>JARHVA010001551.1:2300000-2507500 GCA_037957365.1 Torreya grandis
GTGGTATCCTTTGCAATATATTTTTTCATATTTCTTTCCCAACTATCTCATTTACCATGGGAATACAAAGATACAATCTTGGTAACTCCCCAATTCCAAACCAAAGAATGCTTTGAATCCTCCTTTACATATTAGTTGAAACTTATAAAATGAACATATTCTATTTGTCTCCATTGATTTTTTAACCTACAATAACCTTATATTTATCAATAATTTCTTTCAATATTTTAGCTTCCTTAATAGATGGAGTACCCATTAGAAATGCAATGTATAAAAATTATAGATGAGACAAAGAATATAATTAGGAGGAGACTTGAAGGCATTTTAACTTATCATTTATCACCATACTATTTATCAATTTGGCCAATGCCTCTACAAAAAATGACAAAGAGATATAATCACCTTTCTTGAGAACTCTCGAGGTATGCAAATACCTTGCACAAATTTAATTTATGAGATAAGATTAATAAAGTGAAGAGGTGAAAATTTTGATTAACGTAATCCAATCCTTAGAAAAACCAAAATTTTCTAAGACTTTTAAGAGGAAATCCTAGTTTATTTGTTCATAATCTTTATTCATATCTATTTTGATCAAAATATTTGTTTCTTAGTGCATTATAAAATTAATGGTCTCATTGTTAAGCACACAATACACTGAGGTGGGGGGGATGAATTAGTGTTTAATAAAACTTTAAATTTCAAAAATTAATTTTCACAAAGAAAGCATTCACAAAATATCTAATAATTAAGAAACACAAGGTTTACATGGAAAATCCTCCCTTAGGAAAAACCACAAAGCAGAGCTACTTGGATCTACCATCCAAATATAGCTGTAAAACAATAATACTTTTACAAAATTTCGTAGGCACCAACCTACTTGGAGACACCAAACCCCACCACCAAGCACCGACTTAGCAAGAGACACCAATCTCTTTGTTTTGAGGCACCGACCTCAACTGAAACAATCTTCCACCTTACTATTGTTGCTTCATCAATGAATGATGGAAAATTCAATCTCCCCCTCTTTTTCTCACAAAAATCTACTTATGATTGTATGATGGAAAGAATTATTTCTTGTATATTTTCCAATCTTCTATCCACCTTATACAACCTCCAAAGGCTCTTCACAAAGGAGGTGGCCCATCAAAAAGGCACCCTTTCATCAAAAGGTGTGTATTTAATTAAACTTTAATTAATTCACTAAGTGGGGCAATTTCCCCAAGGTAACCATATATCAAGTTGGTTGGCCCAACAATGATAGGATTTAATACATGTCTTAAGAGGGGTGATTTTAGCCTTAGACAATCTTCCTTGAGAGTGTATTTAAAACTTATTTAATGTTGGTCCCTTCATCATGAAGTGTTACTACAAATCAACCTTAATTTCATTGCATTAATGACACTTCCATTGGAAATTTTGTTGACTTTTGTTACATTAATTATAATGCCTTTGACATCAATGACAATATTCTAACAATCTCCCCCTTTGTCATTGATGGCAATCCTGTAGAAAAATAGTACATGAAATCCCCCTTGTTATAGTTATCCCCTTTGATCCCCATTTATTTAATTCTCCCCCTTTGACATCAATGTCAAAGAGACATAAAACACAATGTGTATCACCAAAATATCCATGGAGATGAATAATGCAATGATTAACTCCCCCTTAATCCATGCTTCTCTTGATGAATTTAATGACTAGATGAAGAATGGATCACTCCCAATTTATGCCTTAAAAACTCAAAAGTTTATTTTAGAAGGGGCTTCATGAATATATCTACTATCTATTCCTTTGAGGCAACATACTTCATCTTTTCTTATTGATCTGCATGTTCTCTAGAGAAGTGATACTTGATTGGAATGTGTTTTATTCTAGAGTGCATAACCAAATTCTTTGAAATGTTTATTGCACTAGTGTTATCACAGATTATTTAGATTGGAGGTTCATATTCTATCTTAAAATATTTCAATGTTTTCTTCATCTAAAGGACTTGTGTACAACAAGACACTGTTGTTATGTATTCTACTTCAGCCATAGATAAATAAATGTAATACTACTTTTTTCTTAGCCATGACACTAGGTTTTTGCCAAGAATGAATGCTCCTCCACTTGTACTCTTTATATCATCTACACTTCCTTTCCAATCTGCATCTGTGTATGATGTCAGTGTGAAATCTTCACCTATTGGATACTACAAGCCATAATCCAAAGTGCTTTTTAGATATTTAAATATGCCTTTGACTACTTGCACATATGTTTCTTTTGGGGCTACTTGAAAATGTGCCACCAAGGCTACAACTTGCATGATGTCTGGCCTTGATGTCATGGTGTACAACAAGCTGCCAATCATAGATCTATAAAATGTTGTATTCACTTCTAGATATTTATTATATTTACTTGCATCCTGTAACCATGGGTGTGCTAATAGGTGTGAAATCTTCCATTCTGAACTTCTTCAACATCTCCTTTATATACTTTGTTTGGAAGATAAATATTCCTTGGTTAGATTGATAAATTTACAAACCAAAAAAATGAAAACTCACTGAACATTGACATTTCAAACTCCTTTTGCATATATTTTGAAAATGCTTGGGGCATTCATTCACTATCTCCTCTAAAACTGATATCATCCATATATATCACAACAATCAACTGATTCTCACCTTCAGTCTTGATATTGAGATTACTATCAACAACTCCCCTTTTAAAACCTTGTTCTTGTAGATATTTATCAAGCCTTGAATACCAAACTATGGGGGCTTGCTTTAGTCCATGTAGTGCCTTCTTCAATCTACACACATAGTCCTTGTTTTCTGATAGAAGGAAACCTTCTGGTTTTTCAATATATACTTCTTCCTCTAACTTGACATTTTGAAAAGCAAATTTCACATCCATTTGATAAACTTTGAAGTTATTAAAACCAACATATGCCAGAAACATTTTAATGGATTCTAATCTCACAACAGGGGCAAAGTTTTCTTCAAAATCAATACCTTCCACTTGAGCATACCCCTTTCAAACCAACCTTAATTTATTTCTTGTTACTTTTCCATCTTCATTCATATTATTCCTGAACACCCACTTAGTACCAATTACATTCTTGTCATTTGGTCTAGGAATGAGTTCTTATGTCTTATTATTTTCAATTTGATTCAATTCTTCTTCCATAACATCAGTCCAATGCTTGTCATTGCTAGCTTATGCAAAAATTTTGGGCTCTATTTTGGCTAACAAGGAGAAGTTTACTTGTTCAGGTGTACTCACAAATCTTCTTTTAGTTTATACCCTAGCATCAATATCACCAATAATTTGACTTTCAGAATGATGCTTTTGAAAAAAAAAAGATGTTGCCTTTGTATTTTCCCACTCCATTTCTTCTTGTTTTTCTACTACTACTTCTTCTTCTTTGAAGTCTAGTTCCTCTGAATGATCATTTATTTATGCACTTACTTTTAGAGGCCTTGTTTCATCCATATTTACATTATCACTTTTTACGATTGTTGCATCCTTTTATTATAACATCTATAAGCTTTACTTTTTGAGGAATATCCAAGAAAAATACCTTCATCAACTCTTGAGTCAAACTTTCCCAAGTCTTCTTCATCTCTCTTAATGAAGCATTTACTCTCAAACACTTTGAAATATTAGACTGATGTTGGTCTACTCTTTCATAACTCATAAGGGGTTTTGCTATTGTTTACTCTGATTTGTCCTCTATTCAAAATGTAGACTATGGTGCTAACTACTTCTCTTCAAAACTTGTTTGATAGCTTAGATTCATTTGACATCATTCTAGCCATTTATTGAACAATTCAACTCTTTATTTCTACAACTCCATTTTATTGTGGAGTCCTTACAACTAATAAATGCCTTTTTATTCCATGCTGCTCACAAAAATCATTGAATCCATTTGAGATGAACTCATGTCCTTGATCTGATCTCAAGCACTTGATCATTAAATTCATCTCATTTTCAACCAAAGATTTAAAATATTTAAACTTCTTGAACACCTCAATTTTTTTAGAAAGGCAACCCATATCATTCTAGAATAATCATCAATGAGAAACATAAAATATTTCTCCCCTTATATGCTTTACATTCTTGTAGGCCCACAAAGGTCTGTAGGAATTAGTTCAATGGATTAGTGGTTGAGGTTTGTATGAATCTACACATAGTCCTTGTTTTTTGATATAAGGAAACCTTCTATTTGTTAAATATATACATATTCCTCTAACTTTCTATTTATAAAAGCAAATTTCACATCCATTTGATAAAATTTGAAGTTATTAAAACCAACATATGCCAAAAACATTCTAATGGCTTCTAATCTCATAATAGGGGCAAAGGTTACTTCAAAATCAATACATTCCACTTGAGCATACACCTTGCAAACCAACCTTGATTTATTTCTTGTTACTTGGCCATCTTGATTCAACTTATTTCTAAACACCCACTTGGTACCAATTACATTCTTGTCTTTTAGTCTATAAATGAGTTCCCATGTCTCATTCTTTTAAATTTCATTCAATTATTCTTCCATAACATTAATCCAATGCTTCTCATTGCTAGCTTATGCAAAAAAATTGGGCTCTATTTTGGATAATAAGGAGAAGTTTACTTGTTTAGGTATACTCACAAATCTTCCTCTAGTTTGTCCCCCAGCATCAATATCACCAATAATTTGAGTTTTAGAATGATGTTTTTGAACAAATTGAGATGGTGCATTTTTATCTTCCCACTCCATTTCTTCTTGTTTTTATAATACTAATTCTTCTTATTATTTAAAGCCTAGTTCCTCTGAATGACCATTTATTTGTGCACTTACTTTCAGAGGCCTTGTTTCATCCATATTTACAGTGGCACTTTTTACAATTGTTTTCATCTTTTTATTATAATATCTATAAGCTTTACTTTTTGAGGAATATCCAAGAAAAATACCTTCATCAAATCTTGAGTCAAACTTTCCCAAGTCTTCTTCATCTCTCTTCATTTGCACCTAAACACTTTGAAATATTTGACTGATGTTGGTTTACCCTTCCATAACTCATAAGGGGTTTTGATATTGTTTACTCTTATTTGTCCCATGTTTAAAATGTAGATTGTGGTGTTAATTGCTTCTCTCCAAAACTTGTCTAATAACTTAGATTAATTTAACATAATTCTAGCTATTTTTTGAACAATTCAATTCTTTATTTTTACAACTCCATTTTGTTGTGGAGTCCTTGCAAGCTGAGAAATGCCTTTTTATTCCATGCTTCTCACAAAAATCATTAAACTCATTTCAGATAGACTCAGCTCCTCGATATGATCTCAAGCACTTGATATTCAAATTCATTTCATTTTAAACCAAAGCTTTAAACGCTTTAAACTTCTTGAATGCCTCATATTTTTGTTATATAAAGACAACCCATGTCATTTTGGAATAATCAACAATGATCAACATATAGTAACTCTCACCTTGTATGTTTTACATTCTTTTAGGCCCATAAAGGTTTGTATGAAATAGTTCTAATGGCTTGGAGGTTGAGTACTCCTTTGACCTAAAACTCACTCTTGTCTATTTTCCATGCTGATACTACTTATAAAGAATGTTTGATGGTTTTATAATATTTGGCATATCTCTTATACTTTTTCTGGTGCTGATTTTAATTAGATTATCAAAGTTCATATGACCCATCCTTCTATGCCATAGCTAGCTTTCATCAATTTGAATCATGTAGCATTTCTCTCCCTTAATTTTATTACGTATGTACATGTTGTTTTTTATTCTATTTGCATCTACAACATATTTTTTTGTGTCTATTTTTCTAATATTAAAATCTTGAGCATAAAACATGAGAGTGTGTCCTTGATCACACATTTGACTAAAACTTAGAAGGTTAAGCTTTAAGCCTTTAACAAACAAAACATTTTTTGTTTTTGTTTTTCCATTATCAAGGCTAAGGTTACCTTTTCTAGCTATTCTCATCGTGGCATTATCTTAAAATTTTACCATGCCTTCACTCATTTCCTTTAAGGAGAGAAATTTTCTCTTGTCCCCAATCATGTGACTTGAGCATCCACTATCAATATATTTATCCTTATCCTAATTAGCTTCCTCTTGCTTCTGTTTCCAATTTTTTTTAGGTTCTCTTTTCTTTACCACATGAGAATTCACTTTCTTGTTCTACAAGAACACTTCTACAAAACCATGATATATGTCCATTATTATTACAATTATAACATACAATGTTATTCTCTTTGTAATTTAATAATGGGGAAAATGAGTTACAATTTATACTTAAAATTCCATAAGTACTTTTTCCATTATCTCATGCATACCTTTTTCTTGCATGTGTCCTACAATCCATTGCTCTATGCAAAAAATGATCACATGAAAAGCAATAACCAAAGAAAGAATGTTGGAACTTGGTCATGTGTGTCTGCCTTGGAGGAAAGAACTTTCTAAATTTGTCTTTGTTATCTTTCGGAGGAGTGATTGTTTTTTGTGGGACTTGATTCTCTTTCCTCTTGCTAATAGGACTTTTGAGAACATCTGTATAGCTTTTTGTATTTTACTCATTTAACTTCTTTGGTGGATCTTTGTGATCTTTATTGGTCATCTAATTTTATTTATATCCAAGACTAGTATTTATAAATGGTGACCTCCACCCATTTATTATATCATCTAAGATCTTGGTAATATTTTCAAATTTGAGGCTTTTATTTAGCTTGGTGGTTAATTTCTATAGTTCCTTCTTCAATGAGATAGTCTCAAATTCTAACCTCTCACAATTTTTATCCTTTTTTCTTAATGGGATTCAAACCTCCTCTTCAATCCTTTTTGCTTCTTCAAGTTGAATCTTGAGGTTGATAATAATTGTTTCAGAGTCCTCAAGGTCTTGGAAAATTTTTGCTCTTGAATCACAATCCTCTTTTTCATATTTCTTCAACTACAATTTTTACTTCAAATTTATTTTCTTAAGTTTCTTGATTGCAATTAAGGTATAGATTAATTCTTGAATATCCACCTCTCCTTCATCTTTGACATCTACTTCCTCTTCCAAGGTGTCTTCACTTGTAGAGGCATCATTTTTTATGTCTATAGCCATGAACAAAGTTTCTTCTTTGTCACTGTCTGATATGTTCTCATCACTCTCCTCAGTTGAGCTACTATCCTTTTCAAAATAGAGGCTTTTTTTAATTACCAAACTTTTTCTTATATTCATTTTGTTTGAAGATTTTCTTGTATTGAGGTTTGTTTTCCTTCTTATTCCTTTCCTCATTATGATTTTCCTCATCATCACTATCATCCTTATATGGACACTTAGCAATAAAATGTCCTATTTTACCATAATTAAAACATTTAAAAGGTAGATTACCTTTGTATTTTATTTATCCTTTCTTACAAAAATGGCATCCTTTTCATCTTATTCATTACTGGTGTCATCACTTGATTCATGTTATTTATTATTCACTTTATTTGAAGCTTTAAAAATTGCTTCATTATTTCATGGCTTTTCCTTTTCAGTTATCATTTCATACATCATGATAATCCCATGCAACTCATCCATTTTTAATGAGTTCAAGTCCTTTATTTCTTCAATAGCTAAACATTCACACAATATATAATAATTAAGCAACACAAGTTTACATGAATAAGCCTCTCTTAAGAAAAACCTCAAAGTAGAGCTACTTGGATCTACCATCCAAATCCATCTACAAAGTACTAATCCTTTCAAAAAAATTTGTAGGCACTAACCTACTTGGAGACACCAATCCCCACCACCAAACACTAACTTATCAAGAGACACCAATCTCTTTATTATGAGGAACCGACCTTCACTAAAATAATCTCTACCTTATTATTGTTGCTTCATCAACAAATGATGGAAAATTCAATCTCCTCTTCTTCTTTCCCATACAAATTTACTTATGCTTGAATAATGTAAATAATTATTTCTCATATATTTTCCAATCTTCTATCTTATATAACCTCCAAAGGCTCTTCACAAAGGAGACGTCCCATCAAAGAGGCACCCTTTCATCCAAAGGTTTGTAATTAATTAAATTTTAATTAATTCACTAAGTGGGACAATTTCCCCAAGGCAATCATATATCAAGTGGGTCAGATCAATAGTGATAGGCTTTAATACATGTCTTAAGAGGGGTAATTTTAGCCTTAAACAATCTTATTTGAGTACGTATTTAAAAATTCTTTAATATTTGTCCCATCATCATGAATCATTGTTACAAATTAAATATAATTCCATTGCATCAATGACACTTTTGTTGGCAATTCTATTAACTTTCGTTACATTAATTATAATGCCTTTGACATCAATGCCAATATTCCAACACTCATGAGTAGTGATGATCTTGTTGGCTCCCAAGTTATCATCTCTAAAGATCCCTAAAAAAATAATATAAATGATGCCAACTTCATTGTAGTGTGAGACCAATTACTTATTCATGAAAGGTATATACAACATGAGGTAACATATACAATATGTGACCTACTCTTTACTCTTTTGGATCTCCTAGGCCAATGGGAGAGAACCTAGAACAGTCTAAAATATAAATATGATACATAATAAGCTCCAAGGAACATATATCTAAATAGTAGACATGGCCACTACTATTATCTTACCCAATTTTATTTCCACTAGTAACATAACAACACGTAACTCGAAATATAGACAAAAAATGCAACAAATAAAAGTGAATAATAAAATATATGACTTGAAGGGTCAGTTTTCATAGTTTCACATGCACATACATAATTTAATTAACACATATACACCAAAATGCATGATAATAGAGGCCTTTGCAAAATATTCATAGTGAAAAGGTCTTAAATAAAAAGTTACTAAAAAATAATATAAAAAAGTGATCAAAAAATTGTGGTTAGTACCTTTTCTTTCCATTGGATCATGGAAAATTTTCAAAGTTTAAATGAGAATGCCAATGAGAATTAAGAAAACACACAATTATGCAAACTCTTTCATAATTCAGATAAAAAAATAAAATGACCTACATGAAGAATTATTATTTATCATATTGATGCATTGCATACTATTAAGAAACAAAGTGACAAAATAGGTTAAGAAAAGCAACATGATTACACATCATACAATTAGAACTACACATGGATATTTAAAATTTCACTAATCAATTCTAATATATGTAAGGCCTTAGAGTTTCATGACTAAGTGATAATTAATAATTCCAACTAGATGTAAGACTTTTCTCAATTTTATTTAAACACACCATTCTTTGAATTGTGTGAGATTCTCACTAATAGAGATATTAAAAACTAAAAAAAACTCAGACCTATAATACTAGAAGTTTGTTCCATATCCAAAAGATATAGATGAAGGAAAGCTTCATTGACTTATATTTTTTTCCATCCTTTACTTAGGATTATTCTAGATAATTTCCCATCAATCACAGAAAGGAGGAAAAGTTTCTACATTAGTGTGAATCATTTTTTTAGCCAATCATTATTCATTTTTGTTCAATCAAAAATTACTTAAATATTTCTAAGGCACATCAAGTGAAAAGTGGCCTTAGATCCTAGGTTCATCAAAGAATAAGCCAATTATGATCATATGAAATTGTAGAGAGCACAACATTTTCCTAAGAACAAGCCATTTGTAATGCAAATTTGAGTCTCAAAGGAACATAAAAGACACCTTGCGAACTAACCAAATGCCTCATTGAGCATGTGTTTTAGTGTGAGATCAGGAGGATATACATGGGTGATCCTTTATAGTGAAAAATGGTGCAATATACTTATTGAATCCTCAAGAACCAATCACCAAGCTCATAAAAAAGTGTAGGGATTACTCAAGAGTTAACCATGAGTAAATTTGTGACACTTGATAGCTTGCATAATTTTCAATGCAACTAATTCCATTTTAATCCAAGCAGTCACTCCATTTTATGCATTCTTATTTCACCATTAGTAAAAACAAAGTTGTGAAGTTCATGTGTGAACATGTCTTTGAATTCTCATAAATTTCATTAGAATTTGAGACCATTGTATAGCCACCATAGATATATCTCTAACAAGACCAACTGTGCTCAAAATGGATTTATATAACTCATTTTATGGGTAAAAGTATAGCCCCTTATAATTATGCCTTCAAGTTTTCAAAATGGTTATATCACAAAAAGTTGACTTAGAGATGATAAATTATTTTATTCCCCTATGGTTAGAAAAAATTCCACTCGCAAGGCACAATCCTACAACCTCACACATAGATTTTGTGGTCCTTCCTTGCCTTTTATTTCAATTTCCCTAATCAATTTAAAACATGTGGTTTCATCTTATTGGTCCATGTGTGAGACATGTGGTGACCTCTAGTTAGTCACAAGACCATCGGTTCACAAATTTCTCCTTTTTCTTTGTTATCTACTTGCTACTTCATGGAAAATGAGGTTAAGATGCAAAACCACTCCTAATTGCTCATGCACTCACATATTTCATGGACAATTTAAGATATTTGAAATCCATGTGTGATTCCAAAAATGTGTGGTTCATTCTATTTTTTTCTACACAGGTGCACATATTTATTTGATTTTTATTTATTATGTCTAGTGGTACCATACGACCTTAGTCATGCCACTATGTGCCTCCACACCTATTCTTTCTAGTGACACCTTTTCATTTCCACTAAGTGATGCATGATATGCCTCCATTGGTGACAAATGTCCCAACCCATGGATCCCCTTTTTTAATTTATTATTCACTCACTATTTTATGGCCTATGAGAGTGAAACATGTGGCCACTTCCCATTTTCCATGCACCACAAACTTTTTGTAATTATTACAAGATTTCATTTGATTTTCATAGTTTTTGATTGGTCCATTTGGTAAAATTTCATTGGGCTAGGTGTGAAAAATGTGGCATCCTACAATTGGTTATGGGTTGAGATACATGGAAAATTTTGATAAGTGACATTTTTCAAATGCTTATTGGTCATGGAACATGGAGTTCATGGACCTCTCTTACCTTTATATATTTCAACATAGTTTATGATTGGTCCACATGATAGTCATTGGTTGGTCATAGAACACAAAATTTATGGAAATTGCCTCAATTTGATCTATTTTGTGCATCTTGTGGATAATCACAATGAGACACACGGTTTTCATTGAGTGGGTTGGAATCACGGAGTTCCCATTGCCTTCATATACTTGTATAATCTATGCTTGGTCCACATGTAAATCATTGGTTTGTCATGGATCATAGATTCATGGAATACAATTTATCTTTGGAAATACACCATGTAGACCCATTCATCTTTTAATTTCACTTTATTTTCACCTAAGATTCATGACCAAACTTTTTTCAAGTAACCAAATTTTCTTGTTCTTAGCCGCAAACCAAATACCTCTTGATTATAAGACCCTCCTGGTGACCAAATATTCAATTACCATTTGTTAGACATAAATTCATCAAATTTTTATGTATTGAAGACCCAAATGAGCTTTCATTGAAGCCATAACATATCACTATTGAAAGAAAGACATGTGGTGAATTTTAATTATCCACATAGTCATGGACTTAGAGTATTCATTTGGCCTCACACAATTATGCTATTATATGTGGATTCAAGAATTTATATATTTTGACTTAAGAATTGGGTAGGGCCTACTCAAAGTGGCTCATAAACTTATGTATATATGTGAATATTGGCCATGAGATTAGTTAATTGTAAAATGAGGAAATTCAAGAATACAATAGAGTGGTCATGGGAAAATATTTACATGGTGAACCTTAAACTAAGGGGAATAAATGTGGCCACATTTTAACTCTATAAAATGAACTTATGCCCTAATGTAATAGTGACTACAATTAAAGTTTATTGATATGAAATTGACCTTGGCCCAAATGAAATAAAGTGGCCACAAGGGGATTTGAATTTTACAATTATTAATGTGTGACCCTTTTCAAATCAAGTTAAAACCCAACTGGGTTGTATTTAGGATGTAGCTCATAATGAATTGTGATAAAAAAAGAGAGCCATAAGTGAAAAATGTTAACTATGGACAAGGGGAAATGTGACCAATGAGGCAAGTTCATAGGGAACCATATCAAGGAGACCAAAAGTATGTGATGAAAATCACCAAGAACATTTTGGGAATAACCAAATTTTTTTTGAATCCTTTGAAAATTTTACATATTCTTAGCACAAGGATCCCAAAATGTGATGAAGCATTTTAGGATCCAACAAATCCCATCTAAAATTTACTTACTCTTAACAAATCCAATTTGTTCTTTAGAAGTAACCTTCACTAAACATGTTTTTAGCCTAAAAGATAGTACCTTAGTTATAATTTTTAAAATATAATTACATAAGGATATTGGTTAAAAGGGATCAAATTAATTTGCATCTCATTTTTTAGGTATTAAAGCTACAAACATATTATTTCACTCCTTTAGGATAACCTATTTTTCTTGCATTGTTCTACTACTTCCTAAACATACTTACCAACAATATGTTATAACTTATGAAATATCCCAACATTTGAACCCATATCCAATTGATTTATCTTCTCCTAAATAAAACACAAACTTCAGAGATTCTTCCTGAGAGATAGTTTTTATTAATTATTGGTTATATAATTTAGAAATTAGTTTTGGCATGTTACCAATTATTTCCTATTAACACTTGATATCCACTCTTCCATCATATGTAAACAAAATTTAATAATAATGATACTTACCTATTCTTTTCCACCATATTTATAGAATGAAGAACAATGTTCTCAATTATTTTGATATTTCTACGAACAACCATAGGCATAGACAAGAGCTTATTATTATTATCAACATCTTTAAACCCCAATTAAATCTATATTTATGTTTCCAATAGGTATCCTCCATTATGAGGACTTGTTTAAATTATCCCATTAAATTCTCAAATTCAAGTGATTCATTTATAAAATTGCTTCCATAATTTTCATCTACACCAAGCTTAATTCAATTGACAAGGAAATATTTTTCAAAAAACATTCACAAAATTTATCCTTATTCCATTTCTTCACCTCTTGTTTTAAATTCTAAAGCTTTTTCATGAGCACGATTGAAACCTTTTTCCTCTTTTGTCCACCATTTTAATTTTATTTAAAGGATGGATCCTTAAAACTTGAATGGAATCCCATCTAGTTCTTATTATATTTAACCTCCAAACCTATTTGCTAATGGTCAAATATAAAAAAATGGAATATATATATATATATATATATATATATATATATATATATATATATATATATATATATATATATATATATAGGAGAAGCCTATAAAATATTTATAATATTGTGTGCCCACTTTGCCTTCTATTGGTCCAACTGAAATGACCAATTTTAGGTTCAACATCTGTTAATGCATATTTCATACAAAAAAACATTGAAATCAAGGGCAATAGGTAGTAAAACTAAATTCCACATTTTTAACTTAGAATTTAATATGGCATTAAAATCTTATCCAAGGACTTATCTATAGTAATAATTTGAATTTTATGCAATCTCTTTCCAATAGTCATTATTTTCCTCATTCTATATCAATGCATATATATTGGAGAGGAGAAAACATGTATCCCCTTTATATTCCATTAAAAAAATATAAATTTCACTGAGAGATTATGAGATATTTGTACCTTTGAAAATCCTTGGGTTCTATAAGAAAGTTAGACCACCAACACTACCTCCTTATTCTGTTACCCATTTATAATTTTTCTACATTTGTTTTACAACTAACTCAAATTGTAGTTTATTAGATTTTATTTCTCGAAGAAATAAAACATAGGGATTTACTTATTCTAATAGCCACTTTACTAAGTGAAAATTGTTAGATGAATTCAATCCTCTAACATTCCAACTTAAGATTTTCATGGCTTCTTGGTTGAAGGAGTCTTCCTTCCACCTGTCATACAATTCTCAAAGGTCTTGTAGTTCCCACACTCAAGCACAATTTGATTTTCCTTTTAGTCTTTTTTGGTTTTTGATTTCCCACCTTTTTTTCCAAAAGTCCTAGGATCATGCTAAGATCTCAATATTAGATAATTTATAATATAAGTTGCATATATTTGTTTTTATTAAAATAGGTTGCTCCCATGACTTATAATTTATCTATTTATGGCTCAAAATTTGGCATATATGTTAAAAAACTAACTTCCACTGACCATTTCTTTCCCCAAAATAGTATTTTCCCTAGGGAAATAACCCTTTTATTTATACTCACAATCCTTTTCTTGATTCATTTCAACACACCTTTCCGTATTTGTATAATTTTTAAGGAACCCTTGAGACATGTTTTGGGATTCTTCAACTTCATCAATTCCTTTGGATTTCTTAGTTGCTTCTTTAAAATCTAACTGAATTAATTCCTCAATCAACTCTTCAAATACCTCATTCAATACTTCATCCACCCTATCTCCCTTGGTCATCTAATTTGAGATACATTGATAATTTACAACTCAATTACCTAATATTTTATTGTCCACTTTATATTTGAACATTTTTTGTTCACTTCAGATTCAAACATTTCTTGTCCACCCCAAATTCAAATATATCCTTTTTATTTATAATTTTTTTCATAATTCCTCCATTTAAATATGTCATATATTTTCTATGATTTGCACTCTACTAGATTGTAGAAACAAAGTAGCTCTAGTCCATGTTTTATATATCCCATGGTTTTGGTACCCATGGTATTATAATACTATTTTGATGGTAACCTATTAATGTGTTTATATATACTTGCACATAAAGTATAGGTAAAACTGAACTTGAAATTATGTTATTATATTGTAAATATTTGAGTTAATATGAAAAAGGAGTTATTGTGTTGGGTTTTTTACCTAAAAGGGTTTTCCTAGGTGAAATCATGTGTATGATGTAATCTTGTGTGTATATTATTTTTATTATTTTGTTATCTTAAGTATTTTGTTACTATTGACTCTATCATTTTAGTTTATCAGACACATTTTTCTCTCCATCCCCTTTGGCTATTTAATTTGAGATATCGTGATAATTTCCAACTCCATTACCTAATATTTCCTTGTCTACCTCAGATTCAAACATATCCTTTATATCTATATTTTTTTCATGATTCCTCCATTTTAAATAATTATGTTTTTTGAGAGGTAACCTTGGTTATTCATTTCCATTTAAATTATTTTGGAAATTATGAGTGATAAGGTTTAATATTTGCCTTATCTTGAAGTACTAAAAAATAACTAACCTTATATACAATTTTCCTATATTTAAAACATGTAAATAAAAGACTTTTACAGTCCAAATCTCGTTTCCATACTCTAGAAGAAGACAATGAGACAGCTTGAAAAATATGATTAGCTAGATCAACCTTAACACAAATAATCCTATAAGAAGATAATTCCTTGCCTTGAGTGGCATGTCCAACACCTATTGGTTCACTAATATACCTAATAATGTTTTATAAGATAGTTATATCCAAAGACTCAAGTGAAATTTTATTCAATCTAATGCATAAAGGTAACTTGTCTTTAGTTATTATGAAAATTGAAAAATGGTGTCCCTCATTGCATATATAATCTAGAGTTATTTTCAAGGACCAAGGCACTTCAAGAAAAATATTTTCTATATTTATAGATTATTGAAAGGTAAGTTGGAAAAATCACTTTCTAAAGAACCTATTTTCTAGCCTAATGTAATTTTTCAACTTTTTCTCAATTATTATTTTTGGTTCCTTCCTTTCAGGCCATGCCCCTATGATTTTATAAATTAAATAATTTTTGGAGAGATATTCCACTACCTTACCCATTTTACACACACCAATTCATATTTTTGAAATATCATTAGAAATTTTAAGAGAGATCTCACCTATTTCCACAAATAGAGCTTAAATCCTTTCCCACCTTTCAATTTCATAGGCTATTTCCTTTTGTGTCATGTATATATAAGGAACCTCAAAATTTTCCTTATTCCATTCTCCTTCCACTCCTATGTTTCACTTACATTATTCCCCATCTTCTTCCCATTCATCATTGCTAGGATTTTATGTTGATTCACATTCATAAACAAATCCGTCACATCTTTTATTTTCCACATATTTTCCTCATATTCTCTCCTTTAAGCTTTGTTTTTATAATATTAGTTTAATATGTACTCATTTTCAAATCATCACATCCTCTCTAAATTTATTAGACTTAATTTAATACCTAAAAAAATCAAAACTTCCATACTACACCTTCATAAATGTGCTTCTATCTCTCCATCTAAGTTTTAAAAGTTGATAAATATTTATAAGTTCAAACAAATAACAAATTTATATTATTAACCTCCTATAAAATCAATGGGTAAGGTGGGTTGATGTTGGGAAAAAGTTATAAGTAAAAACTATATTTTTTTAATAATATAGGTTAAATAGATCCAATTTTTTCATAACTACAAGATTAAATAGAAAATATTGTAAAAGCATAATTTAATTTTGGTAAGCTGATGCTTACTAAAGTTTAAGTATTATTCACTTGGAAATTATTTTCACCTTTTCACACTCAATGAACACATCAAAACATTCAATCCCAATAATATCTAAAGCAATACATGATAAGAAAAATATGCAATCAACATCAAACATACAATGTATACATGAAATAATACATCACATTTTAAAATGATAATGAATCAATGGTATCCATATACTAGATCAAACTGATATAAGTATGATATTTAAACTAGAAAAATCTTGAAAATGTCCATGTATGTAACCAAATGATGTAATCATGTTAGATTGACTAGTCTCACATCATAAAAATAATCAAAGTTATCCATTTTTAAATAAAATGAAACCTCGTGCCTCAAAATCAATGAATGATAATTACACCAAAAAGTAAAATATAATATTGTATATGAGAAAAAAAGGCAATGGAAAAGTTGGGCCTTGTATTCTCCTTACCTTATTTAGACTTCCTCCTATAAGTCGTTGAAAAGGTGGGGATATTGAACCAACAAAGGTAGTGTAACCTCCAAAGTAATTGCTGAATTATCCTAGTGGTCCCATTATGATGATGCCATATAATATATAAAACTTTATAAATGATGTTATTATAAATTTAATCCTCTAACATTCCAGATTAAAGTTTCATGAATTCTTGGTTGAGGGGGTCTCCCTTCCACTTGTCATGTGAGTCTCTAAGTTCTTCTAGTTCCCACATTGAAACAAAATTTGACTCTCCTTTTAAATTTTTTTGGCCTTTGATTTCTTACCTATTATTCCCAAAGTCCTAGTATCATGCTAACGTATCAATACTAGAGAAGTTAAAATATTAGTTACATTTATTTATTTTGATTAAAATAGGTTGTTCCTATGACTCACTTCTCATAAGTCGTTGAAAAATTGAAGGCAAAAATTTGGCATCTATATTATAAAACTAACTTCTCATAACTATTTCTTTCCTAAAATAAATATTTTTCCTAGGGGAAGGATGATTTTATTTTTACTCAAAAGCCTTTTCTTGATCATTTTTAATACACATTTCCTTATTTTCATCATTTTCAAGGAACCTTTGAGAGATATTTTTGGATTCTTAAAATTTATCAATTCCTTTGGATTTCTTAGATTCTTCAAAATCTAAATTCATTACTTCCTCAATCAATTGTTCCAATCCCTCATTCTGTACTTCCTCCATCCTATCCCCTTTGGCTATGTAATTTTAGATACCCTAAGAATTTCCAACTCTATTACCTAATATTTACTTGTCCACTTCAAATTCAAACATTCTTTTCCACCTCATGTTCAAACATATCCTTTTTATCTATAAAGTATTTTTCATGATTCCTCCATTTAAAAAGGTTGTATACTTTCCATGATTTACACTCCACTAGATTATAGAGCCATAGTGGGTTTAGTCCATGTTCTATAAATCCCATGGTTTTGCTAACCATGGTATTGTAATACCATTTTGAGAGTGACCTATTGATGTGCCTACATATACTCACACATATAGTAGGGATAAATAAGAACTAAAAAGTACATTATTGTATTGTAAATGGTTGAGTTAATATGATAAAGGAGTTATTGTGTTGGTTTTTTTACCTAAAATAGGTTTCTCAAGTGAAATCATGTGTACTATGTAATCTTGTGTGTATACCATTTTTATTAATTTATTATCTTAAGGATTTTTTTAGTATTGCTTCTCTTCTTTAATTTAACAAGCATAATTTTTCTCTTCATCCCCATTCTCCATATAATTTGAGAGACCTTGATAATTTACTACTCCATCACCTAATACTTTTCTATCCACCTTATATTCAAACATATCCTTTTTATCTACAAAATATTTTTCATGATTCTTACATTTAAAATAATTATGTATTTTTTGGGAGGTAACTTTGGTTCTTCATTGCCATTTAAATTATTTTGGAAATGATGAGTGATAAGGTTTAATATTTATTTATTTTAAACTAGTGAAAAATAACTAACCTTATGCATAATTTTCTTAAATTTAAAGAATGTAAATAAAAGACAAAGTTTGGATCTCATTTCCATGCTCCTTCAAAAGAATACACCCAGACAAATTGTAAAATATGTTTAGCTAGATCCACCTTAACAAAAATCCTCACATAAGAGGACAATAATTTTCTTGAGTGTCATGTCCAACACCTATTAGTCACTAATATATCTAATAATGTTTTATAATATATTTTTTTCCCAAATTTTCTAGTGAAATTTTATTCAATTTGATCCATAATGGAAACTCACATTTAGTTATTCTAATAGATTAAGAAATGATGTCCATCGTTACATATATAATCTAGAGTTATTCAACAATTGAGGATCTCCAAGAAAAATATTTTCTCTATCTATAGATTATTGAAATGTAATTTGGAAAATTCCCTTTGTAAAGAACCTAATTTCTAGCCTAGTGTAATTTTTCAAATTTTTCTCAATCTAATTGTTGAGTTCCTCTTTTGTAGGCCATGCCCAACGGGTTTATAAATTAGAGATTTTTTGGAGAGATATTCCCATGCCTTACCCAATTCACACTCACTAATTCATATATTCAAAATAACATTATAAATTTCAAGAGAGATCTCACTAATTTCCATAGATAGAGCTTAAATCCCTTCCCACCTTCAAGTTCATGGCACCTTCTTTATAGCATCCACCCAAGAAATAATTTTCATAAGTTATTTCCTTCTACATCATGTATAGATAAGGAACCTTAAAATTATCCTTATTCAATTCTCCTTCCACTCCTATGTTTCACTTACATTATTACCCATCTTCTTCTCATTCACCATTGCTAATATTTTGCATTGATTCACATTCATAAAAAAAATCCATCACATCTTTTTCCTCATATTTTTATCCTATTCTCTCTTTTATGATTTTTTTTGATAATAATAATTTAATCTATGCTCATTTTCACATCATCACATCCTCTTTAAAGTTATTAGACTTAATTTAATACCTAAAAAATTTGAAACTTCCCCACTACACCTTTATAAATGAACCTTTATCTCTCCATTAAATTTTTGCAAGTTGATAAATATTTATAAGTTCAATCACATACCCACTTAATATTCTTGAACCTCATATAAAATCTATGGGTAATGTATGAAGATGTTGGGAAAATGGTATCGGTCCAAAGTAAACAATTTACAATATAGGTTAATCATAAAATATTGTAAAAATATAATATAATTTTGATTAGTGGATGCTTAATGTAGTTCAAGTATTTTTTACTTGGTCATTATTTTCAATTTTTCACACTCAATGAACACATCAACATTTTATCCCAACAATAGATGAATCAATACATGATAAGATAAAAAAATGTAATCAACATCAAACATGCAATGTACACATAGATTAAAAAACAATCTAAACACCCAAAAATATATTACATGAAATAATAAATCACATTGTCAAATGATAATGAATCCATGGTACACATATAATAAATCAAATTGATATAAGTATGATAGTTCAACTATAAAAATATTGAAAATATCCACATACATTTAAAACAATGATGTAATCATACTAGATTGACAAGTTACCCACCTTGTAATAATCACACCTCATGCCTCAAAATTAATAAATGATAATTCCACCAAAAAGTACATTAGTAGTGTATACCCAAAAAAAATACAAGCAATGTAAAATTTGGGCCTTATATCCCCCTTGTCTTATTGATAATTCATCCTAGAAGTCACTAAAAATATGGGGATATTAGATAGAAAAAGGTAGTACAACCTCCAAAGTAATTGTTGAATCATCTTAGTGGTCCCACTATGCTGATGCCATATAAGATTTAAACATTTATCAATGATGTTATCATAAATTAAATCCTCTAACATTCCATCTTGAGTTTCATGGATTATTGATTGAGGGGGTATCGCTTAAAATTGTCATAAAATTCTCTCAGGTATTCAAGTTCCCACATTCAAGCACAATCTAATTTTCCTTTTAATTTTTTTGGTTGTTGATTTCCTACCCTTTGTTCCTAAAGTCCTAGTATCATGATAAGATCTCTATGCTATAAAAGTTAAAATATTAGTTGCATTTATTTTTTTGAATTAAAATATATGGCTCTTATGACTTAATATTTATATATTTAAGGCTCAAAATTTGGCATCTATGTTAAAAAAATAACTTATCATGATTGTTTCTTTCCTTAAAACAATATTTTCCATAGGGGAAGGATCCTTTTCTTTGTACTCACAAGATTTTTCTTGATTCATTTCAATTTTTATTTCCTTATTTGAATCATTTTTGAGGAGCCCTTGAGATATGTTGTGGGATTCTTCAACTTCCTCATTTTTTTTGGATTTATTAGCTTCTGCCTCAAAATCTAACTTCATTGCTTAATCAATCAACTATTCCAATCCCCCATTTGGTACTTCCTCTATCCTATTTCCATTGGCCATATAAATTGAGATACCCCAAGAATTTATAACTTCATTACCTTATATTTTGTTGTCCACTTTAGATTCAAACATTTATTGGCCACCTTAGATTTAAATATATCCTTTTTATCTACAAAATATTTTTCTTGATTCATGCATTTAAATATGTTGTATATTTTCCATGATTTACACTCTATTAGAATGTAGAACCAGAGTGGGTTTAGCTTATATTTTATATATCTCATGGTTTTGGTACCCATGGTATTATAATACCATTTTGATAGTTACCTATTGATGTGCCTACATATACTCGCACATAGAATAGGGGTAAATTAGAACTCAAAATTTTATTATTTTATTATAAATGGCTAAGTTAATATGATAAATAAAGAGTTATTATGTTGAGGTTTTTACTTGAAAGAGTTTTCCAAAGTGAAATCGTGTGTACTATATAATATTTTGTGTATTCCATTTTTCTTATTTTATTATCTTAAGGATTTTATTAGTATTGCTTCTATCATTTTATTTTAGAGGGAATTTTTTTTATCTTCATCATCCTTGACCATATAATTTGAGAGACCCTAATAATTTTTATCTCAATTACCTAATATTTAATCTCCACCTCAAATTCAAAAATATCCTTTTTATCTAGAAAATATGTTTCATGATTCCTACATTTAAAAGCATTATGTTTTTTAGGTAACCTTGGTTCTTCATTTCCAATTCAATTATTTTAGAATTTATGAGTGAAAATGTTTAATATTATCCTTATCTTGAACTAATGAAAAATAACTAACCTTATACATAATTTTCCTAAATTTAAAGTATGTAAATAAAAGAAACTTATAGTCTAGATTATATTTACATACTCCTTCAAAAGAACACAGTTAGACAACTTGTAAAATATGTTTATCTAGACTAACTTAATGCAAATCCTCACATAAGAGAATAATTCCTTTTATTGAGTGGCATGTCTAACACCTATTGGTTCACCAATATACCTAACAATGTTTTTAAATATATTTGCATCCAAAGACTACAATGAAATTTTATTCAATCTAATTCATAAATGAAAATAGCCTTTAGTATTTTTGATAGATAAAAAAATGGTGTCCATGGTTGCATTTACAATACATATTTATTCAATCAATGAGGCTCTCCAAGAAAAACATTTTCTCTATCTAAACATTATTGAAAGGTAAGTCTGAAAAATCCCTTTGTGAAGAACTTGATTTTTAGCCTAGGGTAGTTTTTCAAATATTTCTCAATCTAATTTTTGAGCTCTTCCTTTTTAGTCCATGCCCCCAATGAGTTTAAAATTTAGATAATTTTTGGAGATATATTCCCATGCCTTACCCAATTCACACTCACTAGTTCATATATTTTAAATATCATCAAAATTTTTAAGAGAGATCTCATGTATTTCCATAGATAGAGCTTGAATCCCCTCTCACCTTTCAATTTTATAGGCTCCTTTTTTATGGCATCCACCCCATGAATAATTTTCATAATTTCTTTCCTTTTGTGTCATGTCTAGATAAATAATCTCCAAATTATCCTTATTCTATTCTCCTTCCACTCCTATGTTTTTATTACATTTTCCCTCATATTATTTTGATTCACAATTTCTAAGATTTTATGTTTATTAAAATTAATAAAAAATCCATCACATATTTTATTTTCCCCATATTTTTGTCCTATTCTCTTCTTGATGCTTGTTTTGATAATAATTATATCTATGCTACTTTTCACATCATCATATCCTATCTAAATTTTTTTAGATAGGGTAAAAGTCACAAGTTTTGAAGGTCCCAAAACTTATTATAAAGGATAAAAATCTAAGACATTCACACTCAAATGGGACACGGGACACCTCTACCAACAATAATGAAATAGACAAAACAAACACAAAAACACCATGCTGCGAGACCAAAACTAGCACAATAATACAATGGAACCAACCTACCATAGGAAACTATAATATAGATAAGGATGATTATGCGAAAAATAAACTATATCACATCCTATCTAAATTTTTTATACTTAATTTTGTACCTAAAAAAGCCAAAACTTCCCCATTATACCTTCATAAATGAGCCTCTATCTTTCCATCCGAGTTTTGCAAATTGATAAACCTTTACAAATTTATATATACACCCACTTAATATTATATAACCTTCTATAAAATCCATGGGTAAGGTTGAAGATGTTGGAAAAAATGGTATAGGTCCAAAGTAAACAATTTACAAGATAGGCTAAATAAACCCAAAGTATTCATAATTAAAAGGCTAAATATAAAATATTTGTAAAAATATAATTTAATTTTAGTTAGATGATACTTAGTGTAGTTCAAGTATCCTTAATTTGGTCATTATTTTCACTTTTTCACACTCAATGAACACAGAAAAAAAATTCAATCCTAACAATAACTAAAGTAATACATGATAAGATAAAACATGCTATCAATACCAAACATACAATGTATACATAGATGAAATACAATATAGCCACCCAAAAATATATTACATGAAATAATAAATCACACTATCAAATGATAATGAATCCATGGTACCCATATACTAAATCAAAATGATATAATTATGATAATTCAACTAGCCAAATCTTCAAAATGTCCATGTATGTAACAAAATGATGTCATCATGCTAGATTGACTAGTCACACATCATATCTATAAATAAAACTATCATTTTTTCAATAATAATCGCAATGACATCTCTTGCCTAAAAATCAATGAATTATAATTCCACCACAAATTAAAATATTAGTGTATACGATAAAAAATATAAGGAATGTAAAATTTAGGTCTTATATCCCTCTCGCCTTATTTAGACTTCCTCTTGGGCATCATTGAAAATGTGAGGATGTTAGACCAACAAAGGTAGTGCAACCTCCAAATTAACCATTGAATCATTTGAGTGGCCCCACTATGCTGATGTCATATAATATCTCAAAATCTCTCAATGATGCTATAATAAATTCATATATATCACCAAGGGTTGATGAAGTATCAACACAACCATAAGGTAAACCACATTCCAATGCTTACTTTATGTTTAGTTTATTTTAATAAATTTATTTACAAATATAAGTGCATAAAATTAATACCCAATCAAAATTTAAGTGAAATTAAATATTTATTCCTACTTTAACAAAAACACGGTGGTTAACTACTTTTATGGGGAAGAGGACATACATAGTCCCAATAATCAAAGTGCCATAAGAGTAGTATCCATTTATCCATCATAATACACCTCAAATATTATCATGGAGAATAAGAGGACAACATCATGTTATCATCAAAAAAATCACCTAAAAACATGCTAAGTATCTATCACCATCGGCATCTTTATTACTCTTTGAAAGTAGGAAGAATTTCACACTTTTTTTACCAAGAATAAGGCTATTGTAACCTAAAAAACGTAAAAATTTGGACACAAATATCACCAAGATAACTCTCACCCACTACCATCCATATTACAATAAAGCTAATGGTTACATATTGATTACAAAAGAATTATGCTCAATCAAAGTGACAAAATTTGAAAGCCAAACAAATATATAAATAGTTAAGGATCACATAGCAATCCCATATTGAAATTAATTTGAAGAAAAAACATTATTGTAGATACTACACAAATTAAAAATAAATATCAAAATAATAAATAGATAAATAACCTCAAAAATCCAAATTTGAATGAAATTAATTAAAAAAAAGGTTCTAAAATCATCTAAGGATCCTAATTAAATCATTGAATAAGTTTCCAAAATTAAAACTCAATAGACTCATAATTGCACATGAACAATACTTGTTTAAAGTGTATTTGGAAGGCCACAAAGGGTAATATGGAACTAAAATAACCAATTAAATATGTATTATAACTCTCCATTTACTCTATGTGTTAAGATAACACACAATATCATAAATAACAATACACATAACCATACTAGTAAAAATGGCTCATTTAATCATATAAAATATAAATCCACTCAAAAAACTTATTTTACTAATTCTTCATATATTTTGATAACATATACTACACACTTCTCTTTGATGCCTACTAATTCATTCCTAGCATCCTCATTAGTTAGTTATATCCCCCCTTTTTTTTGCTAGCTAACCCTTGAAAATTTATACTAAATATGAAAAATATATAATTATGATAAATGGTCTATTTTTGACATTTATATTTTTTTCCTTATTTAATAAAACCTTATGTTACAAGATAACAACACCAAAATACATAGCTCATAGAGTTGGGAACATAGATGCACTCCTCATGCCACAAAAGGTCACCTGCCTTAAATAAAAGGCCCAAAAAATCCCTTAAGGACTCTATGAGATTCTAAAAACTACCAAAATTATTAGTAAATTTCCCTCAAGAATTTTTTCATAAATTAAAAAATATGATTTATAATCTATGCACAAAAAAATCACTCTAATTTTATTTGGTACCACTAAAATTGGTACACTAGACCGATGCTCATTAAATGTTTGGAAGGCTTGCTTACACTCTTTCAACCAAAAAATTCTTCCCTTTGTAGTAAATCATGTACACACAAAAATCACTTCAAGTGAAATAGATACCAATAAAAATAGTGCACTATATTGATGCTTAGTCAATATTTAGAAGCCCCGATTACACTCTTTTAACTAAAAAATATTCCTTTTATGCTATATGAAAATGATAAGATTATAAATTTATAGAAAATTTCAATAAAATAGTGGTAGTAACCCACCAAATACATGAAACTATGCACCTTCATGATAATGATAGGTGTTAGCCATTTTAATATGGCACAAATATTTAAGGGATCCACTGAGATATCATCACTAGAAATGATGTTCCCAAGATACTCTAGCTTTATCTAGAGAAACACACACTTGTCTAGTTTTCCAAATAATCAATTCTCATACAAGTTACGAGACTTAGAAAAATGGTTCATTTGTTATTAATTATTACTTGAACATATCAAAATATCAAGAAGGAAGATCTAAATAAGTGATTGATGAATGACATGAATCCTATAGTTCCTTTAATTATTATTTGATTTTATAGTGTTTTTTTTATGATGTGAAATAACCATACATTTCTTAATATATTTGTGTTGAGTGATTTTATTTCAGATGGTTTGTGCATTATGATTCCATTTGCATATTTATTTTATTATTTTGATTTCGAAGTCATGTTGTCATGAAATTGTACATTTGGTGACAACACCCCCAACCATGATCCTATAATAAATTAGAGGTTTTTCAAAGAAAGGGATGGTAAAACATTTACATAATGGGACATTATCTTCATAGCCCAATGGACAAGGTTTGGTCTGCATGTAGAATATCCTAGGCTCAAGAAACACCAAATAGTGTAGTATTAAGAGAAGAAAAAAAAAGTAGTGATCATGATAATAAATATATGCAACAATAACTCATTGGTGCCAGCATGGATGAAATTATGAAGGTAATAAATTTTGGGTTAGAAAGGAGGGAACATAGAAAGTAGAATAAAAAGAGTATCTTATTAGAAATGGTCAAATGGATTTACGACAATCATGTAGACAATGTGTTTCATGACTCTATACCTATTTTATCATCATTTGACATGAAAAAATATCTAATGACAAGAATAAAACTTGAAAAATTAGCTTCTATAAAGGAAAATAATAAGGTTGTTGCCTTGGTTGTAGACTTAGAATGGTAGAGTGATTTAGGTTTTGAAGAAATTTTAAAACCTATGATAAAGGAGCCTTTTTAACAAACTTACTCAAGAAAGAGGAATAATATTAATTCATATTAAAATATTCAAAGTATTTTTATCTTTAAGAAGATATTGGGAACCTTTGGAAATAAAAAATCATGGCTTTAAATTGGGTCACAATCATTTTTCTCATTAAAAGTAGATGAACTCCATTTTTTACCTTGGCTGTAGACTTAGAGTGGTAGAGTGATTTAGGTGTTGAATAAATTTTAAAACCTGTGATAAAGGATCCTTTTTTAACAAAACTACTAAATAAAGAGGAATAATATTAAGTCTTTATTGAGATATGTAAAGTATTGGCATCTTTAATAAGATATTGGGAAGCTTTGGAAATAAAAAATCATGGCTTGAAATTGGGTCACAATCATTTTTATCATGAAAAGTAGATGAAATCCATTTTTTGGGTGCATAAGTTGCATATAGTAATACATGAACTTAATTGGATATGATTGTGAATTTCACATCATTCAAAAACATCCATATAGCCTTGGTAAATAGAATTGACATTATAAATTGGTTTCTCAATTAGAAAGTTATGTTAGGAAACATGACAAGTTTATGCTTTCAATGTGATCTAAGTAACCAGATTGTGTACCACAAATGGTGATATGTGGCCATAAATTTTCTATGATTAATCAATCATATGGAGCTTTGTAAAATTTTCAAGTTTCTAGACTCTCTTATACATGTTCCCATGTAGTTACAAAAGTAAGCAAACAAGAGGAAATAGACTTTACAAGAATGAATTAGAATGACAAAAATTAAGTTTCAAATGATAGTGTTCCTTCCAAGACTTCCACATGGTAATTAAAAGATTGGTATTAAAATATTCATTTAGTGGCCTTATTAATTTTCCATTTGCATGTGTGGGTTTCTCAAAGTATTTTTTCGTGTTAAAACTATTCCACAAACTTGCCAACCTACCATCCTCCAAAATAAACTTGTCTAATCCTCCACACAAAATATAAGATTCTTTAAGTTGTTTCAAGAAGAAAATAAGGTGGATTAGGAGGAAAAACATGGTTTTTAAATACATGCACAATCATATTATTCCAAGAAATGGTTTTAAGAAAAGAGAAGATAATTTTGATGGGAAAAGAATATAGTATTGCATGTTGGTGCCATGAGTTGGTATTTGTTGCCTTGCCCATCTTCCTTACCACTTTTGTAATCCTCCATATGGAGTTTGGCTATGTAAAAGGTGGTTTAGAAGAATAAAATATGGTTTTGGCTATGTATAAGGTGGTTTCAAGGCATAATGCATGGTATTAACTCATGAGCGGATTTATATCCTCCATTTTACATATGGTAGTCTTCATAAACTGATTTTTCAAGAAAAAAATCCCTCTCAAACCTTCTATCCTTTCCCTTTTGCATGAAAATAAAAATGAAATATCTAAAAAGCATTCATGAATCATTTAAAGGTATTTTAGTGAATATCACTTGGTATTGGGGCCTCCTAAGGTTTGTTCTAACTCAAGACTAATGGTTTCAATTGATAAATACATGGTATTCAAGTTATCTAATGCATTTTAAAACATAAAATGTGGTTTTAATCTTTCTTAAGGTGGGTTTTAGCTCACAATTCATGATTTTTGCTAATAAAACATGGTATTGGCTATATATGGCTTTATTCACTTCACTTTGCATCTCAACAAAACCTACCTAAACTCCTCAAAAAAAAATAATGAGCATTGTTATACATCACTCATGTTTTTGATTATTAATTAGGATTTTTTTGAAATTTGATCCTCGCCTACATAATCTATAGATTCCAAGATCTATTCACATAAACAAAAAGATCCAAACATCATTCAGACATTTGGTAGAACATAAGACTTACTCAATAATTCATCAAATTTTGAGCATTACGTCAAAACCCATCAAAACTTGAGCCCCTTATAAACACACACATGTTCCTACTACTTGCATAGTTCCATCTCAAAACCCATTATTTTCTTCAATGCTTACTATATTTATTTTGTTTGAAAGATAACATTCAAATCTTCCCTCATGGGTATGTAAGTTGAATGCGATATTGATGGACATAATGTTTGCACTTATCTTGAAGTAAAATTAATTCATTTTATTGTTACCTCTTATTAATTTAACAATGGTAATGTGGATGAAGTGAATAAGATAGAAAAGTGCAATGTTCATTTTTCTTACACTACTCAAGGTGTAGCTCAAAAGTTTTTGGTCATCGTAAATCTTGGTAAGGAAAAAAAATTCATTTTTATTAGTTAATGCCTTCCAAAAACACTCTTTGCAACACCATTTTTGATAATGTTGCATGCCAAAATTTTAAGGGTTTAATATTAGATCCATTGCCATTGAAAATGCGACATAATTTGGAGCACTTGAGTTTGAAAATGAATTCTCTGGTGTAGTAATTTAGGTTAAAAATGAAACCTTAGATGGGAAATACATTAAATAAATGGAGCTAAAAATAGAGATGGTATAATTGAGGTATTGAAAGAAAATAATGGACATCAATTCCAAAATTTGAATGATGGGGGTAGTTAGTTTGATCCTACATAGTGTTTAGTTTCTCATTTAGTAGAAAGTATTAAGGTATTCAAATTGGGTAGCGGTATCAATAATGTTAGTAGATTTTCCTAGATAAATCTTCTAAATGAAGTTATGCGGCAAAGATACACACACACACACACACACACACACACACACACACACACACACACACACACACACACACAATATAGAGAATTAATTATCTTGATATAGATAATTTTAATTACTATCAAATTGTAATATTCTCAAATTAATTTAAAGCTCATGATGGGTATCATTTTTGTTTCACTACAAGGAAGATTTATTATTATCAGCACATGGATTGTCTTTTCCAACTTTATCACAATGATCTGAGATGCATATGGATATTTATGATATGTTAGTTCCATTTACATTAAAAGGTGTATGGAATAGGTACACAAAATATATCTCTTATAGTATGTATTTATTGGAATTCATTCATGTTCCTCTAGATAGGGAACACACACAATTTATTCTTTTTCTTCAATATTTTATATCAAGAGAAGAAATAAACATGAAAATTTATCTTTATTTGAATCATACAAGAATTTTCAATAATGAGCTAATACCTTCTAGGAGTTTGGATTTTTATCCCAATCAACTCATTAATACACTAAAGTTTCAAGAAGTATATCTCATAATCACAATTACAAAATCAGGGTTTATTTTCCATTTGTAGCTCTTAGGAATGCATATTAACAAATGAATTTTCATAGTTTTCAAATTGTGTAAATTTTATAAGTCTCCTTTTAAAGTTTCAAGTTGTGAAAAACTGTCAAGTCATTTGTGGAAATCATAAAAAATGGTCAACACACTTTTATAAATTTCAAGTTACATTTTTGAAGGTGGTATAAACTTCAAAAAATGTGGTTGTGCACCATAACCACCCATTATAAATTATAAATACAATTTATTGATTAATTTAAAGGGATTTTTGAGAGTATGATTTTTTTTGGCAAGATGGAAGGAAAGAGTTTGTATGTATAGCTCCATGAATGATTAATACAAAAATAATTTATAGTGTTTTATGCCACAAATTTTTCTATATGAATGATGTGCATGAGTATATCAATCCATTTTGATTATTCTTCTTTCAAATTATAAATAATATTGTTAGATAGTAAATGAATGCAAATATTTAAGTGTATAATTTCTTTGTAACTCTATAATAAGAATTTTTGTTGTTGTGAAACTTGCTAATATTAAAAGTAGAGTTTATATCTATTTTCATTGGGAAATAAAAGGTTGTTGTTTATCTCCTCTTTTAGTTTTATTCCATATCCTTGGCATATGTATTTTGTTATTAAGTTTATAATACGTCTTTCCCATGTCATTTTCATGATAAAGGTTTTAGATGTTAAAATATCAGCTCTAGGATTATTCTAGTAAGTTTCTATGTTTGTCTCTTTAGAGTTGTCCTTTTTCTTCCTATCTTCCCTTAATATATATTTATTCACCTTCACCATATTTTTATTTTATTCCACATTTTCATACTTTTTTTTTAAATGTACAACCACCATAAAAAACATTTTTATTGTATAACTTTATTTTTTACATCCCTTTTTGTTTTCAATAAATATAGCTTCATCTACTAATATAGACACCAAGTTTAAATTATATAGCAGTTACGTCTTATACACTTGGAAAATACATATCATATATTTACCTTAAAATTATATACCTTCCCACTATCGAAATGATCACATACACTATCTCTCTATGACAAATTATTTATCTTTTAGTCTGACTAGTGTTATTTTGATGACCTGGGCCTTTTATCATGCTCAAAGTGTTGTAAACCTACTTATCTTTTATCTCTATGTATACACCCTAATTTGGTCAAATAACCACAAGTACCATGATTTTTTTGGCTCTTTCAAAAGAAGGTATTAGTGATGAATACAATCCTTATTTACATGGTCATTTTGGTTTTTTTGATCTTTCTTATGCCTTATCTTCCTTATTTATTTCACCCCCCTTGGTACTAAGTCACCTCCTCCCAGACATAAGGGACTTGAACCTATCCTATTTGAACATAGCTCTATTTTTAGGCCTTAGGACACTAACACCATTTTCAAAACAATAGTGCCATGTGGCTCTAGTGTCTAATTATGGATCTTGTGTCCAATAATCATTTTATCTCATGTTTGGGTCCTAACCCTACTTTGCACCTTCTCTTATGTTTTTTTATCCCTTTTTAATGACTGGTCTACCAATTAAAAATATATTATATTAAAATCAAAGTTCCTTATATATAAAGAGCTTCACAAGGCATTTTACATATAACACTTACTATTTTGGCATATAATTACATAAAATTAATCAATAGTATAACTCAATACTCTACATACTACTAGCTATCACATCTAGACATTGCATGCTTGATCAAATAAGGGCCTAAGTGAAAGTTATTATAACATAACATATGTGTTGATTATGTACATTCCATAAGGGATAAATACATTCAATCTAAGACCCCTAGAATTTGGGTTAATGTATTCAATAATTAGGATAAAATGAGTTCTACTCCATGTGATCATAATATCCCAAAACCCAAATTTTTCCTTTCTTTTGCATTTGATCTGGTTATTATTTTGTATGTGAAGGTAATAATTAGGGTTTTGGAAGAAATTAAACTAAAATAGTGAGACATGTGAGATTTTGAAAGACACAAAACCATCTATAGGTCCCCTAGAACCTCTTTCGACAACTTCTCCAAGAGGCACACTAGCGATATAATTAGACACTAGTGTCACATGGCATTACTATACACATAAGGGTGATACTATTTGAGACTATATTTTAGTTATAGTTAAATAATGAAAGGTGTCTACCTATTTCTACAACCTGTTTCAACCTCTTGAGCCACAAAAATACCTATTTTTATTCTAGATAAGTTTTCTTTATCTTTATTCTTTCTTTTTGGGAAAGGTTTGTCAAATCAATTATTTCCAATTTTCATTCTAGGTTATTGTTATACTCACCCCTTTAAAAACATAATATTTAAATAATTTAAGTCATAAAAGGTTAAAACATTTGGTGAAACCATCTTACTTCTAATATTTCTAAAAACCCTAATATTTCTTAAGGTTTACCTTAGTCTAATTTTTGTGCACTAAATTAGGGTTACATTTATTTTTTTTCCTAATTTTTGGCATAACCTAGCTCATTAAAATTAATCCTATATTAGGGTCTCATTAATTTAATTTAATTTAATTTAAATTTTTGAAAAATAACCATCATTCAAACCCTATATCCACATATTAGGACCCTATACATCCAAATACTTGTAATTAGGGTTCCACTTATAATCCTAATTTCTTCTACACATTGGGTTAAAAATTTATAATAGTTAAGTATATACTTATGTTAGATTAAATTCTATCTATTGTGTGATTGTTATTTATTATTTAATTTATCTTCTTTGGCAAGTTTAAAATTGAATCTAGTAAGTCTCCTACCCCTCACCCAATTGACGAATTTATGAAATTTTCTCATAATTATAATAATGTATGGGCAATTTTTAAGATTGTACATTAGAACATGATAATGATTTCATTTATAATGATGATTATGATGACTATTTTTTGTAATTATGGATATGAGGATTACTATGAACATGGCAATGAAAATTTTGATGAGGATATATTCGATACATTTTCTTCTCTTTCCTCTCCCTCTTCTCTTACACCTAAAAATCAAACTAACAATATAATGACAAAATATCCTTTTGTTGGTAGTGATTTGTTCTAATGTGATATTTAATTTTCAACTAATTTTTCTACCTCCTTATTCAAATTAAATCAATATAATTTTAAGACACAAAATCCACTTTTGCATAATTCAAGTAAAATAGACAAGAACAATGCATTTTCTTTACCCTTCTCAATTAAATTTGAAAAATCATTCACCAATGATACTACACCTTTTACCAATGCAAAAAATAAGGTAGAAAAAATTATTTTATCACCTTATTTTACATTCTAAGCTCTATGCAATAATTCCTTACAACATATTGATAATTCAAATATGTCTAACTCTTATCCTACATGTCATAATATGTAAAATGAAAACATGATTGCTACTTCTTCTACCCTTGAATCCAAGATTGAAAGTAATAATCATTCATGCACTCTAAAAATAGTGAATAAATGAATTTTATTACACCCACACATGATGACACATTTCATAGTAGTAAGAAGTTAAAATCTTCTCTTACTCTCTCTCCTGGTGAGCATGTGAATGATACTTCCACTCTTACTTATACAAGTGATAAACTTTGATTTTAATGAACCTTGGGATAATGATGATTACCATGATTATGATGAAGAAGACATGCAATATAAACCTTCTAGATATCCTCCTACTTCCTATATTTCTCTTGTTCAAACAAATGCTATGTCACATGTAAAAAACACACACCCTTATTCTTATGTTCATAGTTTACATAACTTACATTCTCATGATAATAAAGGACCTTATAATCAATTATAATGTGATAATTCTTTAAAAATTAAAAAAATAAGAGTTACCAATGAATCTCCATCAACCCCCTTACTATAATAGAACCTATTTCTCAACCTAACCTAAATGAGGGTGATAACTCATCCCTCTAACTAGGTCCAAGCTATCACACCTCCAAAGGTTACATAGAGTAAACCAATCCTCCATAAAAAAGGTTCTTAATGCAAGATACCAATGAATAAGATAAATAACAAAATTGAATAGTTAAATTATCCCCTTGATGATGATAATATACCTTCATAAGGATAATTTCCTTGATGCAAGTTATGGGTTACTTGCAACAATAAGTACACCATATCACATTAGAGAATAAAACATACCAATATCAGGTTGATGCCAATGTTATCCATGGAAATACTATTCCACATAGAATTTACATTACAAGGTTTTGTTGATGGTGAAAAATATGATGCCAATGAATCAACCCTTTTGCCTATCATGGAGGTTAAGATGTAATCATACCAATTTAATCGTAGGAGTCTAAGGAATGAAAATTGATTCTTAATATGCGTATAAGGGTTTTTTTTCAAGTTTTGGGGATATATATGTTTGATAATAAATATAAATAAAGCTTAAAAACATTATAAAATCAATCAACCATAGCATTATATTGACCATGTCAAGGGGAAATATATAAACAATGGTCAAATCTAATTAGTTAACCATTACTTTATGTAGTGTTAATCAATCTTAAATTTGATTTATAATTATTTATTTACCTATTTCATATATAAGAACTTATGAATTAAATAATACCTTGAAGGACAAAATACTTAGATTGATGAAAGGAATTATCCAATATGCATTCCCACACAACAAAGATGTAATAAAACTACATTAGATTTTATACAAAAAAAGGAATTTTGATCAATTTTAATTTCAAATATTAAAAAATATTTAAATCTCCATTTATGAGAGTTAATACAAGGGTCACTTGATAGAATAATATCTCAAAAAAAATATGAAAACCAAAAATATTATATCAACATTCATTTGCTTCCATGCTGATATCAAATAATTAGGTAGAAACAAAACTCTTTCAACCATAGTATTCCATATTACTTCTAAATCCTAAAATATGTTGATTTATTGTACATGCAAATTTATTATCTACATTTGGGTAAAATAAAACCTTTTACATGCATGCAAACTTGTTTCAAAACATCAACACCATAAAATAACACAAATTATTTTTAACTTTATAAGTCCATAAAAATGGTTCCTCAATAACCTTCAAAACCTTTAAAACTACTTAAAAAACCATATATAAACATATTTACATGTATCATATTTCCAAAAATATTCATCTAATAATTTGAACTATTAATTCAAACTACAAAATTTACCATGAAAATAATAATCATGTCAACTTCGATATGCCTGAGCTCTACAAACAACACCAGATTCCAAGGTTTATTCCAATCTTGGCCTTTCTCCTTCTGTGGTTATAACTTTGCTTCCACCAATAAATATTAAAAAATTATTATCAAAATAAAATAACTACCTTTAAGTATTAGCTAAGATCACATTAACAACTCATGCATACGTGTTTAGATGTTATTCATCATATTTCTTCTAGTTTCCATTCTAGCAACTTGACTAAATTATCCATTTAACTATTAAACATAACAAAAATTAATCTTATCACCAAATATCTTGCCACTTCATTAGAAACCAATGCACATACTTTCATTCAATGTAATACAACTCTAAGCCTCCAATAGATTCCAAAGTAATCTCCACACAAAAATATGCATTAATCTATTAATTTCACATTACCTAAATATCCATGGTAGCACCACCAAAATTCTTTCACTTTGAACCTAAGCTCTTCGTAACTAGTGCATTTCTATATTTGATAAACTTTAAATCCATCACGTTAGGAAAATCCATGTCATGGTGGCCTTTTAACCACTTAGTACTTAGGTTTTGATTTTAATGTAGGATTTAGGAATTCATATCAATAGTTTTAATATATATGTTTGATTTAAATCAATCATATGATATTAATATCTCTACAAAAATAATCATAAATTCCATGAATGAAATAGGATAATATCAAAATCTTATATGAACTAGAGATGATATCAAAATAACATATCATTTTAAAATTATACTAGAACCTTTATGAATTTTAAAAACCAAACCAATGAATCTCAGGTGAGATTTGAACAATCATTGTATCAACATTTCATTGATCAAATTACAAAGTCTAACTATTCATATATATCAATATTATCATCTTAATCATATAAGTACTGAATTCATTTTCATTATATCACACTTATGCTTTCGAAACCTATTATTAACATTTAAATAAATAATTTCATTAAATACTCCAATGATTAAAATTATTTAACATAAGAATGCATATTCAAAATGAAATTAAATGACTAAGCCCCCATAAACAATTTTATATGTCATGACACATAGTCATCAATATGGTAGAATATATAAGTACAATCAATATAAAAAGAGAGGGGTGTCAAAAGTAAGCATAACTCTAGTGACCTTGCTAGCTAATTTTAGTTACTAAAGATAAGGTAGAAAATAAGAAATTTACTATTTAAAAAAAATTCACATGAGAGTGTGATTTAGGTTAAATTATTTATTATGCAACTATACGTGAACCCCTTTAGTAAGAAAAATTTTAAGGGATGAAGTGTTCAGTTAACGTGGCATGAAGAATATGTAGATTAGGAAAGGAAGTTTAGGATAAATATATAATCAATTAAAAAAGACTTAAACACAAATTTTGAAAATAAGTAATACTTTAAACATATTAATAACTAGCTCATGCTAATTAATAAATAAATAATCTAAATTCTATCAGGTGACATATCTTACCATCATTGCATACTAACAATGATATAGTAACCTCTATGTATTTTACCTTAAATATAATGAATACTTTGCTGGTGTGACCAATAATAATCTATTCCAAAGAAAACAACAAAACAAAAAAAACAAAAAACAAACTAGAAATTAAGTAGCACACTAGAAAGGGAAAGCAAAACAACAAAAATAAAGATACAAACTAAAGATAAATGAAATAGCTAACCGACATCAAAAAATATTCCACTGTGAATCAAGATGAAGGATAATCCAATACTTAAAAATAGAAAAATAAATGAAATAAATTTTAATCCATGAAAAGAACAATTGAATAAAATGTTGTGGTTTATTTTAGTAACATCATAATGTAAATTTCTTTTTTCAGCATGAATACATTCATCATATGCCAAATTAGAAGCCTTAAAAGCATGAAAAAAATGACATACATATCATTTAACCTTGAATAACTATAATCAAAGCATGAATACATGATGTTTTAGCTATTTATTGATCTTGTAATGTATATGAAATATTAACTGTCTGATTTGAAAAGAGATGAAGATTTTTGAGGTAAGGAGAGAGAATCAATATCAAGAAATTGACTAGATTGTTTGGGTGTCTTTCAATAATTTTGAATATTTTTTTATTTGACATATTCAATAAAAAATATTGTTTAAAACTCTAGAGAGTCATCATATTTAAAACATTCATAGTCAACATTAATTATTAAGTCTTTTAACTTAGATAAAGAAGAATAATGAAATGTGTCATACTTGTTGATATCACATTTTGATCTGGATAATTTGAAAAATTAAACCTTTCATAATTCTATCAATTGATTTATCAATCTATAATCCATAACATCAAGATCTTCATCATTCTTTTCTTTTGTTATAGTACTAAATCCAACATTGTAGAGATTGAAACTTTCATCTTGAGTGTAGTCATTTGAATCAAATGTGATAGGACAATTATTAGAAGAATATGAATTCAATGTGATTTTGTTATAGATAATAATAAAATCATAAGTAGAGGAATTATTTATATTAGGAAAACAATCAAGGTCTGATTCCAAAGAGATTTCTATATCTAAATTAGGATTTCCTAGTTTAGAATTTTTCAAAACATTGTCATCTTCTCCATTAGGTATATCTGAAAGAAAATAAAAAATATTTGATAAAATATTGTCATTGAAAAATAAATCAGAATTAAGATAAATGACATTATTAGATGATTGACTAGGTAGATCAAACAAATCAAATTTCTCTAATTCTGATCTTGATGAAGAATCAATATCATAAGATTTTGATGAAGAATTTGAATTTTAATTGAATTCTCAAGAATCATTTTTAATATATTGTGACATGATCAGATCTTAAAAAAATGATATAAAAATATTAAGGAAATTTACGTTCGAATTATAAAATTAAATTATAAAATATTTTTCATTTAAACATATTATGATCAAGTGAGTAAAGATTATAGAAATCTTGATTTTGTCTTCAAATATGAGCAAATTTCAACACTGAGCTAAAGTCAACAATATCAATTTTTTGAATAATTTGATTATAATTTTTTTTTAGCTTATTCTTCCAATATAGGAATAAAATATCACCACTTGGTATAAAAGAAGCATGGATTTCATTTAATTTCCAAAGAAAGTGCAACAAATATTCCCCTATGGATTCATTTTCTTTCAAAAAAAGTGTAAAATAGGTTGTTAGACTTTAGTCTAATTTATTTTCAATTAGGTTTTTGATGTAAATCCATTATTGAGTGATATCATCCAAGTTTTTGATAAATTAACAAGAAACAATCACTAAACTAGAATCAAAATCTAGGTGACCAGTTATGATAACTATGGACTAAAAACTAGTGACTAGTTATGGTAGTGTGAATCATTTGAAGACAAGAATGGATAAATAAATAAATTTGATTGAATAGTCCATAGAGGAGTCATCAAATTTATTAATGGTAATAAATGTCAAGCCAACAAATCAACCCTTTCGTCTATCATGAAGGTTAAGATGAAATCATACTAGTTTAATCATATGAGTCTAATGAATGAGAATTGATTCCTAAGATGCATATGAGGTTTTTTAAAAAGTTTTGGGGATTAATATGTTTGATAATAAATATAAATCAAGATTAAAAAAATTATAAAATTGATCAACCATAGCATTATATCGACCATGTCAAAGGCAAATATATAAATAATGCTCAAATGTAATAAGTTAACCATTGCTTTATGTATTGTTAATTAATATTAAATCTAATTTATAATTTTTGTCTGATCTATCTAATAAAGAATAGCCTATGAATTAGACAACTCTTTGGAGGATAAAAATACTCAAATTCCTGAAATGATGTATCCAGTATGCATTCCCATACTACAAAGATGATATAAAACTATAACAACTAAGAAAAGTAGACAAATACCAAAACATAAAAGAAGTAAACCTAATGTTAAAATTAGTTAACATAAAAAATTGATTTAAGTATATTATTAGCATATTAGGAAATTAATAAAGCTAAAGATCAAAGCTATAACAAATAAAAATAATAAAAGACTAATATACTAAAATGAAACTAAAAAAAAATTAAATAATCTGACTAAGAAATTAAATATAAAACTAAATAAAACTATTGAAGAGTTTAAATCTAAGAAAAGAAATAAACATAAATATGAAATAAAAATTATGAGTCTTGAAATAAGAGTCATCTTAGTAGAGATAAAGATATTTTATTGAGAAATAGTATTTCAGTATAATTTTTTTGATATAATAACTAATACGATCTGAATGGATCAACAACATGTCACACATAATGATGTATTCAATATTATTCAGGCCAAGTACTTGAATTATGATCATATGAGTATAAATTTGTAATCATCATAAGATATTAAACCTTACAACATTCAAATAATCAATTTATAAATTAAATAAGAAATATGGATATACCTATGCTGATTAAGTGTGTTATTTAACCATTAGAGAATGTGTCGTTGGTCTATCTATAAAATATATACTATCTCAAAGATGTTTCACAAAAAATATATAATGAATGAACTTTTAAATAATTTTAGAGTCTTCAAGAATACATGTGTAATGTTTCTCCTCTTGATATGTCACTTTGATATTCTTATAAAGTAATCTCCTTTAGAGATATTAGAAAAATAAGTTATAACTCACTTTATTTAATTAGTTGTTCACTTAAACTGACTTTAAAAAGTCAATTAGTTAATTATAACTTAACTTTATAAGTTTAGACTTAAAGTAAAATCTAATAATCAAATTGAATTTAAATAATAATAATAATAGACCAAATATAACTCTAATGGGTGTGGGCCCTCAAGTCATTGTAAACATTTAAAATTAACACTCAACCATGCCAAACAATTATAATGACCATAAAATCAATACCAAAAAAAAATTCCATATGCATTTAACCATTTAATTTAGTAAATATATAATAATTTAATGTCATATATCTACATAAGTATAATTACATTTTGTACTTGAGAAGTCTATCTTTTGATAACTCTATGATTTTGAAAACACCACTACTATATACTTTGAGCATATAAATTGAACATTAAACTTCACAACCCTTGATATTTTTCCTCAAATCCAAATGCCATTTTAATAAAATCAATCATAAAAATCATAAATGAACTCAAATCCATACAACATAACCTTATGAGTTCATCTATACATCTTATATATATACCCAAATCATGTACTTATGATTGAAAATAATCAATTTTAGCCATTTTAGAAATGTCCATCATATAATTTATTGAAATTTATACCCATCTTCAAATAATTTTTTATAAATTAAGGATCCAAAAGATGAAAATATATTGAGTACAAAAAACTTTCATTTTGTCTCAAAAATCATTTTATTAGGTTTAATCATCAGGTTAAATTTGAAATTAAAATAGCCATCATATTATGTAATTTATGTCTTTGGAAAAAGTCATTTTGTCATCAAATTTAACATAGTCAAAATTTCTGTAAGTGATCAAAAATGCAAATTTTGGACAACAAAAGGAATTTTGACCAATTTTCATTTCAAATAGCAAACAATATTTAAATATCCATTACATAGAGTTAATGCAAGGGTCACTTGACATAATAAGATCTAAAAAAAAAAATGAAAACAAAAAATATTATATCAACATTCATTTGCTTCCATGCCAAGACCAAACAATTAGATAGAAACAAAACTCTTTCAACCATAGTATTTCATATTACTTCTAGATCCTAAAATATGCTGATTTATTATACATGCAAATTTATTATCCATATTTGGGTAAAATAAAACCTTTTACATGCATGTAAACTTGTTTTAAAACATCAACACCATAAAATAACACAAACCATTTTGAACTTTATAAGTCCATAAAAATGGTTCCTCGATAACCTTCAAAATCTTCAAAACTACTTAAAAAAACATGTATAAACATATTTACATGTGTCATATTTCCCCAAATATTCATCTCATCATTCAAAATGTTAACCCAAACTACAAAATTTTCCATGAAAACAATAATAATGTCATCTTTGACATACATGAGTTTTACAAACAAAACCATATTCCAAGGTTTCTTCCAATCTTGGCCTTTCTCCTTTTGTAGATAGAGCTTTTCTTCCACAAAGAAAGCTTGAAAAATGATTATCAAAAGATAATAAATACCTTTGATTATTAGCCAAGATCACATTAACAACTTGTGCATATGTGTCTAGATGTTATTTATCATATTTATACCACTGACCATTCTAGAAACTCAGCTAAATTAGCCATTTAACTATAAAACATAGAAAACACTAATCTTAGCACCAAATATCCTGCCACTTCCTCAGAAACTAATGCACATACTTTACATTCAATTAAATATAACTCTAAGCCTCTAATATGTCCCAAAGTAATATCCGCATAAAAAAATTGCATTAATCTATTAATTTCACATTACTTAAAATCTCCATGGTAGCTCTACCAAAATCCTTTGATTTCAAACCTAAGCTCTTCAAAACTAGTGTATTACTATATATGATAAACTTTAAATCTACAAGCTTAGGAAAATACATGTCTTAGTGACCCTTTATCCACTTAGTATGTAGGTTTTGATTTTACTATAGGCTTTAGGCATTCATATTAATAGTTTTAATATATATGTTTGATTTAAATCAAACATATGATATTAATATCTCTACAAAAATAGTCATAAATTCCATGAATGAAATGGGATAATATCAAAATCTTATATGAACTAGAGATGATATCAAAATAACATATCATTCTCAACTTATATTAGAACCTTTATGAATTTTAAAAACCAAACCAATGAATCATAAGTGATATTTGAACAATCATTGTATCAACATTTAATTGGTCAAATTACCAAGTACAACTATTCACAAATATCAAATGCTCATCTTAATCATATAATTACTGAATACATTTTCATTATATCACACTTATGCTTTTGAAACCTTTTGTTAATGTTTAAGTAAATAATTTCATCAAATTCTCCAGTCATTAAGATTATTTAACATAAGAATGCATATTCAAAATGAAAGCAAATGACTAAGAACCCCATAAATAGTTTTAGATGTCATGACACTTAGTCATCAATATGGTAGAATATATAAGTATAATCAAATTTATAAAAATAGAGGGGTGTAAAAAATAGGCATAATAGGTTATTACCAAACTTTTAGATACCAATGTTGCCTACATTTTATGGGCATGGAGACCCATATTTGCACCTTTAGATTTATGAGAAAGCCATGGCACATATCACGAATAAGTTGAATCTACTACAATTATTTCTAAGGTCCCTAGATGGGGAAGCACTAAATTGGTTCTAGCATACAATCCCTAGTGGGTCACTACATAAATATAAGGAGTTAGGAGAAGTCTTTCTTAGGCAATACATACATAATAAGGGAGCTCGATTCACACATGATAGGTTACCTTCATTACAACAGGGTGAGATAAAATAAATAACTAAATACATTATAAGATTTAAATCATGTTTGCATTAATTGATTTACTAGTTGACATATTTAGAGGTACAATACATCTTTTTTAGAGGCCTCATTTTTCCTCTTAAGGATAAATTATTATATCAGACATCCAAATCATTCTAGCATCCATGTAACATAGTTATAACATTAGATATAGAATTGGGAATAGTGGCTACACATTCAAAATTAGATTTTGATGTAGGTTTCTTAGATCCACAATCATCTAACATCATACAATAACCTACTCCACTTATGATTAAGAAACTAGTGGAATAGAAATAACCAATAAAGTTACTCAACATATCAAAAGAGCCACTTCACAAATCACCTCCTATAGTGAGTAGAACACATAACACACATAGAGGGGTTATACTTTTTAAATATTGGGACAGGCCTCATGACATATTGATTAAATTATTAGATATGGATATGATTACACTTCCTCCTAATAATCATCATCCAACACATCATTTTCACAAGGTAAAAAATAAGTTATATTGGAATTTTCATAAGATAAATGGAAATTTAAATAATCATTATTATGCACTCCAACACTGCATTGACTAGTATGTCAATCAAGGCATTATAACATTCATATAGAGGGAAATTATATCTCATGTTTCATATCCTCCTAGATCACACTCTTCTATAATAGAGTTATCTTAGGTGTTGGGAGAAGAAAATTAGATAAGTAAGACTGCACAAGATATTTTTTAAATATTTGTACATTATATATGTAATTATCAGCTTGTGTATTTTGTCCTATACTATCAAATTATGAAAGGATATAAGGTGAATAGTCTCCTCAATTTGGCACCAATGTATAAATTAGAATATAAATAGTCATTAACTATATCGACTATAAATATGTATGTTTGTATGAAGAAGATGATAACTTTTTCTGAGATCAATATAGACTTTCTAGTTTATGGTTACCTATCAAATTTCTTGTGTTTATCTTTATTTATGTTATCATGTTTAATTCTAAGGTTTAATCTATCTTAAAATCACTCTTGAATGTTCTACACATGTAAATAACTCATTGGTTAATCTAGTTCTTTGCAAGTACATATTCTTTGTATTTGTTATGCTTCCATTAGCTATGACTTCATTACTCTTTTTTGCACCTCATAGAACTTAGCTATCCTCATAATTAGTATGTTCTAGTGAACTAAGAACCTCTTATAATAATGGTGTGGTGAGCATGGATAACTCTTCTAAGAGAAAGCTATGCTAAGATGGTTACCAAGATAATGAGATATTGAAACCTAGTTAGACTAGAAAATATGGCACTTTAGAGAAGAAGAATCCAAAAAGATGGGCCTCACTATGAGTGAAATCATCCAAGAACATATATATAATGAAATATATGAAATTTTTTGGTGTGATCTACCTGAATTTCTAGCTAATTGGTTGACAAGACTCAGTACTACTATTTCCATCCCAGAGCGAAAGAAACCATTACTTAGATTGATGAAAAGATATTCCAGTTAGTGAAACTAGAAAATGATTGGACAAGATAATAGATTATTAGGTTGAAACCAATATAGATGGATACACTAATGAGTTTTTAATACAAATATATATAGAATTTAAGGCTATGCAGGACCAATTCATCTAAGGAATTAGAGGGAAATTTTTATAGTGACTACCTCTCTTTGGTGCCTATCCCTTCTATTATGGATTAGTCACTTTAGGCATATGGGAATGTGTATACATGATGGTCAATGATGAATAGATGAGTGACTAGAGCTTGAGCTTGAATCTAAAATGGAGATGTGATGGGAAAAAAGTTAGAAGAAAACTCTAGATTTAGAAAAGGAACTACGATGATAAAATAGATGGAATAAATAGATGGATGCCCAAGTAGATATGAATATAAGTAAGAATAGTAGTAGAGTAATTGATGAATCAGTATGCAAAAGTGATGAGTGGGATGATGAGTGAAGGTCTAAGAAAGAGAATGATGATAGATGTCAACAAAAAGAGTGAGAAGATGAAGAGTGAGTAGAAGAAGAGATGTGTGATGAAGAAGTTGAGAGTAGTCCGAGTAGAGCATATAGAAGATAGAAGTAGTGTGTAGCTACAAGAAAAGGTAGTGATAGAAGAAGAAAAATTACAAAGAGAAATAGAACTTAGTCATAAGATAATTAAAATATTAATTATAGTAGAAAAAGAAGTCACTAGGAAGGATTATTCACTTGAAGTGTATGCATCTCTATAGCCCAATCTTATATATCCTAGTAAAAGTTTTCAACTAGCCGAATAGGAGGAGAAAAGTTGGGAGAGATAATTTTTAGAGCACTTGGATCATTAGGGAATGGAAATCTAGACAAATTCAATTAGGAAGGATTTGAAGTATATAGGATTAAGTGAAGTTGAACAATAACAAGAAAGCAAAGATAAGCAAAGTACACATGAAAATTCTTTTGGTGTATCGAGTAGTATGTAGATAGGAACAATCAATACGTAGTCACTTCAAGTAAAAACTATATAGAAGACTTCATCTATACCTAATACTATGATGAATCAAATAAGAGGATTATTGAATTTGACCATTTATGATGGATCTATAGATCTTGAATAATATTTGTTAACTTGCAAAATGAAGTGACAAGTTAAAGGTCTAATTGATGAAAATTCAAAAAAGTGTGAATTAGTAGGGACTCTAGCTAGGAGAGCACTTGAATTCATATACAAAGGAGATTTTTATGAAGCGATCCTACAAGATGTACATAAATGGCTCATTATAGAGTTTAAAATTAAGAAATACACTAGCTAGATAATATAAGATTTGAAATAAATAAGGCAAACATTGGGGGAGTCGATATATGATTATGATCATAGATTTTTAGTTGTAATGAATAAAGTAGATTTCACCTTAATAGATAAAGACAAAGCAACATGGTTTATTGAAGGATTACAAGGCAGAATCTAGTTTACCACTGTGCAAACACAATATGAGACAAATGTAGATGCTAGGGCTACTGCACTATATGTTGAACAAATTAAAGACTAAAATGAAAATCCTATAGATAGATTGAGGTTTGAAAATACATTGTAGTATTTTATGAAAAGATGGAGTAGTATCAAAAAATATAAAAGCCTAAATTGAACCTATGGTGCATAGAGTGTGGTAAATAAGGACACCACCAAAATGATTATCCTAAAATAAAAATAGAAATTTGAAAACTTTGATGAGTAGTTGGGCATGCCATGACATAATGTCATCTACTTTAACCATACATAAAAATTACATAGAACTTATATTTTAATTTCTATAAATCAACTACACATGATGAAAAGAATTGTAGAGATCTTAAAGAACTTAAAGAGGGAATTTAAAAAAATGTGTTTGCCATCATAGCACAGTAAAAATCTTTGACAAAGAAAAAAATTCCAAGCTTGGAGGTTGTTAAGAAGTATGCAACCCAAATGGGTCCACAATAGATTTTGAGTTCACCATAGTACCAACCTCACAATCTAGCTAGATGGACTCCCTCTTCATTAAGTTGGAAATGTCTGTCCCCTCAATATAAATATCTAGTGTCTTGGAGTTCACCCAAAATGTATTCATAATAATCAGATTGGACCCCTCCAGTTGCATAATAGTAGTTTAGTATGGGAGATGATAATCAATAGTATTAACAGGAGAACTCTGTGTAATCAAAAAGAGGATATTAGGGGGGGATATGAGTCAAATAGGGGAGGAGGCCAAGGTGGATATTGAGGAGGATATCAAGATGGAAAAGGAAATAAATATTAGTAGCCTCCTCTATAGTGCTACCTATGTGGAGAGTACAACCATGTTTAAAGAAACTACCTGATGAATCCATAGAGGTAGCCATATTGTGCATACTATAGAGTTTTTGAGAAATATGATATAGAGGATTTCCCTATTTTGGAAAATTAGAGGAAAGACAAAGCTATCTAAAATGTAAACATGGTAAGTGCAAAACCTAGAGAAAATGCCTTTCTGAATGCTATGGCATGGCAATATCATGTAGAAAAATGACTACCTCCACTTGAGATGCCTCAAGATCAAGGCATCAAAAAGGTTAGACAAGATAAATACTTGGATCCAATTATAAAAAAGAGTTTGATGAATGAATCTACATAGATATTGAAAAATATTCAATAATAAGAAACTACTAATGGTAATGCTACAACCATTGATGCGTAAATGTATGGACAAATTATGTGTATCATATGACAAGATGGAATTATCACTGCACTAAAAAATTTAATAAAAGTCTTGAGTATCTTTCATAATCAATACATATCACAAAACACCATGAACTTATTACACAATATTTTATAATGTAAGCAAGATGGCTAACAAAAGACAAAAAAGCTAGTATGGTATGTTAAGATGAAGAAACATGGGATGTGGATGCATAGATTGATATTGAGGTTATAGGATATGAAATCACAAAATCTATCTTTGAATTTAGCAACATAGTAAATATGATCCCCAATTCCACATGGAAAGTGATTGGATGACCAACCCTTAACTATAGCCCAGTAACTCTAAGCTTGGCTAACTGCGAGAAATTTGAACCTATTGGTTGCTTAGAGGATGTTGAAATCAAAGTCATGGAATTGTCTCTACAAGGAAAATTTGAGGTCATAGACATGAATACTAAGGCAATGCAATATTATTCCTTGATGGATGGATGACTATCAATATAGTAATTAATCAGCTTGAAGCACATCAAGGTGATAAGGTTATGGTAATTCCCCTCAAAAAAGTGCACAAACCATATATAATTCCCATTAAACTAGACTTTCCACATGTTCCATGAGAAATCAACTAGATGAAGGTCAATATGAAGGAGAATCCTAATGCTCTACATGCAACACAATGCAACTTCATTAACTACAAAGTTAGACCCCAAGTATAATTGATGCTTACCCATCAATTGAATGTAGTAAAATAATGGAGACCAAAATAAGAAGCTATAGAACCAATTATAAATAAATTCATCAGTGAATATTATGCCTCTATGTCCATAAAATCACCCACTCTCTCAGAAGTTGAATTCCTGTACCAAGCTGACAATCACATGTAAGATTACATAGAACTAATAAGGGAGGTTATAGTACCCTAAGAAGTAGCTTATTGTATCAATGGTGATTTAGATACACATATCCTTAATGGGGCCTATGGTGACCATGAACTTAGGCCCATGAAGATGGTCTTTGTGTATGAATGTCACCTACCTATATATTACACAATGGAGGACATCAATGATTTTATTTTGTAATTGCAAGTCCATATTCCAACTATTAATCAATGGGTTAGTGCATTAAAATATGATTTAAAGGGAGTTGATGCAACTTGGTGGGAAAATCATCAAGATAATCAATTAGAGTAGGATGACATATGTGAATTCATGATCAATAGATTTCAACTCCCACAATTCATCTGCACTAACTAGCCATTTTTTCAAGAAGGACAATACCCTAAGATTCATGTACATAAATGTGTTAAGTTTGGAATGCAAAATGTGTCATACCTAAGTATTGGCTTCATATTTTTTACTACACACTAGCTCCACTACCCACAACATGGTACATGCATCAAGAGCATTGGAGAAAAACCAAACATTGCACACATGTACAGAGTGACTTCATATAAACTTTTGTTTTTGAAGATGGAAATCTATTAGTCCATAAAAAACTTCAAAAACTCAAGTAATTTATATGCCATGGGTGCATGAAGATATGAGCACCAAAATAGAATCAATTACATATAAAAATGTAGCTTTTGATATTAATTTTGCACTCCAAAAGTATAAAGCTACTAAGATAGAAGAACAAGCCTTGATGAAGTCATGTCACCTAATCTAGGATGAGGTAGATGATGATGAAGAATCTTATTCTGATGTAGATTTGGATTTGAATGATTTATTTAGACCTGAGTGACCTATAGAACCACTTAAAGACACTAATGCAACACTAACTAAGGAAAATAAGTTGTGCAACATCTAAATCCTAGAGAAAGAAGGGCAAAGAAAGATCCACTAATTAGTAGATGATGAAAAATGCAATATATATCAAAAACCTCTATAAAAACATGTTGTTAACATTAGAATAGAGGAGGTTCCAATGCTGGTAAGTGTAGGTGACTATTAGATGGAGACTAAGATTTTAGAAGCTCTATAACTTTTGAGGGACTATCAATATGTATTCACCACTAAATTCTTAGAGGTAAAAGGAGTTGACCCATCCCTTGGTGAGATACACATTGAATTAAAAGAGTGCACATGCCCATTTAATAAATTACTATAAAAACTCAACCATAATATGAAAATCAAAGTAAAATTAGAACTAGATAGGATGCAAGATGCAAGGATAATCTATCCAGTAGAAAAAGCTATCTAGGTAAGTCCAATGGTAGTACAACCCAAGAAAATAGGAGAAATCTAGGTATGTGGAGACTACCACATTCTTAACAATGCCTATGTAAATGATCCATTCCCCATACCATTTATAGATGAAGTCTTGGATTCTATTATAGGCCATAAAGTATATTACTTCATAGATGGGTTTAGTGGATACCATCATATTCTAATCATAGAGGAAGATAGAGCCAAAATTACTTTTGCAACAGAGTGGGGTTCTTTTGCATACAAATTCATGCCATTTAGGTTGAAGAACACACCTATGTTATTCTTTTGTGTAGTAGTCACACCATTCAAAGATTTCATCCATGATTTATTGGAATTTTATTTAGATGAATGGGTATTCTTATCCCTATTCAAATAGCATTTGTCTAAGTCATGTTTGATGTTATAATGATTCCAAGCCCTACACATCACTTTAAATTTGAAGAAATGTTTATTTTCACACTTTTTGGTGTTTTACTTGGCCATATTGTTTATAATGATGACATTTTGGTAGATTAGGCTAAAATTATAGTAATCTTGAGCATGCCACCACTTATTAGTTCTACTGAAGTGCACTCCTTTCTTGGACATATATGATACTACCAAAAATTCATCAAAGGCTATGTAGAAATATCATCTCCACTAGAAGCCTTATTATGTAAGAATGCTAAGTTTATATGGAAATCTAAATGCTAATCAAATTTTATTAAGCTAAAATAGTGATTGGTCACTATGATTATGCTTATTTTACCATACTAGAATAAGCCATTTCATGTACATGCATATGCTTTAGGCATCATGGTTGGTGTAGTACTTATGAAACCTAAAGATGGTGCACTTAACCATCCCATTTACTTTGATAGACAAAAATTTTCTGATGTAGAGAAAAATTATACAACCATGGAATGGGAAGCATCAGCCAATGTGTTTGCACTATAAAAATTTAGGCACTATCTTCTGGTGACACCATTCAAATTTTTCATGGACCATCAAGCTCTGTGATACTTGGTCAACAAACCAATGCTAGGAAGATGAATATCTCACTGGTTGATGCTATTTAAAGAATTTCAATTCTAAATAAATGTAAATTTAGATAGAGAAAATGTGGGACCTAATCACCTTAATCTAATTATGAATGGTGAAGAGCCAAAAGAACTATAAGAAGACTCACTTGATGTGCATCTCTTTCATGTCACTATGATTCTCAAATTTTTGAAGCAATTGCTAACTTCCTCGAGTAAGGGATCTTCCCTGCACACTTTTAGGATTGGGATAAAAAAGTAGTTTTTAACCATAACATTGCCCTATACTATCATTAATAGACTACTATATCACATAGGGAAGGATGAAGTCTTGCATAGGGTTATCCTCAAACACGAATGCCCTTAACCCTAGAGGAAGCTCATCAAGGAGTTATAGGAGGACATTTCATAGGAGAAGCTACAATGAGAAAAATACTACAAAGCAGACTGTGGTGGTCAAATTTATTTTAGGATGCACATAGAGTTGTACAACATTATAATGTCTACTAACATATTAGGTAACCACTTCAAAAATATGAGATGTCATTTCAACCCCTACTAGTAGAGAAACTATTTTAAAAATGGGGTATCAAATTCATAGAATAATCAACCCTTCAAGAAAGTGTAATAAGGCCAGATATATTATTACTATGATAAACTATTTCACTAAATGGGTTGAAGCTATTGCAACACCCAACTATGGTACGAAGGACACAATAAAGTTTTTGTATGAAAACATCATTATAGGTTTAGATGCCTGATAAAACTAGTTAGCGATAAAAGAATGCACTTCCTCAATAATACTATCAAAGATTTGATGGAAGAGATCATGATTGTGAATCATAAAATCACTAATTACCATCCATAGGTAAATGGTTAGGCTGAAGCTTCTAATAAGTTACTAGGGAAAATACTCATAATAATATGTGATTTTAAGCACGATGATTGGGAAGATTGTATTCCTATGATCTTATGGTCATATTGCATAAATTATAAGAGAGATTTAGGATTTACACCATTTTATTTGATGTATGATCAAGAAGTAGTTATGCCAATGGAGTATCTAGTGCCCAGTCTACACATCGCTATGGTTATGCACCTAGGAGAGCAAGAATATTTTACCAATCGACTCTTAGAGTTGAATATAATGGATGAGTTATAGAGACTATCAACATAGATGTAGGAGATACATAGGTAAAGTCAAAAATCATGACATGATCAAAACTTGTGCCACAAGGAATTTCATAAGGAATAATCAATTTTATTTTATGATAGCCAATTCAAAGCATTCCTAGGTAAGTTAAAAATAATATGGAAAGGACCTTACATTATTCATGATTTAACACAACAAGGAATAATCATTTTAAGAGATTTACAGGGAAGCATATTTCTAAGGCAAGTAAATGGTTGTAGGTTTAAGCCTTACTGCTAATAACTATTGATCTCTATTTGTAGTTGAGTGGGTACTGAGTAGCACCATATAGATTAAGATTTTTGTTAAAGTTTTATGTGTGTTTGTTTTCTATTTTCTTTGTTTGTAGATGATATCAGCAAAAGCATTTGTGAAGTACCAAGAACAAGCATTAAGTGTGCTAGACGTGCATAGAAAGTACCATGTGTACCACTAAAAAAGTTAACGAAGAGCAACTAAAAAATTCTAAGTCTAGGAAAGATTTCAAAAGGCCACATCAAAAAGATATCCTATAGATTATGGTCATACACCAAAAATAAATTCAAGAGCCAAGAGTCGATAGATATGATCTTCCACAAATCAATAACTAGTCAACATTAGTAATTTGTACCCCTCATATAGGCACCTAAGGGCATAATAGTGTAACTCCACACATGTACTAATGACTAAAAAATTTAAGAACTATATCAAAAAGTGATTTGACACATCTGCCAAGTATTTAAGATGAATAGATAACTAGGTATGGCCTAGACATGGAATACAAGAGGCATGAAGTCTATAAAAGCTAATTTTTGAATTCTATGATCATATTTTATACTGAGCACATTACCAAGAGTTGTAGATATCAAAAGAGCCAAACCAATTCCATTTGTATACAACATTCAAAATCAATCAAAGATATTCTCAAAACAACATGGACACTATATCATTAATATAACCTCTTTCAAAAGCATAGAAAGAAGTAATGGGCATCGATATGGAACTGTGATAGACAAAATAAAGTGCTCAAGAACCCTTCCAATATTTATATAAAGTTGAACAAAAGATCTTTTATGTGGACCCTATGGATGCTGCACAACCATTTTCCCTCACAGTTCCCCATAGATTTCAGAATATAGATGTGGAGTGTGTTGATGCTTCTAATTACCTCATAGGTGCTCTTCAGTGTTGATGAACACTTCTCATTTTAGGATTCAAAGAATCCAAGGCATGAGTTGCAATTTGTGATAATTCTATGATGTTTGTGGTAGAATAGAAGCAGAGTATGGGAACTATCCATAATATTTATTTAATTTGGTGGTTGGGAGCCACCAGGGTCTATATATTTGTGATATTTCTAGCCAATAAGTTAATCTAAATGGATATTAAAAATGATCTTTAAAATAGGTGAGTTTTGATTAAAAAAAATAGAAAAAGGAAGGGTAAGGTAGAAAAGAGAATGTGATTGCAAATTTCCCTCTCAAATATTATGACAACGTTCTAATTATTTGGATTATACATGAACCAATTTGTGGTGTAAAATAGTATAAACTCAAATTGCATCACAAACTAGGCAAGCTTCAAAGGAGATATATAAACCACAAGTAAGAGCCAAGTTTAATTTAAAAGTTTTCTACTATAACCTAATAACATATGCACATCTAAATGTAGAGCAAATAAAATGAAGTATACCCAAGATATTTTGAGTTAATCTAGAATTAGCATAAATTAATAACCCTATGATAGAAAATTTAGCTCAACATTTAGAGAACCATTCAAATTTAAGAAAATAACATGCAATTAAGAGACATAATTGGATTTCAACAAACTATTCAGACAATCTTTTCATAATTCCTTAGCTGTGTTAAATTCTCTTTTGTATACAAATTGATCTGAGTCTCCCCCTTTACAAAATGGTAACCTTTGACTATTTATATGAAACATAGTTGGTATACCAATTATATTTTCAAAATATCCAAGGTGTGATAAGGATAGCTGTCCTTAATACAAAGATTACAATTCAAAAGGCTTTCTACACCAATTTTGACAAAGGACTAATATATGCTAACAGATTAGCATATATATTACAAAAGAATATTCTTTTATATTACATTGGTGGGTCCCTTGGGTTAATGCTTGAGGATGTTATTCACCTTAGTATATTTTTATTTGATTAGCTCAAAATCTACTACAGGCTTCATCAAACAATCCTCTTCTTGACCTACCAATGTGTTAAATTATTTGTCACTCTTGGATTTAAGTTTATGAATGCATTGGGCCTTTGCAATATGCTTCCTTTATGTAATGATGATATCAAGGACCTTCTAACTATCCTTGACAGGCTGTCCTTGGTTGTCCTTGATGTTCTAGATGAAGGTACTAACCCTTTGCTTAAACTCTTCATCATCCATCAGGCTTGTGGCATTGGTCTTAGAAGGGTTTACCAATAGTGCCTTTAAGAGCTTCTCCATCCTTGTTATCAAGCCTTTGTCCTCCTCTATGAAGATGTTGACATAGTCACACTAGTTACTCAAGTCCAATATCTATCTTTAATGACTACTAAGTGGGTATACAAATGCTTCAACTTGATGATCTTGATGCCTTGGACCTACTTGGTTTTATGGACATTAATCAATTGAATTGCTTGATTTCTAGAGTTCTACCACTAAGTGATTAATGCCTGTGATTTCCCAATTTTATGGATTAAGGTATTTGATCTGAGATTTAGGGCCTTCAACCCTTAAAATATGTCAAATAATGACTTATTTAGTAGTTTCATTATTTCCTCAAAGATTGGAAATGTAACCTATGCTTCCAAGTCTTTATTATCCTTTTCTAGATTGATGATCCTCTATTGCATCCCCTAGATTCCAACCAAGGTCATTATTGATTAGGCCACCACCAAACTTGACACATCCTCTTGATGGATGGGATGCTCCCCTTATAACTACCATTGTATAGGAGTTAGACCTATAAATGGTTCCACCTTTTGAAATGTGAACTCCTAAGTGCTAATGGAAAATTTCTTGGTTGTCACCCTTTCAAACCTTGCTATATCTGGATTATACATGATAATGGCCACTAGTTCAGAGAGTTTTGGGTATATTTGGGGTTTCAATCCTAGTTCCACTTGATATCAATAGATATTTTATTTTCTTGCCACTTTCTTTTCTTGCTTGAACAATTCTTCTTTCTTCTTGCTCCTTCATGAGCTCTTTGATCCAAGGCTTGACATTGTCAAGGGGATCTGCACCTGCAAATCTAATAATTACCAGTGAGTGTGATTGGGAAGGAACCTTTTGGAGTTTCCCATTTATGAACTAGTCAATAATGATAGGTCCATGTATGGGTAACTCATCACTAAACAAATTTACTTCACTAGTGGGATGGGTCCATGTCACCTTTGGTCTTTTGGAGGACCTAGGGACAAGGGATAACTCAACTTACCTCTTATTTTGTGTGTTAGGGACCAATTCCAATGCCACTTCTTTTCCTTTATCTTCCTCACCTATTTATGGTCCTTCAATTTGTGTCACTTCAGCTATGGCTCCCTCATATTCTTGATCAAACCAATAGGTATCTACAAGTTTGTTGAAGAATTCTTCCACCATATCATATAGTTCTAGTGCAACCATATCAAAGTGCTCTACTAGAGAAGATGGTTTTGGAGGTTGGGATGATGATGAAGGGCCTTCTCATGGCCTTTCTTCTAGTTTCTTCTCACCAAGTCCTTGAATTTAGAGTGCTTGATATTATGGCTAACTTGAAGGTGAATTAGAAGTGGAAGGTAGTAGATGATACTATAATGGGTTCATTTGCCATTTCTCCCTAACTAGTTTCTCTTCTCTTTACAGTTCATGTTCAAGCTTGAAATCATGTTGCATGTACCTAGTAAGGACATCCTCAAAGTCTATAACATTTTTGTAAAAATGGTTATATAGACCAACCCTATGCTCATAGGTTACCTTGGTTAGTTTATTTGACTACAAATGAGGGACAACCTTGTTATTGGGGTCCCATTCCTTTAGGTCATCCTTCTAAAAGTAGAAGGCATCCCTATGTTTGGAGATGATGTGCAATTGTTTCTAGTCCCAAATTAGAGTTCTCCAAATCAAGAATGGGAAGGGATGCATAATTCCCTTCCTCTTCTCCTTGCAAACATTATCAATTCCTTGGAAGATTTGGTGAGCAATTTCTTGCTCAGCCAACTTGAGGGGGACATAGACAGGCAACCTAAATGGTTAGGTCATGATCCCTTCTATTTTGATTTTGGTACAATCTAGATAGTACCAAATATCTCCCATGAGTTCAAAATACTTATTGACAAGAGAGTGCATCCTGGGTATGGGGTTCCCTATGATATTCTTAACTGAAGGAGGGTATATGTAATCATAAATGAACTATATATGAACTTTGTACTTGAAGATGTGCAACTTCACATAGTGATGGGAAATGGTAATTTTACTATGGGAGGACCAATTTTTGACACTAAAAATATGAGTGGATGACATTAATGAGTCTAATAGATAGGACATCATGGTGAATTATTGGATTGTCCTTTTCTTAATACCATAAAATTGTCTCCCCAAGGGGATGCTAATTAGCTCTCCAATAGGTGAGTTAGCTTCTCTTCCACCATGAAATATATGTAGGAAACCCATCTAGGGTCAACATAGGTTATGGTGGATACCCTAAAGCTTTGCACAATAGGGTTATAATGATCCTAATCCCTTATCTAAATTGAATTATAGGGATTTTACCATCATGGTTCCTAGCTACATGAGTTCCTTGGATTAACCAAGGTCTCATGATAACACCTAGATTATGCTGGGTAGTCTATTATTTGATGGAGGGGAGGTCTATGTGAGATCTAAGGAGCTTGTAGTAGCCTTTAAAAGCTATTGGGGCAATATAGTCAATTCTACTTGACCCTCTTTATTTGATGATCTAGTCATTGTTTATCCTATAATCAACAAATAGAGGTGCAACAATGTTAATGCAATGTAATACCTTAGGTTTAGCAGTAGCTTGATGAATACCTATCATTTGAATTGCAACTAGGTCCTTAAAATTTCTATTGGTGACTACCACCCTTTTCTCATTGGATGATAGAGGTTACAACTCCTCAATTATAAATAAAATCTTAGACCAATTCTTCATGCCATTAGCCAATGTTCCTATGTCTAATTTAGTATCTCTAGAGCACCTCCCTTCATGGTCTATAGATAGATACATGTTTGTCTCTTCCTTCCACTATTGCCTTGCCACTACCATGATCTCAATTACCTTGGAATACAACTGGTCTTGATGCTCAAGATGACACTTTGAGCTTGTTTAATGTAGTTGTGTCCTTAACATTCAAGTTTTGATGCTTTAAGATACTATGGTAGGTTTTTTAAGGCTTTAATTGCAAAGGTGATGGATTTCATAAATTTATCCATGTATCAAATCTTATGGATGGCACCACTTATGGAAATCTTGTCTTTTTGGGCATGCAAAATCTTAGAATTGTCCTTTAGTGCTTATATGGAATTTATGTGGACCTCCTTAAACTTGTTATTATGACACTCATTTGTGAATCCATTTGGAAATTAGCCATTGGCTTTTAAATAAATCCTTTTACATCATTTCATTGGATTAGAATTCTAAGATGAATGTGAGCCTTTGATTAAGATCTTAGAGGTCCTTTTTAATTGGTCACTCAGATCTTAGATGACCCAGTTAAGCCAAGTAGCACATTCTAGCTTCCTTAGGAAATGAATGGATGTAATTCATCTATGTGTTGGGATATCAAGCTCTAGGGTCATTGGTTGAAAAGTCCACCTTCACTTCACATCATTGGATCAAGATCAGTGATGGAGCAAGAAACATCGATCATGATCAATGAGGTTAAAGTTGGTTGGTTAAGATGTTGGCTATGGTTAAACTTGATGGTCTCACTAATATCAAAGATGTCCATGAAAACATAAAATGATGGGAGTATGATTTTCAAATTTAAGCTCACAAGGTTCCTTTAGCTAAATGAATGTGTGTCACACGTCACATTTTTGGTGCTCTCAAAACTTTGAGGTCAACATAGTCCATTGGATAAACTTAGGTGATGAATGCAAACCATTGAAAATGATTTGAGAGGATTCTCTAATTGGATTAGCTTCAGGGGCTCATTAATCTCATGATTTTGGATTAAGGTCACTAGGTGAATGTAGATAGTTATATCCTAGAAGATGCATGAACATTACGTTAGTTCATGATGAAAATAGGCTTAAGCTGAGGGGTTAACCTTAAATTAATAGTAATAAAAAACACTATGATCTAAGTTTTAATATGATAAGCTTGAGCTTTAAATATTTAGAAGGTCCCCTTTTGGACTAAGGATAAAAGTTTGGATGGGGTTTATTTTGAAGGCCTCACTAACATCAAAGACATTCTCACAAATGTTAAATGATGAGAGTGAGGTCATAAAAACAAATGCCATAGAACCTTTTATAGTGAGTGGGGTTTAATGCATAGTCCATCTTAGGATGATCTCATGATATTGGATCAGGATCCGGGGAAGTGATGACCATTGGATCTGCATCCAAGTTAAGACATAAAATTAGAGAATGACACATGTAGTGATTTAGACTAAAGTTTAGGATCCTTGAGGCATCATCCATGTTGAAAAAACACTGAGACATTTTAGGATTAAAACTTAGGCTAAACATTGATAAGGTCTTAGTCTAGGGTAAAAAGGGGCTTATGGACATAACATTTAATGAGGTTAGGAGGGATTTAAAATGGTGAAGGAACATAAAAGGGTACTTAAGAATAGTTTTATGTCAAGGTTTGAGCATGTTTAAAAACATAACCAAGCCTTAATGTAAAATTAGACTTAGGGTCTTTTCTTTTTTAAGGACTAATTCCTGCTAAATTTTCTCTCATGAAAATTTGAATTTGAACCCTTAGGGTTCTTACAAAGGAATCATACCTTCATGAAACTTGCACTTAGCCATCCAAGGGTAATCATCAGTAGGGTTAGTTCATAAAAAATAATTAAACATGTAAGGACCCATCCCTTTTTAGGTGGATGATCTTCAAATTCTAAAAAGAATAACCTCATGAAAGCCAAACTAGGATACATACGTTTTGAAACATTGACAAGGGTCCCTATTTTGTAAAGAAGAAAAAAATGGGGTATGTTGGTCCCAAAAACAATGGTGACTTATAGGGGAAACATAGTAATATGTTAAAACCTATAAACTCTGGTTTAAACTAGCACATAAGTCCTTTATCTCCTCTGATCAACATATCATTACTTAGGTTAATTCAAGGTTGAAACAAGATTCAAATGTGTAGAATTAAAATCCTCATGTAAGATCCTAAACATGTTGTGTGTGTGCTTTGATTCCACTTACTATTTGTCATGAGACTTCAGGGAACAACATCTAGGTTCATATCCTCTTGACCATTACATATGACTTTGAGCATATTTAAATATTATTTTAGGAATAATTGCTCTTAGTTCAGGGGAGGCTTGGGCATTGCTCTACTACCAACCAAGAATCCATAGTCTTGATAGAGATACCTTTGGATTCACTCATAGCCTTGCTCCACTAACATCTAGGCATCCATAGCCCTGGTGGAGGTTGCTTAAATCACCTTTGACTTTACATCTTTTGTTTAGCATTAATTCCCTTTTTTGTGTCTTTTTGCTTTTTAACAAAGGTTGGGAGCTAGGATAGACATGTTTAAGTATTTGGTCAAATGTTTTGGCCTTAGGATAATCATATTTAGTTGAAACCTTAATTTAAAACAAGGATGTGTTTTAAGTGTAAGCATGCATATGCCTTAACTTTTTAACTCTCCTTCCACATACATGATTCTTATTAAAACAGAGCTTTAGTCTTAGGTAACATTTTGGATTCTTGGGGAGGGTAACTAAATTATATGTGAGTCTTTTTAAAGTCTCTATATTGTAACATGATGCTTTATTACAACCTTAGGTCCTCTTGTGCAAGATTCATGGCCTCACTTCAAATACTTGAATTTTGAGAAATTTTGAGGAAGGATAGTCTACAAGACATTATTAAAACAAAAGAGCAAAACCAAGAAAAAAAGACAAAATGCAAAACAAATAGACAACAAGAAAAAAACAAACATAAGAAAACAAATATATACAAGCCAATTAGGAAAACAAAGCAAGAAAGGGAGCTAACTAGCCTACCTACTCCAACTCTAAGCAATCTTATAGATGTTATTACATGAAGACCCTCAGTGGAGTAGTAGCAAAGTAATGCTTGAGGTATTATGCATTGGTGGGAAATATGAATTCTTCTCCTTGAAGGTCTTTCAACTTGAAAGTGTTATTGCCCAAGTTCTTTACAATTTGGAATGGGCCAATCCACAATGGTGCAAACTTACCATGCTTGCCCTTAGGTTCTAATGCCTTATCCCAAAGGAGGATTAGGTCTCCCTATCTGAATACCTTCACCTTGGACCTTTTTTCAAACCATTTTTTCATAGTTACTTGATTCCTACTAAATTATACAAATGCCTTTTCTCTAGCATCCTCCATCTGAATGATGCCCAATAGCCTAGAATTAATAAGCTCTTGGCTTTCCTCCATGTATTCTTACATGAATGTAAACATAGGCAATTTGAGGGTGATGGGGAAGATAGGTTTGTAACCATATAATAACACAAATGGTAAAGCCTTGAGTGCCTACTTGATCCTTATTTTGTCATCCCACAATGCATACTTAAGGATCTTATGCCATGTTCTATGCTTGTCTACAATAAAATTTTTGATGGCCTTCATCAGATTCTTATTGGTAGATTTGAAAATTCCATTTCCTTAAGGATAATGATTTGAGGAAAAATTCAAAGAGATGATATTATCATAATCCCATTCAGTCATTTCAATGGATATAAATGTAGATCCATTATAAAAACTAAGGAAACTAGGGTTCCAAATCTAGTGCAAATATTTTCTTCCAAGAAGTTGATCACTTCCTCTATCCTAAATTATTTGGTGGCTACAAATTTAGTCCACCTTATGAAATAATATATAGCAATTAAGACATATTAATGGCCCTTAGAAGAATTGGGATTAATAACTCCTACAAAGTCTAATCCCCATTGTGCAAAAGGTTTGTCTACCATCATAGGTTGTAAAGGCATGGATCTTTTGTACTAAAACTATATCATGAGTGGCACTCTCTCACATGTTTATGATTATCCTTGAAAATAGTGGGTTAATATTACCTAGCCATAAGAATCTTGTGGGCTATGGTTTTCCCTAAAAGATGTCTACTGCCTAACTTTTTCTAAAAAGTAGACATGATTTGAGAAGCCTCTTCTTTGGATACACACCTTATGTAGATCCCTTCAAAGTTCTTCCAATAAAAGACTCCATATTTGATGAGGTAAGGGGATGGTTTGAACCTTAAGGCTCTCCTTTGTTATCTAATGATTCCTAGAGGAAAACTACCTCTGATGAGAAGATGTATTAAATGGTTATACCATTCATTAGGATGGAATTTTTGTTGATCCACTTGCATGACATGAAGTTTGGGATTAGCATTGGTAATTATCTGGACCAGGCCCTAAAATTCCACCAATTTGGCAATCTTCATCTATATATAATACTCTTGTAGGATTTCCATCCACTTGCCTCTTCTTTCCCCAAGTTCATTCTGACTTATAATAAGCTTTATGGCTAGGTTTGGTAATATGGCATGCACCTTATTTATAAGGATGTAATTCCTAAATTTTTTCACTGCCTTTACTAGTACATAGGCCTACTTATCAATCAAGGAATTGTTTACCTCAATTTTTTGAAATTAGTGATCATGAAGGCTATAAGGTGGTCATTTCCATCTAACTTTTAAGTCAATACTATAGTCATGGTGTGGTCAAAAGTAAATGAATACAAGTAAAAGTCCTTTGAGAAGTTAGGACTTATCAAGACTGGGGCTTGGCTGATTGACTTTTTGATGTTAGCAAAAGCTTTCTTGGATTATTCATCCCAAGAAATTTTAACATCTTTCTTAAGCATATCATTCAAAGGTTTGAAAATCTCAACAAAGCCTGAGATGAACTTCCTCATGAAGTTAATTTTACCAAAGAATGACTTCAATTCCTTTCGACTATTGGGTAGCTCAATCTTGGAAGTGGCTTCCACTCTCTTAGGATCTAGGGAAATCCATTCTTTGGTGATGACATGCCCAAATAATTTTCCTTTAGTGACACAAAATATACTTTTCTTGGGGTTGAGAGATATACCATACTTATTGAACCTTTCAAACTCTTGATTTAAGTGCATGAAATGGTCCTCTCTAATCTTGGAGAACACTGTAAGATCATCCATGTATATGATGATGAATTTTACCATTATACCTTAGAAATCATGGTCCATGGCCCTCTAAAAGGTGGATCCTACATTAATCAATCCAAATGGAATTATTTTGTAAGCATATGTTCCCTAATTGGTGGTGAAAGTTGTCTTCATCCTATCTTCTTGAGCAATAAGCACTTGGTTGTATCTAAAAAATCCATATAAAAAGGACATCATGGCTGATCCTAAAACAACTTGAATGACTTGGTCAAGAGAAGGTAGGGGGTAATTATCCTTTTTAGATCCTTTATTTAGATTTCTAAAGTTTATGCATAATCTTATTTCCCCATTCTTCTTTCTGACTGGGACTAGGTTAGCAACCCAAGTGGAGTGCCTAATAGGAAATACAATCCTTGAATCTATTAGCTTTTTGACCTCTTTAAAGATCATAGGTTCTAAGATAGGTTTGAATGGCCTTTGTTTCTATCTAAAGGGTTTGAAACTCTCCTTGAGAGGTATAATATGAGTAATAACCCTTGGATCAAATATTTTTAGATCTTCATAAGACCGAGAAATTACGTATTTATACTTTGTAAGTAGCTCCCTAGCCTTTCTATTTTCCATTTCAGTGCAAGCCTTTCTTATGTTTACTTACTGGGGTGGATCATGTGAGCTGAGATTTACTGCATGATAGTCCTTACCATTTACCTTGGGCACCTTAGGTGTTTTAGGAATCTTGTCATGATCAAACAACCTTTCCAATGAGGTCATCCCTTTATGTATCTTATTGTCATTTAGTTGAATGATTTTACCATCAAGCTACCTTTCGAAAGTACTTTCATCAGCTTCATCAATAATGTGAGATTCAAAGGCTCCAAAATTGGTCAAGAAATCTAGAATTTGTTGATCATCATTGAAGACTTGAAAATGATCCACATTATCCAAGACTAAGGGGCATGGCACTAGCTCAATACTGAGGTTAGGGGAATCATGATTGGGTATAAGGTTAGCTGAAGTAGAGGCCAACTCATCAACAAATTTATTTTATTCCCTAGGGATATACATGATGTTAAAAACATTAAAGGATTCCATCAAGTCCAAAAATCTGAAATTGTACCTCTTAAGTTAAGATAGATTGCATTGGTACTTACTCCTTACTTGATTGACCACCAATTCAGAATCCCTGTAAATAAGCAGTTCCCTATATTTATGCTTAATATCAAGTTGCAATCCTAGAATGAGAGCTTTGTACTCAGCCAAATTTTTAGTGCATGGGAATTGTAACCTATAGGATGCAAGGTATTGATTTTCTATAGGGTCTATCAATATAATACCAACCCCTGATCCTAATTTTCACTTAGAACCATCAACATACAACTTCCATAGGTCGATTATAGGAGGAGGGTCTTTGGAACTAGGCTCTTTTATAATCTATAAAGTTAAAAATCTTAGATTAGAGTCAAGGAAACTTACCTTTTCATTGAAAACATTATATTATATTATCATGTGTCTCATACTTGGTTCTCTTTATACCCTTGTTTGATTTGGCACACCTTTTCAAGGCAACCACAAGTGGGAGTAGTTAGTAGACATGTATCTATTTAAGGCCTTAGTCCATTCTCTACTTAAGAGAAATCCATAAGTACTGAGAATATCCACCACTTGTATGTCAATGAATTTATAAACCCTTGGTTTATTAGATAATTGCATATGTACATTCAATAACTCCTTAATGACTTTAACTCTTGACTTGTCCAATTGTGTGACCACCTTATTAGACTTGATTGGGGTCAACCCAAGTTGTTTTCATATGCTATTAGGTACGATGTTGGTTGAGGATCCAAAATCTAAAAGGAAATTATAGACATTATTCCCAAATATCCTAACTATAAGAAATAAGGGTGGGGACTCTGATTTGGTTACTTGCATAGTCACATTCATACTATCACTCTTAAGAGGCTTCCCAGGTTTATTGGATAAGGATTCCAAGAGTAAATCTCTTTATTCCATAATTTGAGTTAGCTCATGTAGAACAATATTAGCTTTGATATTTTTCATATCTTCCATAATGTTATAATTAGTTTTGGAAGAATTGCCCTTAGGTGGTTTAGGATCATTCCTTGATGTAGTGTCTGGAGGAGTCCTATAATTGTTAGGGTGGGTTAAAGAAGTTAATGGCTATTGTTTTTCTTTATTTCTCAAAGGATATGCCTTCAATAATTGTTGGAATGCTTTAATCTCTTCAAGGATATTCTCAAGCTCATTATCCTCTTGGAAAAGGAATTAAAATATCTCTACCATGTGTACTTGGTCAGATATCTGGGATATAGAAGGACTTGTAGTAGTATCTCTATTTAGGACTATCTCAAATGTGTCAAGTTATTCTTGGAAAGATTCAAAGGCCTTAAAAAACTCAATGCAATCAATCCCACCATGTTTAGAGGTAGCATGCACCCTATAATAGTTTGGCAAGGTAATATCAATGAGATTAATATCCATGGTCTTCTTGATAGAGGAAGGCTCATTGGATTTATTATTGTAGAAACTATCATTCTAAAATCTATTTCCAAGCCTATTGAAATTTTGGAAGGTGAAGTTCCTTCTAGAGTTATCATTAGCATTACCAACTTGCTTTTGTAATTGTAATAAATTTGTGCTGAGCTTGTGGACCATCTTTAGTATAGCTTCATTCTCATTATTTGGGGTATCATAATTTTGGACTTGGTTATTGTTAGTACCATTGACTGGTACTAAATCCTTTTGGTCATTGGTGTGAAATACATTAGTAACTTGATGAATCAAGAAAATTAGGTTCTAATGAGGAGTAGCATGCCTAGTAGGTAATACATTTAGATCAGGGAGCTAGTTTAATGGTGGAACATTTGGTTATTATTTGGGAAAAGGTTTAATACATGCATTTGATGATTAACATTTGGGATAGAATAAGCCATTTATCCTTGAGGCTACATTTGGTCACTAATAACCACTAGTTCAAAATAAGCTTGGGCCAATATGTTGAAAGTTGGGAAAGCTCTTGTTAGAAACACAAAAGTCATCGGGTCTACTACATCTTTGTAAACTTCCAGAGCTAAAGACTCATTAGGTTTGTATGGATCCATGGTCTGACTAAACATATTTTGGAACTTGGTATTAAAGGATCTAATTGGCTCATTTGCATCTCTCTTAATGGTTGTAAACTAGTGATAAATGACACAGGGGATTATTATATTCATAAATTGATCAATAAAGATAGTGTCAAAATTATTCCATGAGGTAATTAAATTGTCAAACAAATTGAGGAACTATTCATATGTAGCATATTTGAATTTAAAAGGAAAAAATTTATAAGCTACATCTTCATGGATGACATTTAATAAACTTAAGGTAGCCTTGAAAGATTTAACATGTTCTTCTACAATTGTAACACCAGTTGGAATAAATATTGGCAAGTATTTTTTATGATTATGAGGTAAGCCATGAACTACACCTGGTACATTGATGGGGGAACTTCCAAGCCATGCCATATCTGGATGCTATGTACCTAAGGATATGATATATTAATGTATATTGGTTGATGGAGATTCCAACATGTGGCACACATCCCCTAAGTTAGCTATATGGGTAAAATATATTAGGATAATGGAGTAACTTTTGGAATTAGTACATTGGGTAATGGTCAGCCTACATTGGGATTAGGAGGTTACCCATCCATGGGTTAGATATAGGTCTATATATAGGAGATGATTATCATGGTAAACATATCAAGTAAGAATTGAGTCTTCTATTGTAAGAGGATATTGGAGGTTGTCCCCTCGAAGAGACATTGTGGAGTTATTCCTTCCTAAAGGAGTATTATAAGTTGTTTCCCTACCTTAAGGGTATTTTTGCATATATTGAATATTTTAATCATATCAGGATTATATCAAGTGGTATCAGAGCTTTGATTTGGGTAATTTGTGTGGAGTGAAACCCTAGTTTTTTGAATCATCAATAAATTTTGATTGGTTTCAAAATTTTCCACAATTTTTTATTGGATATGGAGAATATTTCAAATGAGTCACAGTAAAAAATCATTTTTTGATTAGTTTTGAGGGAGTTATTCTATTGTAGGGTTTATAATAATTTCACTATATCTTCTGAAATATATGGAATTTTTATTCAAAATTTTTACTGGAGATATACGAAGATATAAGAGAAGCACAATCAAAATTTTAGAATTTTTTGAGTTATTTTGAGTTATTTGTTGTGATTTTAAGAAGAGGAAAAAAATAATGACGATAAAGAAGAAGAAGAAGAAGAAGAAGAAGAAGAAGAAGAAGAAGAATAAGAAGTAGCATAAGAAGAGAAGGGTTCAAATAATTTGGCTCCAAAGAAAAAATACTATGGAACATGGAATTAATGGGGAAATCACTATGACTATGCATGGAAGAATACCTATTATGATCATGAACAAAATCAGAGGAGCACAATGGAATTTGGAAACAAGCTTGGAGAGATATCACCTACCAAGATCACATATGGATGGCTAGATGATTGATATTGGAGAAAAGTGTGCAATGATTTGAAGCACACTCATTATTTGGTTTCTTCTTATTTTTTAGGGATGAAACATGTCAAGGAGGGAAGTAATGCTATGTACCTAGGGATATGATATATTAATGTATATGGGTTGATGGAGATGCCAACATGTGGCACACATCCCCTTAGTTAGCTATATGGGTAAAATATATTAGGATAATGGAGTAACTTGTGGAATTAGTACATTGGGTAATGGTCGGCCTACATTGGGATTAGGAGGTTACCCATCCATGGGTTAGATAGATGTCTATATATAGGAGATGATTATCATTATAAATATATCAAGTAAGCATTTATTATTATATTGGAGGTTTTCCCCTCAAAGAGACATTATGGAGTTATTCCTTCTTAAAGGAGTATTATATGGTGTTTCCTTACCTTAAGGGTATTTCTACATATATTAAATATAAAGATATTATCACTAGATGAAAATTGAACAGAAGAACCCCTTATAAGGGTGAATATGGTAGAGACATGGAATGCCTATGTCTTCCTCTATATTTATTGATTATTCTATGGGTCTCTAGCTCAAACAAGGGCTCTCTTATCTTTGAGTGTGATCTGGTCATGATCCTTGGTAATTACAGCTTGAAGATTAAGGAACCTATTTGAAATATGGTGTAACAAGTTAGAATTGATAAATAACAACAATAAATCTACACACTAAGAGTATTTTGTTGAAGATTTGATCATAAAGGGACAAAGGACACTGATATTTGACTAAGCTCACTCAAAGATGTGCTAAATTATGCAAAGATGGTCATTCTTTGTAACATGTGACTTAAATAAACTCAAGATTTGCCAAGCATTATCAATCTTCAACCAAAATAAATCATTATTATTTCAAATACTATTAATTCTTAACTCTTAAAGCTATCTTTACCAGAATTTAACTATTTCTTTTTAGAGAACTAAGATCTTTGTCTAAAAAAACACAAAGATAGGTGAGAAACCACCTAGATTAAGGATCTTTGCACTTAGAGTGAAGAATCACTCATAAGGGTTAATAATCCTTTAAATTTAATGTAGGAATTATTTTAATTGATCAAGTAGGCCCTCCTTTGAGTGCCAATAAGGTCTTCTTGTTGATGCTTCTAATTACCTAACAGGTTCTATTCAGTGTTGATGAACACTTCTCATTTTAGGATTCAAAGAATCCAAGGTATGCGTTGTAGTTTGTGATAATTCTATGATGTTTATGGTGGAATAAAAGAAGAGTATGGGAACTATCCATAATATTTATTTAATTTGGTGGTTTGGAGCCACCAGGGTCCCAATATTTGTGATATTTCTAGCCAACAAGTTAATCTAAATGGATATTAACAATGATATTTAAACTAGGTGAGTTTTGATAAAGAAAATAGAAAAAGGAAGGGTAAGGCAGAAAAGAGAATGTGATTACAAATTCCCCTCTCAAATATTGTGACAAAGTTCTAATTATTTTGAGTATACATGAACCAATTTATGGTGTAAAATAATATAAAGTTAGATTGCATCACAAACCAGGTAAGATTCAAAGGAGATATATAAACCACAAGTAAGAACCAAGTTTAATTTAAAAGTTTGCTATTGTAACCTGAATAACATATGCACATCCAAATATAGAGAAAATAAAACAAAGCTTACCCAATATATTTTTAGTTAATCTAGCATTAACACAAATTAACAACCCTATGATAGAAAATGTATTTCAAAATTTAGAGAACCATTCAAATTTAAGATAATAACATGTAATTGAGAGACAACATTGGCTTTCAAAAAACTATTTAGACAATCTTTTCAAAATTCCTTAGTTCTGTTAAATGCTCTTTTGTATATAAATTTCTCAAAGTATCTCCCTTTACAAAATGGTAACCTTTACCTATTTATAAGAAACATAGGTGGTATACCAGTTATCTTTTCAAAATATCCAAGGTATGATAAGGACAACTATCCTTAATACAAATATTACAATGTAAAAGGCTTTCTATGCCAATTTTGACAAAGGACTAATATATGCTAATAGACTAGTATATATAATACAAAAGAATATTATTTTATGTTACATTGGTGGGTCCCTTGGGTTACTACTTGAGGATGTTATTCACCTTATTATATTTTAATCTAATTAGCTCAAAATATACTACAAGATTCATCAAATAATCCTCTTCTTGACCTACCAATGTGTTAAATTCTTTGTCATTGTTAGCTTTAAGTTCCTGAATGAATTGGGCCTCTGCAATCTACTTCCCTAATGTAATGATGATATCAAGAATCTTATGATTATCCTTGATAGGATAGCCTTGGTTGTCTTTGATGTTTTGGATGAAAGTACTAACCCTTTACTTGAACTCTTCATCATCCATTAGGCTTGTGGCATTGGTCTTAGAAAGGTTTACCAATAGTGCCTTTAAGAGCTTCTACATCCTTACTATCAACCCTTTGTCATCCTAGATTAAGTTATTGACACTATCAAACTAGTTACTTAGGTCCAATATCTTATCTTCAATGACTCCTAGAAGGGCATGCAAATGCTTTAACTTGATGATCTTGACACCTTGGACTTGCTTGGTGTTATGAACATTAATCAATTTAGTTGCTTGATCTCTAGAGTTTTGTCACTTAGTGATTAATGCCTATGCTTTCCAAATTTTATGGGTCAAGGTATTTGATTTAAGATTTAGGGCCTTTAACCCTTCAAATGTGTTAAAGGACTTATTTAGTAGTTTCATTATATCCTTAGGGATTGAAAATGTAACCTAAGTTTCTAAGTCTTTGTTCTCCTTTTATAGATTGGTGATCCTCTATTACATCCCCTAGATTCCAACCAAGGTCTATTTTAATTGGGCCACCACCAAACTTGCCACATCCTCTTGATGGATGAGATGTTCCCCTACTACTGACACTTGTATACGAGTTAGACTTACAAATGGTTCCAACTTTTGAAAGATGAAATCCTCAATGATAATGGTAGCTTTCTTGGTTGTCACCCTTTCAAACCCTACTATATCTATATTAAACATGATATAGGCCACTAGTTTAGAGAGTTTGGGTGTCTCTAGGGTTTCAATCCTAGTTTCACTTGATACCCTTGGATCTTTTATTTTTTTACCACTTTCTTTAGCTATTTGAATAATTCTTCTTTCTTGTTGCTCCTTCATGAGCTCCTTGATCCAAGGCTTGAAATTATCAAGGGGATCTCCATTTGTAGAGATTGTAATTGATAATGAGTGTGATTAGGAAGGAACCTTTTGGAGTTTCCCATATATGAACCGATCAAGAATGATACGTCCATATATGGGGAAATCATCACTGAATAAATTTACTTCACTAGTGGGATAGGACCAGGGATAGGTCCATGTCAACTTTGATATTTTGGAGGACCTAAGGACAAGGGCCAACTTAGCTTCCCTCTTATTTTGCATGATAGGGACCAATTCTAATGCCACTTCTATTCCTTTATCTTCCTCACCTATTTGAGGTCCTTCAATTTGTGCCACCTCAATTTTGGCTCCCTCATCTTCTTTATCAGACCCATAGGTCTCTATAAGTTCCTTGAATAATTCTTCCACCATCTCATATGGTTCTAGGACAACCATATCAAAGTGTTCCAATGGAGAAGATGGTTTTGGAGGCTGGGCTGATGATGAAGGGCCTTCTCCTAGCCTTTCTTCCAATTTATTTTGACCAAGTCTTTGAATTTTGAGTGCTTGCTATTGTGGATGACTTGGAAGTGCATTAGAAGTAGAAGGTAATAGATGATACTAAAATGGGTCCATTTTCCATCTCTCCCTAGCTAGTTTCTCTTCTCTTTGTAGTTTATGTTCAAGCTTGAAACCATACTACCTGCACCTAGAAAGGACTTTCTCAAAGTCTATAGCTTTGGTGTAAAATGGTCATATGGACCAACCCTATGCTCATAGGTTACCTTGGTTAGTTTCTTTGAATGCAAATAAGGGACAACCTTGTTATTGGGGTCCCATTCCTTTAGGTCATCCTTATGAAAGCAAAAGGCACCCTATGTCTAGACATGATGTCCAATTATTTCTAGTCCTAGATCAAAGTTCTACCAATCAATAATGGGAAGGGATGTAAATTTCCCTTCCTCTTCTCCCTACAAACATGATAAATTCCCTAGAAGATTTGGTGAGCAATTTCTTTCTCAACCAATTTGAGGGTTACATAGATAGGATACCTAAATGGTTGGGTCATGAACACTTCTATTCTAATAATGGTGTAATCTAGATAGTACCAAATATCTCTCATGAGTTCAACATACTTCTTAACCATAACATGCATCCTAGGCATGGGGTTCCTTATGATATTCTTGACCAAAGTAGGGTATATGAAATCACAAATGAACTACATATGAATTCTATACTTGAAGATGTGTAACTATGCATAGTGATGGGAAATGGTAATTTTATTATGGGAGGACCAATTATTGACACCAAGAATATGAGTGGATGCCATTAATGAGTCTAATAGATAGGACATCATGGTGAATTATTGGATTATCCTTTTCTTAATACCATAAAATTGTCTCCCTAAGTGGATGCTAATTAGGTATCTAATACGTGGAGTTAGCTTCTCTTCCACCATGAAATATATGTAGGAAACCCATCTAGGGTTGACATAGGTTATGGTGGCTACCCCTAAATATTTGCACAATAGGGTCATAATGATCCTAATCCCTTCTCTAAATTAAATGATAGGGATTTTACCATCATGGTTCTTGGCTACATGAGTCCCTTAGATTGACCAAGGTCTTAGGATGGTATCTAGATTATGCTAGGTAGTCCATTCTTTAATGGAAGGGAGGTCTATGTGAGCTCTAGGGAGATTTTAGTATCCTTAAAAAGCTATTGGTGATCTAAAGTCAATTCTACTTGACCCTCATTTAATTATCCAATCATTATCTATCCTATAATCAAGAAATAGAGGTGCAAGGATGGCAATGCAATATAATACCTTAGGTTTAGAAATAGCTTGATGAAGACCTATCATTTGAATTACAACCAGGTCCTCAAAATTTCTCTTGGTGACTGCCACCCTTTGTTTACTGGATGATAGAGGTTATATCCCCTCAATTTTAAAGAAAATCTTGGACCAATTATTCATGCCATTGGCCAATGCTCTTATGTCTAATTCAGTATCTCTAAAGCACCTCCCTTCATGTTCTATAGATAGATACATGTCTATCTCTTCTTTCCACTATTGCCTTCCCATTGCCATGATCTCAAATTCCTTGGAATATGACTAGTCTTTATGTTTAGGATGACACTTTGAGCTTGTTTAATGTAGTTGTGTCCTTAACAGTCAAGTTTTGAGGCTTTAAGCTACTTTGGTAGGGTTTCTAAGGCTCTAATGGTGAAGGTGATGGATTTCATAAATTTATTCATGTCTCAACTCTTATGGATGGCATCACTTATGAAAATCCTATCTTTTTGGGTGTATAAAATCTTAGGATTATCCTTTAGTGCTTACACGGTGCTTACGTGGACCTCCTTAAGCTTTTTCCCATGACACTCCCATGGGAATCTCTTTGAAAATTAGCCATTAGATTTTAAATAAAGCCTTTTAAAACACTTAATTGGATTAATATTCTAGGATGAATGTGAGCCTTTGATTAAGATCTTAGAGGTCCTTTTTGATTGGTCACTCAGATCTTGGATGACCTTATTATGCCAAGTAGCACATTATAGCTTCCTTGGGAAATGACTGGATACAGTTTATCCATGTGTTGAGCTATCAAAATCTAGGGTCCTTGGTTGAAAATTCTACCTTCAATTCATGCTGTTAGATCAAGATCAGTGATGGAGTGAGAATAATTGATCATGATCTATGAGGTTAAAGTTGGTTGGTTGAGAGGTCAGCTATGGTTAAATTTAATGATCTTACTAACATTAAAGATGCCCTTATAAATGCCAAATGATAAGAGTATGAATCTCAAATTTAAGCTCATAAGGTTCCTTTAGCTAAATGATAGTGTGCCACACATCACATTCTTAGTGCTCTCAGGACTTCAAGGTTGACATGATCTATTAGATCAAGCTAGGTGATGAATGTGAACTATTGATCATGATCTGAGAGGCTTCTCTAATTGGCTCAACTTTGAGGGCTCTTTGATCTCATACTATCAGATCAAGGTCACTAGGTGAATGTGGATAGTCAGATCCTTGAAGATGCATGAATATTAAGTTACTCTATGATGTACATAGGCTTAAGCCAAGGGGTTAACCTTAGATTAATAGTATTAAAAAACACTATGATCTAAGTTGTAATGTGATAAGCCTGAGGTTTAAATGTTTAAAAGGTCCCCTTTTAGACTAAGGACAAAAGTTTGGATGAGGTTTATTTTTAAGGCATAGCTAACATCAAATATGTCTTCATGAAAATCAAATGATGAGAGTGAGGTCATCAAAATAAATTCCATAGAAACTTTTATAGTGAGTAGGGTTTAGTGTATAGTCTATCCTAGGATGATCTTGTGTCATTAGATCAAGATTCAAGGAAGCGAGGATCACTAGATCTACATCTAAGTTAAGATATCAAATTAGAGCATGACACATGTAATGATTTAGACTAAACTTTAGGATCATTGAGGCGTCATCCATGTTGAACAAACACCAATATGTTTTAGGATTAAAACTTAGGCTAAACATTGATAAGGTCTTAGTCTAGGACAAAAAGGGGATTGTGGAAATAACATTTAACGAGGTTAGGAGGGATTTAAAAGAGGGAAGGAACATAAAAGGGGAATTAAGTATAATTTTATGTCAAGGTTTGAGCATGTTTAAAAACATAACCAAGCCTTAATGTACAATTAGACTTAGGGCCATTTCTCTTTTAAGGACTAATTCCCACTAAAGTTTCTCTCATGAATATTTGAATTTGAACCGTTAGGGTTCTTGTTTAATAACCTTGCCTTACTCCATAAAACCTACACTTAGCCATCCAAGGGTAATCATCAATAGGGTTATCTCATAAATAGTAATTAAACATGCAAGGACCCATCTATTTTTACATGAATGATCTTAAAATTCTAAAAAATAATAACCTCATGAAATCTAGACCAGGATACAAATGTTTTGAAACATTTACAAGGATCCTTATTTTATAAAGCAAAAAAAATGGGGTATGTTTGTCCCAACAATAGAATGCTTACTCTGAATGCTAACCTTAGGTGACATGGGAAAATTTTTTCAAGTTTTTCTAGGATGGTAAAATGAGGGAGCAATATACTTGGGGCCAAATACCATGATCATCATTAACACATATTTCATGGCTTGAGCTCTCCACATGCATGCATGCAAAGATTACTTATTATCTTGAAATAAAAAAACACCTCCAATCTTGATGAAAGATTGAGATTAGTACATGCAAAAAAACTAAGGGATTATCATCAATGAGATCTAGATGAACCTATGCACATTATGGTCCAATGCATCATTAGATGCTTATGGTAGATAACCAAATTAGCTAAGTAGATACCTAAGGGAGTTGTTGACATCACCCATAAGATGATCCATCAAGGTGAGAAATTTAATTAGCTTGAATACTTTGATCAAGAAGAGATTACCAACATTGAGAAGTATCACACCATGCCAAAGCAAACCTTATAATATCAATTCTTGATTATCCTCTTCAATTTCACCCAATGGAAGTCACCTGAAGGGGAAGTGCACCCAAATATAGACTAATAGCCAACATAATAGTTCTACAACCTCATATGGATGCAGGAATGAGGATCCCTCACCCATGAGGGGAAGTTCAAATCACGGTGGGAGGAGTGCTTGGACCTCATTAGCACACACCCTAAAGTTCTTGTAGATATTTTGTAGTATTTAAGACAACATGACACTATCACCCTCATGCTTAAGGGGGTATTCATCACCATACATGAGATACCATGCTCACCATTCAAACCCATACCATTTTTCATCATAATAGATATGGCACAGGTCAAGGTGGATAGATAGAAAGAGCATGTAGCAAGGCAAATAACTCCACTAAAATATATGCCATCAGGTGTAGACATTCTTATGGTGCAAACTTTAGAACTAACATATAGTACACAAAAAAAAGGGGAAGTAAAAAGTATACCCTCATTTGGCATCACCTCAACTAAAGTACACAACATACAACACGTCATGGAAAGATGATCCGAAGGTGCCACAAATTATTGGGTCCTACAATCTCATGGAGATGGGAACAGGTGCATAATATCTATACCAAATCATGTTGGCAGACATGGCTAGGGATTATTATGAAAAAAAATAAGAAAAAGAGTTATTTTTATAGAAGGTAGTGTGCAAAATACAAATTTAGAAGTAGGTGCTACCAAACTTATGGGTAGAACTTCTAGCTTACCCATCGTCTATAATTGTGGACACTGTTAAAGAAGAAGAGGAACAAATTTAGTGCTCAATGGACTTATTGCATCCTCAATCTAACCCCACATATGCATCAAATGTTATTTTTACACCAATGCCAAAAAATCCACCAAAATTTCTTGTGAATAGGCCCAGAACATGGTAAGAGATGAGAGTATCCCTTAATTTGGAGGAATGCACATTTGGATGGTTTGCTCTTCAACAAGAACCATAACCTACCTCAAAAACTTACACCCCACCACCATGGTGTAGGTTGGTCACAATAGGTAGGAGGAAGCAATAGGTTTCAAGTATAGAGGTGTGACCCATAGACTCCCCACCATCATTATAGGCAAAAGAGCTTAAATAAAGTGAAACAAGGTAGATCTCAACTGAAAAACAATAGACTATAATAGAAGAAGCCACTCATGCTACTGAGTACATAAGGAGAAAATAAGAGAAGAAGAGAAAGAATGAATAAGAACAATAATAACAAATGCATCAAGTTAGGGAAGTAGAGACCTCCAAAAACACCAAGGACATAGAGGTAGACTTATAGAAGGCTCAAAAGATGGCTCAAAAAGCCTAAAAGTATCCATAACATAACAACAAGCACCAAAAGAGAAGGAGAAGAAAGAAAAAGAGGAGGAAGAAAAATTAAAAAAGTAGTCCTCCAACTGCAATAACAGGTAGAAAAAGTTACCAAGAAGAAAGAGGAACATGATGAAGTCCTATGGAAATAGTAAGCATAGACACAAGCACAAGCCTAGGCACAGGCTCAAGTTGTGCAAAAATAGGAGAAAAGGAATAAAGAAGAAAAATAACAAAGGAATAAGGAATAAAAAGAAAAGAAACAAAAGGAAGAAGAAGATGAGAGGGAGAACAAATAGCAAGAGGAAGCTAACAAGAAGAAGAGGAAAGAATAGGAAGAGAGGAGTAAGAAAGAGGAAGAGAACAAGAAAAGAGGAGGAAGAAAATAAGAAAAAACAAGAAGAAGAGGAGAAAAATAAGAGGGAGGAAGAAGAATGGAAGTAGATGTAAGACAAAAATGTGAAGCAAAAGAAGGCTAAGGATATTGCTTAACAAGCTAAGCTGGTAGCATAGGCCATAATGTAGTAACAAGTACCAATCATAATGTAGACACAAGCTTAGATGCCATAGCTTCCACTAAGAGGTGTATAGTTCTAGGATGTCCTAATAGTCACTGCTCAGTGCACCACCTTCTCCCTTCCTCTAGCCACCATACTTCATCAGGATCCTATGGTGACAAAAAGCACATTGGTCACTCTTCTAATTAGGAAAGAGGAATCTTTGTATGTATCTAATATTACCTTAAAGAAGTAATTGGAGGGAGCTATAGCATTCCAATAATGTATAGCACAAAAGGTGGCCTCCTATGGAATAATAAAGGGATGTAGCCAAAAATGAGAATGTGGATCTTTAGAATCAATTGCATGAAGAAGCAAAGGTAATTAAAGATGATTACCCAACTTTGTATTCTTGATTCATAGGAGAGAAAATCATGTTAGATCATTGTAGGTTAATGACACTAGTAACAAATCTCATAAAATATTGGTGCACAACACAAGAACTTCGTGTACTAGGAAATATGGGTTACAATTTGAATAATGATACCATAACTTGATCACTCTTTTGAAGAGTACCAAAGTATGTTGGATACCACATCTCTCTAAGCCCATAATCTCACATGCAGTATTCTAGACTAAAAACAATAGCTTGACAACTCCTTGTCTATCTCTAGTGTACACTTCAATATAGCTACTACAACCCACACAACTATGCATGCCCTAACTACATCATCTGATGAGATTTAATTTACTCTATAAAAATCCTTAAATTTAGAGATAATGTGCAAGATAAACTTCTCAATTATCAATAGGACCTATAATGTAGTGCATTTATAGGGAAATGGGTGGAAAGAAAGACATAAAAAACCTAGAGAATCTCAACATAGAGATTTAATTGAAGGTTAGTAATACAAGAGCTAATCTAAGTGATACACAAAAAGAGGATTTGAATTAAATCATAAAAATTTATGCACCAATGCACATCTTGATTCATATGGTCTAGGAAGTCATGCTAGATTGGGATGCATTCAAGATTGACTTGGCCCAATTTTGTAACGAGGTGACTTTGATGCTCAAGGTTCCTCTATACATGCCACATTTCAAAATTCAAAAAATGATTTCCCAACACATAGCTACCCAAAAATAGGTCAAAGATCTTGATAACTAGCCTTATTCCTTAGATACACCACTAGCTACTAGTTGAGTATTGCACACTATCCAAGTTTTTGAAAAAATTGTATAATTTTGAATGATTTTAAATTGGGGATGATTAGTGAGACAAGCAGGGCTAGGTTGGTTGAAAAACCATAAAGGGTGTCCACCTAGTTATGCCAACCTATTGAAAACCCAAAAGGGTGGTAGGTTGGTACGCTACTTAGTTGAAAACCCAAAAGGGTGGCTAAGTAGTGCATAAGAGGAGAAAACTAGAAATAACACCTTGAGTAATTGTTGTGACTCTTTCTAGTCTACCCAAACTTTCAAGCTTATACCCTTAGCACATAGTTAGATGAACCTATGATGTTATCTCAGGATGAGACAACACTTTAGGTCTAGGAAAGTGTTGGGGGAAGAAAATCAGATAAGTAATACTGCACAAGATATTCCTTGAATATTTATTCATTATATATGTAATTGTCAGCTTGTGTATTTTGTCCTATCCTCTCAACTTGTGAAAGGATAGAAGGTGAATAGTCTCCTCAATTTGGTGCCAATGTATAAAGTAGAATATGAATATTCATGAACCATATCGACTATAAATATGTATGTTTGTATGAAAAAGATGATGACCTTTTTTGAGATCAATATAGACTTTCTAGTTTATGGTTACTTGTCAAATTTCTTGTTTTTATCCTTATTTGTTTATCATGTTTAATGCTAAGGTTTAATCTATCTCAAAATCACTCTTGAATGTTATTCACTTGTAAAGAAATCCTTGGTTAATCTAGTTTTTTGCAAGCACACATTCTTTATCTCTATTATGCTTACATTAGCTATGACTTCACTACTCTTTTCTATGTAAAATCATAAAACTTAGCTATCCTTGTAATTAGCATGTTATGGTGAACCAAGAACCTCTACTAATTCCCTTTGAGGATCCATTGGTTACTTATAGTATGGGCCATGTGGTTTCTAGGACACCTATTTATGAGTGATCCTGTACATCACAGATTCAATAGAGATGGTAGTAAGTTCATAGAGATCAGAGTATAGATTCAATTTTTACACCAATCAAGATATTTGGAAATAACTATAGAGATTAGAGCACAAATTTATTTCACACACCAATAAAGACATTTGAAAATAATCATAAAGATCATATTATAGCCTTAGACAATCATATAGATTAGAGTACAACATTAGCTCGACCACCGATCATGATATTTTCAAGAGATCATAAAAATTAGAACATAGTCTAACATCCAATCAAAATATCTGCTAGAGATCATAGAGCTCATACTATAGTTTTTGCATAATAGCCAACCAAGATCTTTGTTATAGATTATACACACCTAGACACTAATAGTGTATCACATGAAATTTCAATTATAGAGTCTATTTATACATTGACACAACATGAACAATATGGTCATTGGTTCGTGATGCCATCCAAGTTCAGATAGTGCATACCATAATCACATGATCTATACACAAATATCTTATGAAACACATGTAAAACTTATACTAATAAATAATAGTCCTAGTCCACTACACATGTCTACTTAAGCATTTTTAAATAGATAAAATATTCATTACCATTACTTAGATAAATACCATATACCAATATCACCATTTAACATAATCAAAATAGTTAAACACATGTAAACATACACAATATAACCAGATCAATATACCAATATACATAGTGCCCATATAACAAAAAACATCCATATATATATAACTTAGAACATAGTTTCAATACAAATATAGTACATCATTCAATAATACAAACATGGACACTAGGACCATCCCCCTCATTCTCACTCTTAGACATATCCATGCTAGAACTGAAGGCTCCACTTTCCCTCCATGACCTCAATCAAAGATTGTTTGTACTTTATCTCTCATGATACATAACCAACTCATCCATACACTCCTCATAATCTCACTATAGACATGTGTAATCATCCACTCTCTAACTATTGGCCCCACCCAAAGCATCAAGTATAGGCATAGTCCATCTACGTAACTCTACACATAACTCATATTTATCCACAACTACTTATCTATACATCATAGTAGCTATCATAAATCAATAAAATAAATGAATATGCACATAAAAAAAATTGGTGGCCCTCTATACTAATCCATCCTCCATGGCATCATCAAGAATATGTCATGTCAGTATGCATATCAATAACTCAGTGGTAGTCTCCCAATATTCATCATCACTTAAACCTGCACATACCCACATAATGCATCAATTTCTTAACCAAATAAATGAGTGACAAAATACAAAAAATGTACAAACATACAATAAAAAATTTCCATCAACATCTTGAAGGGGTTCCACATCTAATACATCATTTGTAAATATCCCACCTCTTAGAAATAGAGTTGTCCATCCATGATCTTTCCAATAGGTTGTATAGGCATCAATGAATCCTATGTCATCCACATATGGTATGTCAATCACCACATCCCATTCTATCAATGAAACTAGAGACATCTCCATAACTGATGGTCTATGCCTACTACCTGGCCTCACTTAAGCTTAAAAACTCCTCAACCACACCACTGGTATTAGGGGCACATCCTGAATAATAGTAAATTATCATGCCACTTAATCATAATGAAACTTCTCATATACATTGATTCAATGGTCATGAAACTAATATATTACTTGAACATGTCTCAACTAAGCACTATCCTTAATCCATCCCTCATATCCCCTATAGGGCCTCTAGATAATGTCTCTAGATATCAAACTATCTATCACATGTTGAAACTACATTGTGCTCCTCTTCCTAGTCTACCTCTCTAAAAATGATTGTGGGTGGGACTAATCACCTTATAAAGTCAATTCTAGCCTACTAACTTCTATATGTTCATATTCCCAATAATGTAATAGTGTGGAGGATCTAATACCTTTGCCACACATCTCTTACATAAAAAATATAAATCTTGGTATGGGTGGGCTAACATAGTGTGACCTCATAAATATAAAATATCATGCTCTTTTATGTCCCACAATATCTCATACATCCTATAGGATATTTATACCCCAAACCCATCTACTACTAAGAAATAAGCCACCAATATTGATAAGAATTTTTGTAACTACATAACATCTACTAAGATAATTAGTGACAATAAGATATCATTGTGGATCCCTATATGATGAGTCTATACAACCATATAATAAAAATACCTAACATCCCACTGTATATCTCGATCACCCATATCCTCTTATAATATGGATCTCTTCCTAGTAATAGGTAACTATGAGATCCTATACACATCCTCCATGGTAATAGCCATCTTCTTAGTAGGTAGCCAAAACATGCATGTATCTACATCCCACCTCTCACATAGTGTAGTCATCATGTGTTTGTCTTAGGGCATCAGATCTATGGTTGTCATGTGACTTAGATTTTCTCTCTCTAGTATGGTCATCTTGATGTCTATCAGGGGTAGACCCTGTAAGGTCTTCATCCTATGTTCAATCCAAATCTCTCCCATACATGCATTAATCTACAGAAATAAAACCAAATAAGACATTAGAAATGAAAAATATAAGACCAATAGATAACAATAGGCATAAAAAACTAGTCAACAACCATAAACATCACAAAATAGGCCTAATAGACACTAACACTGCATACAAGACAAATGCACCATATCTAGGACACTATCACCATGTCTTGGATAATAGTACCAATATTAGGACATAATCACCACTTTTCCAAAATAGTCCCTAAACTACCAGATTCAATAAAAATTGAAAAAAATATACTACAAATGACAACAACAAGAGTGTGTACAATCTATTTACAAGGGTAACTACCTCCTCAACCTAGATAAGTGCTTCCACCTCCTCATATCAAGTTAAAGTCACTCCTCATCTTCTCAACATATTCTCTAGCTCAAATAAGAAATAACTATCAACTAAAATTATTTAAATGAATTGTCAAACTAATCAAATAACCTATTTAAGTCACATTTATCAAATGCCACCTTACTAAGGTTGACCTTATGTGCCAATTTTACCAACTAATACCAATTTATTTCCAACATGATATCTAGATAACCGTAACTCTAATTTGTGAGTCATTTCTTGCACATGGTACTTGACCTTAATGTGCCTTGGCCTATATTGGTTAAACTAATATCTTGACTACATTTTGTTCTAAAAAATGATATTACCATAATAAAATTAATATAAACAAAACATTTGTCCCATTACCAATTTCAACAATAAACTCCATCACAATAAATAAACTATTCAAAATTAAAACAAAATTACACCCACTAATTAACACCAACACATTTGATCATTACCACTTTTGGTTAGACACCCTTACCTTAGTCTTAGATCTCTCACCGAAGGGGTGGGAAAATACAAAAATTACTTTAGATACAAAGATTCAGATACATATGTCTACTCAGATACAAACATTCAAATGCATATGTTCACTCAGATACATATATTCAGGCACATAGGTCTACTTAGATACAAATATTTAGACACAGAAGTCTACTCAGATACAAATATTCAAGCACATAAGTCTACTCAAATATAGAGGTTCACTTAGATATAGCTATTTAAACACACATGTTTAGTCAGATATAGATACTTAGACACATAGGTTCACACACACACACACACACACACACACACACACACACACACACACACACACACACACACACACACACACACACACACACACACACACACACACACACACACACACACAATTTGACTTAGATATATTGATTTACTTAGATTTATAGGTTCACATAGATATATAAATATTTAGATACACAAGTTTACACATATATAATTTGACTTATATATACATAATCACTTAGAAATAAAAATGTTTATATACATAACTACATTACTTAGATATCAAGATTAGGGGCATGATTCATAGCACATGCCCTTGATCTCTATTTTTAGATTGCTAGGTTACACTCAATATCATCACCTGGATTTCACCAGTTTGGGTCACATGACCATCTTTAGTGGTTGATCCAGAGATTTATACTAGGACCAATTTACATACTCAGAATCAATACACACATTAGAGTGGGGGAAAACAAGCCTTATTTCTCCACATATTCAGTTTACATACTCAGATTAAGTACACACATGAAAGTGGGGGTAAACATGGCTTGTTTCTCCACAGATTCTATTTACATACTCAGGTTCATTTTAGATATTAGAGTGGGGGAAAGCAAACATTATTTATCCACATGTTTAATTTACATACTCAGATTCAGTCTAGATATCAGGGTGGGGGTAAAATAGAGTTTTGTTCCACATGATTCAGTTTACTATTTAGATTTAGTACAAAGGACATCCATTTTATGAATTTCCTCTTCAGATATTTCACTCTAACTCCTATCCACTTCTCTGGCCAAAAAGTGATCCAAGTCTAGAACACATCCACACAGGAAGTATAGGTACATGTTCCTCTTTTTATTTTAATCTAGTACTTTCATTTCATTTCATTACTAGATTAAAAGGGGGGAACATATATACACCCTAATTTTTTCAAGCAACCACAAGTACTATGTATTTTATTTCTCTTTCACATAAAGGTCTTAGTGATGAATAAAATCCTTGTTTACATGGTAATTTTGGGTATTTTGATCTTTATTATGTCTTATCTTCCCTATTTATTTCACCCCCAATGGTCCTAAGTAACCTCTTTCTAGTCCAGGGGCCCTTATCTTGTGTTGCTTGGTCTTAGCTCTATTTTTACGCTTCAAAACACTACCACCATTTTCAGGATAATAGTTCCATGTGGCACTAGTGTCTAATTATGGATCTAATTTTTGATGGTAATTTTATCCCATGTTTGGGGCCTAACCCTACCTTGAACTTTCTCTTATGTGTTTATACCTCTTTTATGATTTGCTAGCCAATGAACAAGGTCTTATATTTAAAACAAAGTTCCTTCTATATACAAAGGCTCACGAGGCATTTTACATATATAAATTACTATTTTGACATATAATTACATAAAATGAATCAATAGGACAACTAAATACTCTATATAATACTTAAAAATCACATCTAGACATTACATGGTTGATCAAATATGGTCCTAAGCGAAATTAATTCTAGCATACCATGCACATTGATTATGCATGTTCTTGTTAGAATTTTAGATTGTAAAGGCCAAATTCCAACCCCTATGATAAAAAACTTTTCATGTCATTAGAGCATCTTATTTTTCAAGTGAAAAGTGAGTTTTTCAGTATCATGTTCATAGTGTCAAGTGAAAGTGCTTTGAAGAAGATGGCAAAAAGAGGATAGTTCATGAATTGTCATGAAGTTTTCCATCATATTTAAGTATATGGAAGGTATGAAATGATCTATAAAATTTAAAATGTGATCAAATTTCATAAAAAAATCATTTAAATCCTTTTAGAGAGCTATGATATGCTTATATGACTTTCAATGGTAGTTTTTCCATGTAAAACTATGATTATTTTACTAGAAAAAGACAAATTATGATCTTAAAATGTAAAATATGGTATTAAAAGGCACTGAAATTAGTAAAAGTACCTTTTAAACCATTCATATACATGAATTTATATTATTCATAAAGTTTTATGTTTGGAAAAAGTCACTTAAGGCAATTTTAAGTATGAAAAGGGTCTTTTTAGGCTCCCATGTGCCAATTTTGGCCATTAAAAGGTGTAAAATGACTAAATATTTGTCCTAACATCATGTTTGACTCTTTGATATTCTCTCATGTTCTATTTTTGGTGGTGGAGAGCTTAAGTTAGGAATAAAAAGCAAAGAAAGGCCATTTTCATGCATATTTCAAGCAAAGTACATACTTGTATGACCATTCTGTATGATGGAGATAATGAGTAGGAGTAGAAGATAATAATAGAGGTTATAGAACAAATTCATGGAAATAGGATGCAAAACAGGCCCAAAACCAATATCTTTCCTTCACCTTGCTAGTTTTCTAACAAAAAGATCCCTTCAGGTTTGTAGGTTGTACAGCCAGGAGAGAGATAATCTAGGTCTTCAATTTTGGCTAAATAAATTATAATAAGAGATATTATTGATGGAGCAAGTGGTTATAAAATTTTTCATCTCTCCTTTATGAATAATCCATTTGAATTCAAGACATACATCAACATTATTGCATCCAGGAAGGTAGTTGATTTTCTACAATTTCTCCTCATTAGGGCATCATATCAAGAAAATTCAAGTTAACAGGGATTCTCAAGGACATGACTCACCCTTTAATGGAATCCATAGATTTTTTTCCATATATGTGTGGGCCAAATTGATCTCAAGAAGGTAAGAGATTTCAATTCTGAAGTCTACAAGCAAAGGATAAATAATTAAATGGTTTAGGAGAGAGAAATAATTTCAATTTTTCTTGGTTTCTTGTTTGAGAACATCTCCATCATGTTCACATGTCATTTCATTATTATTATCAATGTTTAATTAAGCTTCATATCTAATAATTTCATTAATATCTCTATCAAGCATCTCCAAAGAGTCATTATTTAGCAAATGTTGAGGTTTCTTAGCATATTTTAAGGTTCTTAACAAGGTACTAAGTTTCAAATTACGCCTATTATCCTCACCCAATGGCTTCAAAATTGATCTATCAGGTAGATAATAGGATAATTACTTAATATTATGATACAAGGTGGCTCTAAGGTTTCACTTTCATGCTATTTTCACTTCATTTTGGTTCTTCTCCATGGTCACTATTTTTCATTGCCATTCTCACTATGTAAGGCTTCATTTTCACCTTCATTCAGGTTTCCCATATTCCATTCATGGTTTATCACCATCCATTAATATACATCTCACCATTAATCATAAATAAGAGGCAAGAACAATTTAAGGGAATCATGGTCACTTAAAGAGATAATGGTATAAGAAACCACCACCTATAGCCAAGAAGTTGACCAACAACAAGTCAAGAGTATAGTCATGGTTTTCATGAAGTACATAAGCCAATGATAGAGAAGATGTATTTTCAAGGTATATGCTCAATAATATCATAAATTAGAAGTGGATATAATGACAAGGATCATGCCATGATTTTTTTGACTTCTTTAAGGTCAAAACTAAATCCTTGTTTATACAAGGACCTCCAATCAACTATAGTCAAGAAGGATAAAGAGAAGTCTACCATCATAGTGAAGAGATGGTGGTATGGTATGAAGTAAAAATAATATTCTCAAGAGATGTAGGTAAATGTTAGTATCAATGGAATTCAATTAATAGGCACCAAACTTAGCTCAGTCATACACAAAAAACCAACACCTACAATTAAGAAGGATACATACCTATTTCAAAAAGTTTGGCAAAGAGGATGAACCAAAAATATATGGTGGAGTATAATTTTTTAAGGATTAATATAAACATGATAATCATATTTTTGAAGTAAATAGATCATGATGGGTTATAAGTAATTAATCAAATAGTCAAATTCACCTAAAAAAGACACCTATTGAATGAGGTCACCACCTACAACAGGCATATGACTTGATAAAATTTTAGACTTTTGTAGGCTTGTGGAGGTTGTTTGTACCATCAAAGGGATGAATTATTGAGATGAATAACCTTAATATAGAGATAAATAAGGATACTTTTAAGGTTAAAATAGTGCTAAAGGAACATAAAATCACACCTACGTCTAGATTCAAGAGCACTGATATAGTCAAGTGGGTGAACCATGCTTAATTGAGACTTCAAGGGTTTAGACTCTCAAGTAGGCTAATGAGATTATTCTGAGATCATTTTACAAGTGAAGATCATATTCACACCTCTTGTCACTTTTTGTATATTTTAAAACTCCCAAAGCATCATTAGTGTAGTCATAGTCTATATAAGGATCTATAGGCAACAAGGTACAATCAAGCATATGAAGAGATGTCTATCTTCATAGTGATGTCATGATGGTATGATATGAAGAAGATAATAGTCTAAAAGGAATGAATTGAGTTTAGGAATAGGATAAGAATTTAATGAAAAACATACTATTTTCATGTTTAAACCTAAGAAAATTGACACCTATAACCATATTTAAGGTCAAGCCTATCTCCAAGTGCAAGGGTTTTCAAGCAAAGTAGCCTAGAGGAGAGTCTCATGTTCAAGTGAAGGTTTCAAGTAGAGTAATGAAGATGTGAATGATAGCCAAACATGATGAAGGTTATCTTAACCAAATTTCATTTCAATATCACCTCATGAGTACACTTACAGTTAAAATAAGAGCTATTAGTACTCAGGCTTGTCTTTAAGCTCATTGATGAAGGCATACTAGTTCATTTTATGGAGTTTCATGATGGTATGGAGTGTATATAATAAATGATGTACTTTTATGAGGTGAATTCTTCCTTACTCTTTTCATCCTAACATTAAATAGGTTTAGTAACTGATCCAAAATTTACATATTTAGAGGAGTTAGTATCACAACTAGAGGTCTAGTCCAGATGCACGTACCCAAAAACCTTAGACCCTTATAATGTTAATATAGATATGAGTCAGATCTATGTAGTCTAATTTCAATTGGGTGCTATCTGGGTTGTTAAAATTTTTGGCACACCTAGTTAGACTACTTATTTATAGGAATTGAAACATATATATTCATATTTGAGTATAATATCAAGATTCAAGGTGTTAATTTCATATTTACATACATTTAATGCCACCAAGAGTGGTCATAAGATCCTCCTCCAAAGGGAAAGAGACATATTTTTATTAGTTATCTTTCCAATCATCAAATAAGAAGGCTTCTTAGTCTAATCTAAATCCTACACCACCAAGTTCCCTTATTGTTGTCCAAAGAATACCTCCTATTTAGATAAATATTGTTTAGCCAAACATTATTGTAAATCCCATACCCTAGATGACTGTTCCCATAAGACAAGCCTTTATGCCTTTCAATGGTGTTATCCCTCTCAACATCAATCAATGGGATGATATTATAGGTGCTTCATTAAAGTCTCTTCCTTATTTTATAAGAGAAAATTTAATTACTCATATTGATCATATTGTAGATATAGCTAACCTTTATTCATTACATAATGTCACTCAAGAAAATATAACTATGAGGTTATAACAACTTTAGTCAAAGGCAATGCAATTCATCGGTATAGAGGATTGACACCTACATCTATTAATAATTGGGATGAATTTGGAAAATTCCTATGCAATCACTTTGAGGACAAAAGTGATCATCTTTCACTAGTGGATTGGCTTACAATAATCAAGAGGTTTCTTTCAAAACACTTAGAATAGAATTCCTATAGTTATCAAGCCTACTCAAACTATGCTTTCTTGTATTATTTGAAAGCTCTTAATTAATATGTGACTGTTATGATCTGATTTATGGGAGGAAACCCTTTACCAAAGGCTTTTGAAGTATCCATAAGAATGAAAACTACTTAATAAAAGTAGGTAAATTGTCTCCAAGACCACCTATGCCTTTATTTCTAGAGAAATATGCTCTTTCTCCTATTATTACTCCAAATCTAGATTCAACAAGTCTTTATCAAATGGAGGGTAATTATATTGATAGATTTGGGAAGATAGAGGGTCTACTTAAAGCTCAAAATAATAAGTTAGTAGCAATGGAAAGGCAACAAGCTCTACCTTACATGCCTTACCATAATGCTAATAAAAATTACTAGTATAGTAGGCCTCCTTATCAATCCAATCGATAAGGACAAGGGTAAAATTATCAATCAATGTAATATAATCCCAATTATCCAAGAAATTCCAAAGCCATAGTGTCAACACAAAGAAACTATGCTCAAGAAGGCTAATTGAATAATTAGTAGGATCAAATAAATAACATGGAAATGAATCCAACTAGTGAGAGTTATCAACAATATTATATGAAACATAGTTCAACTCCTTCTCCACATGATAATCATCCACATTATCAACATAAGGAAGATTCTCTACCACATGGAGACATTCCTTCTTTCACTCAAATTGAGGTGCCAAATTAGTAAGGAGAAGGTAGTAGTAAAACACCTACAATAACTACATTTCTTAACTTCCAAGAAGGTGAGAATTCATTTGAGCACATGTATGTAAATTAAGACAAAAATATGTCCAATGTGGATAATTCTATTGCAACACATACTAGATCTAAGAAAAGGGTGATTGGTGAAGATTTAGGTCCTAAAAAGGCAACTCATATTCCTTCTCATCCACCTCAGAAGACCACCACTCAGGAAGTTCCTCAAAAGACATCAAACCAACAAGTACAAGATGGTAAGGGGAATAATTTTAAGGGGAATTTCATTCCTATATTCACAAAAAATTTAAGTATCAATTTTACTCCTAAATTTCAGCCTAGGACAACCACTTATGCATTTAGTATTGTGGATCAAATGAAGAAGGATTTTGTGTCAATTTTTGTGTGGGATACACTACCGATTCTAGGTCAAAAATACCTCCTATAAGAAGAAATTTCAAAGTTCAATGTCTCAGATAAACAACCAAAAATATAAAGAGTAAGTGTTATTCTAAATTTTTTTAATCAACTTATTGAACCTCAAGCTCCAAAGGTGATCAAGCCACCTCCTTTTTATCTTTTAGTTGTCATTGGAGATTGTCTAGTTCATAATTGTATGATTGATAATGGGGTTAATATCTCTATCATGCCCAAGTCAATAGCTAAAAAACTAGGAATTCAGTATGAGCCGCATGATAAAGAAGTCTTTCAATTATATAGGTCTCCTATAAAGACTGTAGGTGTTTTGAGAGATCTTAAGGTCATACTTGCTGCTTGTCCAAATTTTACCATTACACAAGATGCGGTTGTTGTTGATTTACCTCCTTACTTTGCATTATGCCTATCTAGAGATTTTAATGCTAAAATAGGAGGATATCTTTCTTTTTATTAGTCCTACATAGTTTTTATAAATAAGCATGGAACCAAAGTCACAATAAGGTTTGAACCTATTTCAAGATTCCACCTAGAACCTTATATGCCAAACATGTCAAATTTAAATTGTAGTAACTCAAAAAAAGATTAAAATATCAATGATCAAGAACCTTCTAAGTCACTTTAAGGCATACAGGATCTACTCCTTGATGAGTGGGCTACTGATAATCATGGATATGTCCCTTAAAAAAGTATTCAAGAATAAAGTTTTGGTGTCTACTATATGCATGAAGAAGGTGACTTAATTCCTAATCTCATTAGCTCAATGCAGGATCAAGGACTATAGAATTTATACTTTGATGGATATAGGTCAAAGAATGGAAGTTGGGTTGGCATAATATAGATTTATCCTCAAAATAAAAGGTATTAATCTTATATTATAATTCAATTTAGTTATACATCAAATACTATAGAGTATGAAGCTCTTACTCATGGTCTATAATGGGCCAAAAAGAGGGGTATTAAGATTTTGCAAGTGAAAGGTGATAGTAAATTGGTAGTGTAGTAAGTTAGAGGTCTAAGTGCAACAAATACTTCCATTATAAATTACTACAAAAATATAGTTTGGGACCTTGTGGAAGTCTTCCAAGCATTTTATATTCACTCCATTCCTAGAGGAGCCAATTAACATGCTGACAGACTTGCTACCATAGGAGTACAATATGATATTATAGATAAACTCAAGGAAAATAAAGATAAACCCAAAATAAAGGTTGTATACAGGCCTTTAGTTAAAAATAATTATGTAAGTTAGAAAGTTTTTAAGAGTGACAAATAGATAGATTGTTTCTTATAGAATGAGGTAAAATTCTACCTAAAGAATCACGATAAATTACAAAACCAATATGAAGATCAGATTATGAAATTAATAACAAACAAGATGCCTAAAGGTTTGGTGACTTTATAAATAATTTTAATGAAGAGGATCAGATAATAAAAGACAAGGTAAACATCTCTACCAGAAAATAACATTATGAGCAAATTGCCATAGCTGAAGGCAAGTAACTCAAGTTGGGAAAAGTGAACACTAATATTGAGAAAGAAGATTTTGTATCATTGTGTAAGGATTTTATGGATGTTTTTTCTTGGTAATATCATAATTTTAAAGGTTTTTATCCTATATTATCACAACATACTATTGATCTTGAAGAAGATGTAAAACCAATAAGATAGAAACAAAGGCCAATCAACCCCAAGGTTAAAATCATCATGAGAAAATAACTTACAAAGTTGATTAAATAAAATATAATATTTCTTATCAATAATTATACATGGGTTGAGAATATTTTACCTATGAGAAATAAGAATGGAGAGATAAGACTATATGTATATTTTAGAGATCTAAATAGAGTATCATTTAGAGATCATTATCCTCTTCCCTCCATGGATTATATTTTGTAAAGAGTATTATGTTCACAAAGGTTATCTCTACTATATGGGTACTTATGTTAAAAATAGATATTGGTGAATGAGTAAGACCAATACAAAACAACCTTCACCACCAAATGGGGTACTTATGCATACAAGAAGATGCCCGTTGGACTCTTCAATGCTGTAGCTACTTTACAAAGGGCAATAGATGTTGATTTTTATGGACTTTTGAGTGAATTGGTTATTATTTATCTTGATGATATAAATATATTTTCAAAATATCCTAATGATAATATTACATAATTGAGATTGGTTTTTGATAGATGTAGACAATTTATGGTTTCTTTGAATCCAAAAAAGTGAATCTTTGTAGTGCATGAGGGAAGAATTCTTGGACATGCTATGCCCAAAGCTAGACTTTCCATTCATCCATAAATAATAGAATCAATATTTTCCCTATCATTTCCTAAACATAAGAAAGGATTGAAAGTCTTTTTGGAAAAGATAAATTTCATTATAAGTTTCATTCCTAGATTTGAAAAATTGGTAAGGCCACTCACTCATATGCTTGAAAAACATCAAGAGTTCACATGGAGAAAAGAAGGTAAGAGAAGTTTTGAGTCCATAAAAAAATCCATTATTCAAGCTCCTACTTTTATCAATCCTAATTTCACTAAGATTTTATTTATGTATGCTTTCTCTACATGTAGCACAATTTTTACCATGCTTATGCAACTAAACACTAATGGTTTGGAATAACCCATTACTTTTTCCAGTCAAGAATTGGAAGGCTATGAAGAGAGGTATTAATTTTTTGAAAATCATGTGCTTTTTGTTATAAAAGGTTTGAAATAATTAAGACATGTGGTTTCCAATAATAATATCATCTTGATGGTGGCTCATCTTACTGTGAAAGATTTTATCCTTAACAAAGATTTAAGTGAAAAGAGGGATGGATGGGTTACCAAATGCATGGAATATGACATTGAAGTAAAGGTTAAAAATTTGGTTATAGGTATAGGAATTTTTTGAACATCTTTTAGTAGATGTGAAAGAAAAAAAAAGTGATTTTGATAGTTCAAGATACTCAACATGTAGCTGTAACTATCTCTCCTTCTAGTTAGACATAGGACATTGTTAGATTCCTCCAAACAAGAGAGTGTCTTATGGGCTTAAATGAATCAAAGAAGAGACACTTAAGGCTTAAATCAATACCATGCATCCTGATTGATGGAGTTCTCTTCAAAAAGGACATTGAAGGTATGTTTTTAAGATGTGTTGAAACTAATCAAATTGATAAGCTTTTAGAGAAATTTCATGATAGTCCTTCAAGGAGATGACTTTGCAGCCAAGAATACAATAGAAAAAATCATAAGATCTGGTTATTTTTTTCCTATTTTATTCAAATATTCACATACACAGGTAATAAAATGATCCAAGTGTGCAATTTTTATAGGAAAATAGAGACTAGCTGATATGCCTTTGAAGCCTATTCAAGTTGAGGAACCCTTCATGCAATGAGGTTTAGAATTCATTGGCATGATTCATCCTTCATAAAGTGCTGGTCATAAGTGGGTTTTGATAGACACATATTACTTTACAAAGTGGGTGGAGGTAGTTCCAATTAAGGAGGAAAATAAGAACTCAATTTTGGAGTTTTATGTCAACTTAGTGACTCATTTTGGAGTCCTTTCAACTATCATATAGGATAATGATTTAACATTTAGTAGTGAAAAGGCATGTGAATAGGCTATTGATCATGGTATTTAACTTAAATATTCATCAAATTACTGTCCATAGGGTAATGGCCTATCAAAGTTCACTAATAAGAACTTGATTATGATCATCAAGAGAATAATGGAAGACGATTAGAGATCATGACATACAAAGTTGAAGACTAAATTATGGGTAGATAGAATAACTCCTAAGAAGGTCATTGGTGATTCACCTTATCTTATAATTTATGGAATAGAAGCAAGGATTCATATTTTAATATAAATTATAGCTTTAGAGCTTGAGATTGGCTACAACTTATGGAAAATGATGTAATAGAGGTAAGGATGAATGAATTGAGAGAGTTAGAGGAAACATGAGACCATGCCATGCATATCATGTGGTCAAACCCGAAGAAAGTCAAGAATTCCTTTGAAAAAATAGCTTCATCCAAGACATTTCAACAAGGTGACATAGTACTCAAGTAAGATGAATAACATGATAAACCATGTAAACACTCCAAATTTGGTAGCCTTTAGAGTGGCCCAAATGTTATCACTGATTGTAAGGAAAGTAATGATCTCCAATTATCCAAACTTAGTAGAGAGGAAATCCCTATTCTTATTAATGGGATATTATTTAAGTATTTCTATTCGGAGAGTCACTCTTTATACATAGTCATAGTTTCATTCTTCTAAGTACACATGTTGCACATGCTTTGTTAGTTGTTGTTTTACATCAATAGTCAGTTATTGTTTTTAGTTTGTGTTTATTTATTTATTTTGTGTCATTTTTTCAAGTTTTTCTAGTTTTAGAGTATAGTCCAAGGTTTGATATAACATCGAGATTTTGAATTTTCTTGACTAGTAGGCTCGTCAACCCTTGTGAGTTACCAAAATTGTTGGTAATTTAGCCTGTAAAGGCCAGATCCTAACCCCTATAATCAAAAAATTTTCATGTCATCATAGTTTCTTATTTTTCAAGTGAAAATTGAGTTTTTTAGTGTCATGTTCATAGTGTCAAGTGTCTTTTTGAGGTTTTTATAGAGTTTCAAGTGGTTCTATGATTTGAAAGTGGTATGAAGAAGATGGTGAAAAGAGGACACTTCATGACTTGTCATGAAGTTTTCTAGAATATTTTAGTATATGGAAGGTATGAAATGATCTATAAACTAAAAAATATGATCAAAATTCATAAAAAGTTTATTTAAGTCCTTTTATAGGAATATGATATGATTATATGACTTTTAGTGGTAGTTTTCCTATGTAAAACTATGATTATTTTACCAAAAAAAGACAAATTATGATCTTTAAATTTAAAATATGGTATTAAAATACATTTAAATTATTAAAAGTGCCTTTTAAAACATTCATGTATATGAATTTATATTATTCATAAAGTTTCTTTTTTTGAAAAAGTAACTTAAGGCAATTTTAAGTGTGAAAAGGGTCTTTTTAGGTTCCCACGTGCCAATTTTGGCCATTAAAAGATGTAAAATGACTAAATATTTGTCCTAAAATAATTTTTAAATCATATATATTCTCTCATGTTCTATTTTTGGTGGTGGAAAGCTTAAATTAGGAATAAAATGCAAAGAAAGGCCATTTTCATGCATATTTCAAGCAAAGTATGGAGTTGTATGGCCATTCCATATGGTGGAGATCGTGAGGAGTAAAAGAGAATAAAAGAGGTTAAAAAATAAATTCATGGAAATAATATTAAAAATAGGCCCAAAAATATTCTCTTTCCTTCACCTTGCTAGTTTGCACACAAGGATTATCCTTTAGGTTTACAGGTTATACAACCAAGAGAGAGAGAATCTAGGTCTACAATTTTGGCCAAAGAAATTATACTCAGAGATCTTCCTACTAGAGAAAGTAGTTATCAAATTGGTCATATCTCCTTTATGAATAATTCATTTGAAGTCAAGGAATACAACAATAGTCTTACATCTAGTAAAGCAATTGCTTTTCCACAATTTCTCCTCATTAGGGCATCATATCAAGAAAATTAAAGTTTATAGGGATTTCCAAGGACATGAATCACCATTTCATGGTATAAATAATTTTTTTTTACACGTGTGTGATGGAAAATTTATCTCAAAAATGCAAGAGAGTGTAATTTTGTAGTCTGCAAGTAAAGGATGAAGAATTGTACGATTAAGGAAAGAGAAAGAATTTCAAGTTTTCTTGATTTCTTGTTTGAGAAGGTATCCATCATGTTAAAATGTCTTTTCCTTATTATTCTCAAGGTTTCATGAAGTATAATAGCCAATAATTTCATCAATGGTTCTCTCAAGCATCTCCAAAGAGTCACTGTTTAGTAAATGTTGAGGTTTCTTAGCATATTTTAAGGTTCTTATCATAGTCATAGGTTTTAAATTTAGCATATTATCCTCCCCTAATGGCTTCCAAATTGATATATTAGGTAGAGGATATGATCATTATTGCATAGGATAATTCAAGGTGGCTCTGAGGTTTCCCTTTCATGCTATTTTAACTTCATTTTGGTTCTTTTCCATGGTCATTATTTTGCACTACCATTCTCACTGTGTAAGGCTTCATTTTCACCTTCATTCAGGTTTCCCATCCTCCATTCATGGTTTCTCACCCTCAATTCATCTACATATCACCATTAATAATAAAGAGGAGGAAATAAAAATTTAAGGGAATCATGGTCACTCAAAGAGGTAATGTTACAATAAACCACCACATACAACCAAGAAGTTGACTAGCAATAAGTCAAGAGTAAAATCATGGTTTTCATGAAGTACATAAGACAATGGTAGGTAGAGAAGATGTATTTTCAAGGTCTCTACTCAATCATATCATAAATTGGTATTAAATAGAAGTAAAAAGATCATGCCATGATTTTGATGACTTTTTTAAGGTCAAAACTCAATCCTTGTCCATATAAGGACCTCCAATTAGCTATAATCAAGAAGGATAAAGAGAAGTCTACCTTCATAATGAAGAGATGGTGGTATGGTATGAAGTAAAAATAATATTCTAAAGAGATGCACTTAAATTTTGGTATCAAGGGAATTTAATGAATAGTCCCCAAACTTAGATAAATCATACACAAGAAACCAAAACCTACAATTAAGAAGGATACATGCCTATTTCAAAAAGTTTGGCAATGGGGATGAACCAACAATATATGGTGGAGTATAATGTTATAAGGATTCGAAGAAACATGATAATAATATTGTTAAAGTAAATATATCATGATGGGTTATAATTAATTAATCACATAGTCAAATTAACCTCAAAAAGACACCTACAAGCTTGAATGAGGTCACCACCTACAACATACATATGACTTGACAATTTTTAAGACTTTTCTATGCTTGTGGATGATATTTGGACCATCAAAAGCATGAATTATTGAGATGAATAACCTCAATATAGAGATAAATAAGGATAGTTTAAAGGTTTAAATAGGGATAAATAAACACAAAATCACACATATAGATAAATTTAAGAGCACTACTATAGTCAAGTGGGTGAACCATGCTTACTTGAGACTTCAAGGGTTTAGAATCTCAAGTAGGGTAATGAGATTATTTTGAGATCATTTGAAAAGTGAAGATGATATTCACACCTATTTTCACTTTGTGTATATTTTAAAACTCCCAAAACATCATTAGTGTAGTCATAGTCCGTACAAGGACCTACATACAACAAGGTACATTCAAGCATATGAAGAAAGGTCTGTCTTCATAGTGATATCATGATGGTATGATATGAAGATGATAATAGTATAAAAGGAATTAATTATTTTTTATAATAATATGAGAATTAAAGGAAAACCATACTCTTTTCATGTCTAAACTTAAGAAAATATACACCTATAACCATACTTAAGGTCAAGCCTATCTCCAAGTGCAAGGGTTTTTAAGCAAAGTGGCCTAGAGGAGAGTCTCATGTTTAAGTGAAGGTTTAAAGTAGAGTAATGAAGATGTGAATGATATAAAAACATGATTAAGGTTATATTAACCAAGTTAAATTTCAATTTCACCTCATGAGAACACCTACAGTCAAAGCAAGAGCTGCTAATACTCATGCTTGTCTTTAAGCTCATCGATGAAGGCACAATGGTTAGTTTTGTGGATTTTGATGATGGTATGGAGTATAAATACTAAGTGATGGAAATTTATGATTTAAATTAATTATATATATGAATCTCAAGGAATTTAACATAGTCAAGATCAATTATCAAGATCACCTACAACCATACAAACATACCTTCTCATATAGTCTTAGCCCCTAAGGTGAAAGAGCTAAAGACCATCCATTAAAGTAAAGTGAGGTTTTTGAATGAATTAAGTAATTTTAAGTGAAAAAAAGGAAATATAAAACAAATTTATCAATCCAATTAAGCAATTTCATGAATTTTAAGGTGAAAGTACATCAATTATACATAAATGACAATGTTTAAGGCCTAAAGATAGTTTGAGAGTCAATAGGATATTAAAGAGAATGATAAGAGGTTTAAAATGGTTTGATTAATATTAAAGGAAAAAATTAATGATGATATGGATAATAGATACATATATAACTCATAAATTTCCACCTATAACACTTTTTATGTACAGTCATAATGAAGGTTCTTGAAGGAGTAAGGTCATATATAGGTGGCATGAGGTTGTAATTTGAAAAATGAAGGGTGAAAATATTTAAAGGAGGATTTTAATGACATATTTTAATAATATTAATTATTTTATGGATAAAAATAAGGTGAAAATAGGAAAAACATAGTCATAGGCTTAGTAAGACATGAAAATGCATGCAACTCAAGGTAACTTTTTGTAAAAAGATCCTACTGACCAAAATATGCATCCTCAAATCATAAAATTTTGTGGAGTTGGTCCTTGTCAATTTATAAACATATAAAATATATTTTTTAGGTAATTTGAGAAGGGGATTCACTCATTATTTTTACATAGTCATCAATCTATCTAAACATAGTCAAAATGCAATCAAGTAGGGTTCTTGAGGTGATTTAAGGTGAAACCAAGGGTTTAAAATTAATTAAAGTGTTAGATAAGAATTAGAGGATGTTGTTACATATTTAAAAAACCTTTATTGGGCGGTAAAACTCAAAAATATATGAAAACTATGCCTTTAAGGGCTAAAGTAAACAAACATGCCTAAAACCCTACAATAGCATATTTATCATTTTTAACTCTTTCGTGAGATAGTTATTCATTTCAAGGACTTTGAGACATGGTGGAGGGTTATTTGAACCTTGGATAATATGTGGGAGTGAATAATTTGTATAAAACTTTTTTTGACACCTTTTCTCAAGCTCCTTCCTTGCACATATGTTCTTGACAACCCCTTGAAGCTCAACTTCACCATGTAGAGATATTGAAGAGTATTTTTCATGGGAGATCATGATTTTCATGGTTGATGATGGAGTAAATATAAAAAATTTTCATGGAAATTGGTTTCCCATTAGATGTCTATATGCTATGAATAATCCTTAAAAATATCTGGAACTCTAAAACCCTTACAAAATCCTCATAACCACTTGATGGAGAAAATGAGATAAGTTATGCATCTAGATGGCATGTATGAGCCATGAAATGAAATTTAAGGTCTTATAAAATCCCATGATAACCTCCATGAACTATTGGCTGGCATGTGCAGTACCTCAGTAATATGGACTTGGAGAAAAGAGTTAATTTAGAGTCTAAAAGTAAGGGAATAAAGGGTAATTACAAATTAAATGGATTTGAGAAGCAAGATAGGATCTTAAAATTTCTAAAGAACACTTGTACATTGATTATTAGAGGTTATTTGGTTAATTTCCATGAGAAAATAGTTATGTATGTCAAAACAAGGAGTTATTTTTATGTAGGGTGAATAGGAATGGCTTGATCAAGCCTATCTCATGACTCCAAATTATCATATATAGGTAATTAATGTTTAAAATAGTAAATATGAGCCTTTAAACTCATCATGAAGTCAAGATATTGAAGAAATAATGTAGACATCTATGCTTGTTTTTGATAACACCAGATAAGGCCATCAGATGTGGGTACCAAGAGACAAATCATAATCTTAAAGTCACTCCAAATCATTGTTAACATAATAATAAGTTAATAAGAGACATGTATGATAAGTTTGAGGCATAAGGAAGCATTAAATTTGATCATATTGGCTAAGGAGTACCATACATTGCTTGAAGAGCCTATTTTCCACTCTGAGATGAGATTTCATATGCTCAACCTGGTACATAGATTTTACATGGGAAGATGAGGAATTTGGGGGATTTTAAGGGAATAATACACTAAAATATTTTGGCATTAGTTTAGAGTTTATGGCCCATGATTTATGAACAATCATTAAGATCTCAGAGCACTCTTAAACCCTTACAAAATCCCACTAGCAGACTTGTTTATGGAAAATTGAATAATTATGCAGCCAAAATCATTTAAATATCTTGGCTATCTCTTAGATCATGAAGTATAATATTAGATATTCATGTCCATAGACATTGGTTGTATGGATATTGTACGGATTTGGTAGGAAACATGTTTTTGAGAAAAAAGCACAAAAGATGAGGTACAAGGTGGTTTAAATGAAATCCAATCTATGAAGATAAAAGTTTGGAACTTTTTATTCATATTAAAATCATAAAGTGATTAGAAATATTCTTGAAAGTGTCTTTGGGAGCTCATCCAAAACAACACTCTAGTAGAAATGAAGGAAAATCTAGCCTAGTCAACTTGTTTGACTAATTTATATATGTTTCAAGCCAAGAAGGACCATTTTAATGATATGAGGAATTTTTTAATGTCTTGAATTCATCCCTTTTTCAGGTTTTCAAGGTTTTTTAAGGTTATAATGGCCACCAAGCATAAAATTTAGGCTACTAGGTCTGTTTTGGCCTAGTAGGGCTATCTAATCAATCAAGTAAAGAAGAATGGCATAAAAATTTGGAAATAAGAGATAATGTAGAGTTTTCATGCCTCTTTAACTAGTATAAATAATGAAAATCTAGTCCTTTATGTCATCTACATGTTCAACAAGACCTTGGGATGAGTTAACTGGCCTTCACTTACTTCATTCTCATGCATAACTCATCTTGAGAGTTCCAATCATGAGTTAGCTCACTTCCACATCAATTGTCTAAAATAGAATGGAATATAATGATAAAGGAAGATATTAGATAATAAAAAATGGGGCCAAACTTTATTTACAATTCCAAAATACCATTTGAAGATCATGTAATCATCATGCAAGACACTAAACACAATGAGATGTCTAGAAAGACTATTGTTGTAAATTGTAAATGAAAATTGACTTGGAGTTAGTTATAGATGATTTTTCCTTCCCTCCTCTATGAAACATTAGCTAGAGATTATTATATTTTCTATATATTTATCCCTTTAGTCCATTTTTAGGATCCCTCAGGCTGGTATAGAGAGACTATACAAAAATTATAACTCGCACTAGAAGTTAAAAAGAGAGTTTATTGTAGATCAATTTATGGTTGTAGTGTGTAATTTAAATTGTTAGTTTTCATATAAGTGTGATAATTATCCCATTTTTTATGTCCTTCCTCACATAATACTATGATTCCATCCTTTACAGGTCAACTAAAGATTTAAGAAAATAAATTTTATTGAAGATAGTTAGTATGCAGTGTCTTTAGAGACCTTCATTCACACACCTTCAATATGCAAAACTTATTTTAAACCTTAATTTAAAAAAATATTATTTAGGATTTATCTAATAATGTAATTTTGAAAAATTATTCCATTTTGATTCATATATGTGACTAATTTTAAAGGTTTATATAGGATCAATCACTATTCAACTACATCACCGTCATAACATAGATTTCCCTTTCAGTTTATTCCTTACTATTTTCATCCCAACATCAAACAAGTTTAGTAATTGATCTATAATTCACATATTCAGAGGAGATAGCCTCACAAATAGAGGTCTAGCCTAGATATAGGTACCCACAACCTTAGACCATTTCAATGTTAGTCTAGATATGAGTCAGATTTGATTAGTTTGATTTTAATTAGGTTCTATCTAGGTTACTAATAATTCCCTAAGGGAGAATTACCTACAATATGAGACCCATAACATTGGGGTTATTGTAGATAGAAACTAGGATAATAGGGATTATATTTTGTATAATCATAATATCTAAAAACATAGTCTTTCCCTTTATTTTGAATTTGATCTAGTTCTTGTTTCATGTGTGCAATTATTCATTAGGGTCTTGGAAGATATTTAGCTAAAATAGTGACATAGGTGAGCTTTCAAAAGACATATAACTACTTATAGGTACCCTAAAAACTCCCATAATTTATTTAAGAGTTAAAAATAGCTCCTCCAAGAGGGAAACTAACACCATAATTAGACACTAGTTATAAATGGTGCTATTGTCTACATAAGGGAACTATTATCTAAGACAAGATTTTAGTTACAGTCATAGAACAAAATGTTCCTTCCTATTTGTCTAGCTTGTTTCAACCTCCTGAGCCATAAAAATACCTATTTTAATCCTAGATAAGTGTTCTTTCTCTCCATTTTTGCTATTTTGGGAAAGGTATATCAAATTGGTTATTTCCAATTTTCATTCTAATTTATTTTTATACTCATCCATTTAAAAGCATAATATTTACATCATCTAAGTCCTAAAATGTTAAAACACTCTACAAGTTTGGGACCTATGCCTATTTTATAGCTTCTTAAAAACTTACATCTTAGTCAGATGCACATGTTAATGAAAGTTTCCTATATTAATGCAAGTTTCTAGTGCCATAAAGTCATCAAAATTTTAACTATAAAATATACCTATTATCAGCTTAAGTGATTTAATGTAAGATATTTTCAAAAGGAATGGATATATATATATATATATATATATATATATATGCTAGGTGAGGAATGAATTAGGGTTGAACTTCTATATATATATATAAGTTCAACCCTAATTCATTCCTCACCTAGCATAAACTTAATAACTCACAACAAAACTTACTAAAAACATTCAATCAAGGATTCAAGTAAGCAAAACTTCCCTATTTTATTATATTTCCATATTAGTCATAGGTTGAACACATATATAGGTCTAAAGTAGTCAAGGAGAATCCCATGAGTCATATTTTCTAAGTTACAAGATTGGTCACTATTGTACTTTCTTTTAACATATTTCACCCTTGTACACATAAAACATTAGGGGATAAATACATCAGTCTAAGTTCCTCTTCATGGTAGTGACTATGTAAGAAGCACCCATTTATAGAGGTGTATTTTAGGTTAGCTCAACAACATGTGCCCACCAATACATTTTTTCCATAGTCATTATAAAGATGAAGAACTACGTTTTTACTATTTGACAAGGAGTGACAACTCATGTTCTAGATCCGATTTCACCAAAGTGAAGGTGATATAACAACTAGAGTATTCCAAGTGGTCACATATAGATCAAGTAAATATTATATTATAGACACTTACATCCATATCAGACATAAAAATCAACATAATTATCCAAGGTTGATGAAAGTGTCCAAAGCTATAGGGTAGAAATTTAAAAATTTTGATGACTAATCTAGGGTACTGATTCAATCTATTTAAATCCTAATCCATTTCAAATCTGAATGCACATGGTTAACCAACTAAGTACTCTTATTTTCATTTTATTTATGTATCCATCACTAATTTTACTTACTATTTTTAACATATCTTAGTATTTAAATTTAGAATATTTTTCTTATCTAAGTTTGTAATTAATTGGTCTACTATAAATATATTTATCACCCTTGTGCTTATACATCTCTATATTCTTAACCTTATACTATATTGAACCATCTTCAATTTAGGGTTGAAAAACTAATAGGAGATAGAATTTATCCTGAAGTTATTGACTAAAAGTCCACCTTTTTTCCCTTGGCATTTTTTTTAGCCAAATCATATCCTTATGTTGCTTGCATACTTATTTTGATTACAAATTCATATAATCATGTAGCTTGCATAGATTTATTTACAGAGGTATGGTTTAAAGGAATAATAATATGGATTACTTTGTATAAAATTTAAATGTGTGAAAAAAGGAATAAACTTCTTATATTGGTGATTAGAGTTACTATAAAACACTAAACCACTAGGGGTGGTGTGAATTTGCATGACCTTTATGCATATTATCAAAGTATTTAGTTGGGTCAAGTCAAAAAGTTTGATTATTACTCTTCAAACATAGGATAAGGAATGGGTATAAAATCCATGCATTGAATAAGCTAAAACATAAATAATATTTCATAAAAAATTAGGGCTTTCATGATCTAAGGGAATAAAATACAAAGTTCAAATAGATACATATGAAATCAATTTTAGAGGTTCATGCCCTTGAGTTTGAGAAGTAAAATGGAAATAATAATGTTTGATTGAAAAAATGAAGTTATGTGGAGGTTAAATGAAATGGGGATACAATAAAATAAAATAATGGATGAGATATAGTGACCATTGAGGAGAAAGGAAAAAGGAGGTAGCAAGGAAATACACTATCACTTAGGAACAAACCTTTATTTTTCATATCCATGCAAGTAGTAATTTTATATAAATAAATATGGGATTTGTAAGGGTTTCAATGAAGGTTTATTTTTTGTACTTATTGATTAAAGTGAATAGTATGTAATTTATAAATTGAAAGTATAAACAATGACATTTAAATACCTATATATGTATAGATTTGGGTTTTTCTTACTTATATATGGTTAACATCAAGGCCGTATCTTTGTTTCTACTCCTCATGTATGTAACACCACACAATTAGTTATTAAGAGTGAAAAATCTCTTGTTGAAACACACAACTTTAATGGTTATGGAAAATAGTATTTTAGTATTCTCCTTGAAGTCATTACTTTTGGTTGACTTCATTATGCATTATTCAATACAAAAACTATGCATTTACCCATATTAAAATGTTTCAAGTAAAACACTAATTTTTTTTGTTAATATATTACATATTTTTTGGGAATTATTGGATTATTGAAGTTTAATATGAGATATTATACCCTATATGGACTTGGGAGTGAGATCTTGATCTCACCCATAATTCCATAGAGGTGATCCTCATGTTGAAACATTTCTTGAGTAGTTTAAGTTTTTATTTAAGTTAAAATTATAAAAATAGTACTAGGGTTATGAATAAAATAATATGGTTTAGAAAGTCATGAAGGGTTGAAATATCCCTAACTATATACTTCTAGGTATTTATAATAACCACCTATAGGCCTAGGGTTGGTAATATTCAAATTGATGATATATTACCTAGTTTTACATAGACCCTTTTATAAAAAATAGTAATGTGATACTTGGTTGTATGCAGTCCTTTTCATAAGATTTTAACAATAAATAATCAAACCTCAACTCAGTTTGAAATAAAATTTAAAATTAAATGCTTTAGCTATGTTTTTATAAACATATAAAAAATGAAAATGAGGTTTGTACACATATTAATCACTATTCTTGAGTCAATATATCTTCAACATGTGTATTGTGATAAGTGAATGAATGTTATAACATAAAAGGGAAGAAATTTGATATTTTCTTAATTGAATTAGAGTTGAAATATTTGGCATGATATTACATTGGGGAGTGTATAATGAATAGTATGGAAGATTTTTAATGAAGATAATGGCTTGTTATCATGTTGTTACTCCATAATAGAGTGAAGTTTATAGTTTCTAGGCTTCATAAAAAAGATTAGTATATTAGATGAGATATTGTGTTAATTCTAAAATCATGAAACATGTTAATATTGATCATTAATAATAAGATATATGGTATGAAATAATTAATTTTAAGTAATTTAATTATTATTTTATATCCATAAATGAGTTTAGATACATGCATAAATTATATCATAGTTACATATTTGTTTTCATTGTATGAGTAGTTGTTGGTTTGAAATATTATTATTATATATTTATATGTTTAAAATTTGTCTTAGATGGTTATAATTATAATTTGTTTCTTAATGTAACTATGTGATAGTTAAATGACATTATTATTTCCTAAAAGAGATAGGAGATGATGAGTAAGTAGGTGAGAAATGTAATTTAAAACCCCTCATCATCAATCTAGCTAAAAAGGTGTCGATAAATAGAAGATATAGCAGAGAGTAAGGATTATGTGGAAAATGACCCAGATTATTTTGAAGTCTAAATACTATAAAAATTATTTGAAAAAAGTAATTATATAGATATATACATTGTTTGTCCATTATAATTTCTATTTTACATATCTAGTTAAAGTAATATTTGATAGAGGAATATACATGGTTTGTATGATTGATGCATGTAATAGTGATTATACTTTCATGTTGTTCTTAGTTGGTTATCAATGTCTGCATTACCATTATCTACCCCTTTATATAGTTAAGGGTCACTACCAGTGGGGAGGTGTGTGGGAGACCAATGGTTTATAGTTGGAGGTAAAGCACACAAATGATGCTTTACCTCCTTATAGCTGATCAGAATCAATAGAATTTTCTTACTCATGGCTAATTTAGGAACCAGTTTACATTATTCATAGAACTATTGATTATTTAATATATTAACTTGTTTCACTTTTTAGTTATGGTTGTTTATGGTATTATATATTTCATGTATTAGTTAGCTATATTATATAGCTAAGAATGAGTTTATATTCTCTGTATAACATTGTACCTTATTGTACATTCCATCTAATGTTGATTTATAATTTTGTACATTGGTTACATTATTTTTTATACTTTATAAATGATATTGAAATTATATATCTTTATAGCATTATACTATTTAATTACCAAGAGGGATGATTGATTCATAATACTTGATTCAATGGATTTATTATGTATAGTAATTTTGAATTTTACTATTAAAAATAATACATTATGTTGAAATAAAACACTAACTTAATATTGTTGAACTAGATGAATTAAAAAAATAATGAAAGAAAAATAAAAAGTATGGTAAATGAAATTTTAAACAAGGTAGTTGTAACATGTGGTGTCCAAGCATAGGTTTAAATGCTTTGACCCAATGAGTGTAATTATGTTGATTTATCTTATCCTAAATTTTAATAGGATAAAATAATTCATGCAATGGAAATGATGAAGGAAATACATCTCATTATAATAAAAAACCTAAACCAAACTAGTTAGTATTAGAATAAACTATTAAAAATTATCAAATCCCTATTATTACTTGGATTTGCACCTTTTGAGGATATGTCTCATCTCTCCTCATCCAAGTGGCACAATTAAAACACCTATAGGCTATGGGTAGCCTAATAATGAGGTTAATCTATAGATAGGGATAGCTATCTTGATGCACCACTTGTAGATCACTACTACAACTATACTTGTAAGGAAAAAGGAGAGAAATCTGAAATTAAATTTTCCTAAAGGAGGTGATACACCAAATTGATTGATGACTATAAACCAAATACATGTCGCACATAAGACCAAGAGACTAACTAGGCATACACTTCTCTAATATGAATATTCTCAAATCCATATTTCATTATGAAGTTGTGATGAAATTTTAAGCTAGGAGGACTAGACAAGAGGCCTAAAATGGCACTATTTGAATAGGATAACTCACTCAACCTTGAAACTTCATAGAACACTTTACATGACCTAAAAGAAGAAGATTTAAAGCTATAAATAGGTATGAGAATGAGATAAAAATGCTAAGGAAATAATATTCATCACTAAGTAAGATCAATCATTCAAGTGAACACACTATGAAAAATCATAAAAGAGGTAAAATTAACAATCTTTATTGATCTATGGTATGTTCTTATAGAAATTGAGAGAGAGAAGAGAAGAGAGAAATCAAAAGGTCACAAGGACACTTATCAAGCTAAGAAAATGAGTTACATGTGCATGAAAATGGAATATGAAACTAATCATGAACATTTAGGAAGCACAAGTGTCAACCCAAGTCATGAAACTATTGAAATGTGGCATAGGAGTTCTCATTCTACGTAAAGAAAATGCCTTCATCATTAATCCCTATTTAAACATATCAAAAATTATTAGGGATAGGTCTATATTGGACTATGAGGGAAGAGTTTTAACCATGTTTCTCCATGTATTGGTTACATTCCTAGTCATCTGGAATCTTTTAAAAATAAACTATCACAACTTATACTCAAATAAAACTCCTCTTTCAGTTACCCCTCACACTTGGCTTCCAAAAAGGCATCCATTTTCCATTAAAATTAATAAAATGGAGTAAACTACACTTGGAAATACTTTACATGGCCTTAGAGGCATTAGGCGCACCTTAAAATTAGTTTACTTGAAGATTTTCACCCTTCTCACTATCGTGTTCACTATGTTAGTTCTGATTGGTTGAGATGAGATCTATTTTAGGAACACTTAGGAGTTTTTAAAAGAAATTAAATGGACATGGGGAGTTTTATTAATTATCAAGCTTCCTTTCAAAGTTGATTTCATCTCTTAAAATATCTAAGAAACTTCACAATGCACAAAATAGTCAAGAAAAGTAATTTTATACCCTATTCGTATAAGTATGAAACACCTTAAGTGGATGGGAAGGGTAATTATGGATTATTATAAAACATAAATATACTTTCATGGCCATTCCATCCCATTAGAATTTCTCTCCATTCTCATTTTCTCAATTGGGTCTTTTCCAAAGGTTTACACAAGTTTTAGGTAGTTTTGACCTTTAGTGATGTTTCATAAAGGTCTGATGTTAAAATTTCAACTTAATGAAAAAAATGTGATGTTTAGGAACCTATATAACTTTTCCTATTTCCTTGAGTCTCCATGAAAGGTTTCAAGGTAGATATGAGCTTCCAAATTTGTCCATTCAAACTCTCTTCTCCATTTCCTATAGGCCTAAGTTGTCTCTGAACCCAAAAATGGATTACTAATTCTTTTTATACAATGTGGAAGTTTAAAATCATCTAAAGTTTCCCTGTGAACATTATCCAATATGTTATAATTCATATATAAGGCTAGAAGTGTAAGTGACTTTCCATTTGGACACTAGGACAAAATCCTACCTAATAGGCTTAATTGTAACCTTTTTGGTCTATACCACCCTGTTGAATTTAATCCTTCTATTCTTGGTTCCTAATGTTTGTAAATATGTTATACAAATTCATACACATACTTTCAAGGTTCAAATATCTCCTAGTCATCTCATTTCATCCATTATTTTCAAGTCTGTAGGGTTTGTGTACAAAGGGAGTGCCCTCTGTTTGAGACAAAATAGAGGGAACTTACCCTATTTTTTTAGACAAAATAATCATTTGAGGAGATTATTTAGGTTTTAAATACCTTATCCAAAAAATTTCATCCCTTTTTCATCTCATTTTACCTTCTAAAAACACTAAAAACTAAGATAGGCTGTGAGGAAAGAGAACTATGTACATGCCTCTACCATGTGGACTGTGTGATGATTGAATGGAGCATATATTTATTATATGTCCATAATTATAATTAAATGATATTATAATTACCATAATTAATTAATTCAGATATTCATTCACCACTTTTACCTTTCATGTACCCTTCATACTTTTGCTTAGTTAGGACTGAGTACAATTTCCTGGCTATGTTGGTTTCAAATCACTGTACCTATAGGTTGATTGCATGGTTTAGCTTTTAAAATTATGTATAATCCTACTTTAAGACTTATAAGACTCATTTGGAAATGACCTGGACCAATTCTCACCTTGCCAAGGCTAGGCCATCATCTAGAATCCATGCTTTAGTTCATTATCTACCTATAATCACCTACAACTAAATGTGTGGGAGTCTTTAGGATCTTGTAGGTGTGGATAGGCTCCATAAATTGCATGAAAAATATTTTTATGGTACTTTAGATAAAAAATTATAATTTCAACCATTTATGACCTTTTAATCATGGAAAAATGTCTAGCTTTGTAACCCTAGATTAGGCTTTGAAGAAGGTAGTATGGCTGTAGGTGTTGATTAGCCTTAGAGGCCACCATGTTTGTTTCTTAAAACACTTATGAAAACCTTTGAGGAAACCTCAAATCAATTCTCAACCCATAAAAAATATCCTAACAACCACACCTTTCAAGGAAGAAACACCTTCTTAAACATGAAACTTAGGTTGTCTATAGGTGACTATGCATAGGCCATTTATACAGACTATCTCATTTTCCCTAAAGGATGAAAAATATAATTCCATACCTACCTTGATGATTATCTTGAATTTTTTTAAATTTATTAGTGCAATAAAACATTCCAAATTAGTTTTAAGCATCAAATCCACTCATTAGGCCTAAAATGCTATTAACTCATCTTGTTGTAGATAACATTGTAGAATTTTAGTGTTCAAAAGGCAACTTGAGACCTCTTGAAACTAGTCTCTTTAACTCAAAAACCTTTCTTATTTTTAAAATAAAAAGACCTATGTGGGAGATTAAAAATTTATGTGTTTTTAGGTGCTATAAAATAATTCAAATCTATATAATGATACCCAAAAAGGGCCTAGACCTCTATTTTGCCAATTTTGGGAAAAGGTCCCTGAATCTAGAGTCATCTCTCCTTTTAAAAGTTCATCATAGTTTTCCAAAAAAATCAATAATTATCATGGGTATTTTGTGATATTTCTAATAGATAGGATCCAAAAAGGAGTTTCACCCTTATTTTAATGCTTAAAATGACTGTTTATCTCTCTACTAACACATATAGGTGGCCATTTTCATGTTTGTAGGTAGTGATTATAAGTGTGGATAATGTGCATTGTATTTGTCCTTAAATGAGATCTAGGATTATATACATACCTAAAAATTCACTATAAAATTCTAAAGGATATGAAATAAGTGCCAATACCTCCTTTTCAAGGTGACTTCCTCTATAAGAGCACCTATAGGTGCATTTTAATGGTAGGAGACTGTAAATTTAGGTGATGAATAGTAATATAGGTAGTGTCAAGGAGATATATGATTGGGATTCACTATAGACCTTAAAAATTTGAAAAAAGACACTCTTACCAATACAAAATATTTGAAACACCTATCAAATCTCCCATTCCATCATGGCATCATTCTGAGATACTTGTATATTCAATGAGCTACCTGTATATGCATATTGTATTGACTATCACAATCCCTTTATTAACTCTTTGGAGATTAATAATTATTTTTTATTGATAAGGTGATGTATTCAAACTCTCAATAACATAAATATATTCCCATGGATGTGTTAAAATACTTTAACCCAACTTCCTCAATTGATTATGTATGATAGTCATGAAATAATTGTCTATATGGTATGTGCCTTAGCTGCCACTCCATGGTTATCATTTTGAGGCTGAGATTGGATGGAGAAGGGACTATTAGGATATTATAAACATGAATATAAAAATATCACCATCCCTTGGAACCACCACCAAAACATGAAGATCTTGAAAATGGTGGAAACATGTATGCTATCTTAAAATGAAACTAGTTTGCAAACCTAAGAATATTTTCTCATGAAAACATATTGAAACACTAAAAAAATAATGGAGAGAATTATTTAGATAAATAACATCATCTGGAGTCAATCTTATCAACTAGATTGTATAAAACTATCCATATAAGAGCAAAACCTATAGGTTGTAGGAAATAGTGAGTAAAAAAACATAGTCAACTTGTTAGGGATGATTCATAAATAAAAGTTGAAAAATAATTCAAATATTTTTATAAAAATGGATCTATTTGAGTGTAATTTCACGTCACAAAGGTGTTTGACCTGAAACCTCTTCAACTATCCATACCAAGCACAAACCTACTGACTTGTTACATATGTCAAAAATGGAAAAGAAGGAGCATAATAATTTAAGACATTTTTATCACTTAAAAATAATTTAAAGAACTAATATTAGTATGAGGAATATTAATATCCATTACATGACCTTATCTCACATGTCACCTTCCCCCGTGGACCACACAAGTGCTAAACTCCTCCTTTTCAATTGGTTTCTTGATTTTCAGTTAGATAACTTACAAGTTTAAGATGGGAATGACATTAATAATAGTAAATATGACTTATTGGATGTTTTAATTTAAACTAAGACATTTTTATGCCTTAAAAATTGTGTCACTTGCATTTATGGCCCATAAATGGCTCAAAAAGACATAAGGATTAAAAATTACTAAGACTAGGGCTAATATAACATTAAATTACATCAAATGGAATATAACATACCCCGTGACAAAATATTAGATCCATAAAACATCTAAAAAATAATTTTTTACCTATGGGGGTCCCAATTTGACTTGCAAGGTCAAATTTGGTCAATAAATTAGTGACTCATAGGGGTAGTATGCCTATTATACTAAAGATCAATAGCCTTATCCTATCCATGGGATATGGAGTCATATGAAGTTTGAGAAAAACAATAATACCTGACACTTGACAATAAGGATTTGACCAAGATAAGATAACTAATTACCTTAACCACATAAAATAAAGGACACACACAAAGTAAAGCAAATAAACTATCAAGACACACATATGCTCAAAGCACTTAGGAAAATAGAAAACAAACAAATATGCATAACTAGAAACAAATCATACCTCATTTCTAGGATCAAAAGGAAAGTTTCTTGAATCTTATTCTTCATTAGATGAGTCATAGTGCCAAGCATTTTGCTCCTTGGATTTAGTGCTTGGTAAATCAAACTTATTCCTTGACACTTCACTTGATCTACTCTCAAGTAGATTATTCTCAAATAAGTCTCCAATGTAAATGTATTCCTCTTTAATTTGTACACATACTTCATACTAATACCCACTCTTCATCTCATGATCAACTTGTACCTTCTTGGTAGGCATGACTTCAAGAGGAGTAGTTTCGTGTTCCTTGGAAGATTAAGGCCAATAGGAGCTTGTTCTATCCTTGAAAAGTTGATGTGTTTCTCCCAACTAATTGAGAGGATGATAAACCATTTTTATGATTTCAAACATATCATCATGGGATGCATATACTTCTTAAAAGGACAAATTTTAAAGGTTACTTCTTCTTTGCATACCCAATTGAGTGTCAAGGTTGCCTTCTCCATTTTTGACTAGATCATAGCCTCCTTAAAGAGGAGTCTAACCTAATCCAATGGTTGAAAACTAGTCATCCAAAGGCTGATTAGAGATTTTTTCTTTCTCATCTATGATATCTTAGATAGCAATGGGAGAACCAATGATGATTACCTCTTCTTTGGAAAAAGGAAAACATTCTTCCATAGTAACCCAATCAAAAGTTTCCACACAAGAAATCACCTCTTATTTAGCATTTAGGACCTCTTAAGGGATCTCAAGTTACATCTCAACTATCATAACATGAATTTGGTTCTGAAGGGATGAAATATCCTCAATTTACTTCTCATTTTTGGTGATGCCAATGCTAGGCATTTTGTAATCCAGTGACTTAGTATAATGAGGCTACCAAGGAGCTATGTTTTCTTCAAGAAAGAGATTTGAATTCTTATCAACAAAATACTCCTCTTTAGGTTCCCACACCATAGGTATATCAAGGCAAAGGGTGATAGGGTGAGGACAAGATTAACCTATTGGTGGAGGTATAACATAAAACTCAACATCAAATTGAGAAAGAACTATAGGGGATTCTTTTGGGAGTTATTAAGGAAGGAGAGGAAAACCTTGGGCTAAAATAACTTGGTTTTATTCCTTCCATTTTACAATGACTTCATTAAAATATGATTGAGCTTGATCACTCTCTTGAAAAAGGTTAGATGGGGTGTGTTTAGGCATAGGATCTTCTTTTGGCTCTAAACCTTCCACCACACGTTGACTAAAAAAATTCATTCTTAACTCTAACTCTTCAATTTGCTTAGATGGGTTATCTTGGAAAAGTATCTCTTGAAGTTTATAAGAATATTCATTAGGGTAAGGAGTATAAGAGGGATGATATGGAAAATAAGAGGTCTCTTTAGGATGGGTGGGAGGGGCTTGCATAGGATCAATTTCTTTCTCAACTTTACACTCTATCAAATATTTTATCCCCTTTCTTTCCCCATGATTCTAGTACCTTACTCCAGATTAGGATGTTAGGATTAGGAGTCTCTTCTTGAGGTAGTGATGAAATTTGAGGAGTGGATGAAGTGTTCAATAAACTTGGTATCTCTTTAGGCTTATCCTCTCCACCTTATCTCTAACTTGAGATTTCATATCTAGAAGTCACTTATCGAGGTGGGGATGTAATGGGAGAGGGATGTATGAGATTTCATAAACTTGTTTTCTTGTCCTTAGTGTCATCCCAAACCATATTTTGGGGTCATTTGATGAAATCATCTAATTTCTCACTTAAGACAAGTGCATCAAGGTGTAATTGAACATGTATGATGTTAGGTAGGTGTCAAGAACCATTTTTTAACTAAAAAATTGTAGGTTCAACATACAAATAAGGAGTTTAACTATAAAATAAGTCATTTTTAGTTAGTTATATGGATTCATAGTAGTCCTAGAATGTGTGAAATATTTAGTAGTGTCCCTTAAAATCCTCAAAAATCATCTCCATATATAGATTGTTTTGATAGTCATAAAATTGGTGAAAATAATTCTATCTCTCTCCTCACTCCCTTTAGTAGGTCAACAAGGTCAACCAATTTGTAGATGGTATAGACAAGAGGGGCAGAGTTGAGATGATTGCTTTTGGTAGATAAAATAAATCTTAATGACATTTCATTACATGGTCATGGTTTTATAAATGTGGTCCTTATTTCATGAAAAAACACTAAGACTAATAATGCCTCCTAGTTGATTACACATTCCTAACACCTTCAAGTTTCCTCATTTGTTTATATGATCTAATGTTTCCAAGTGGCATGTGTTTTTTGGAAGAGAATATTATTCATCTTCATGTTGGTTTAAATCTAGTTTTCACATATGAAACATGTTTTTATAGGTAGGATCAAACTCATTATATTAGGAGGGAGCAAAATTGAAGTCTTAAAACATTGTTTCACCATTTGTAGTGTTTTATTCTTCTATTAATGGTTTTAAGTTAGATAATACACATAATTTATCTTCTCAAATAATGGAAGCTAGTTTATCCATGGATGGTTTGCATTTGATGAAATTCAAGGTTGATGTAGGTGGAATTCCAAGACCATGAGAAAAGAATAAACAAAGCTCCAAGGTACACAATCATCTAAAATCATATGTAAGCATGTATAGAGCAAAGAAGACCATCCAAAACCCAAGGCATAGGTTATATTAATTTAATGAATTGAATGAGATTCTCAAGTCATTTAGGATTCATAAATTATAGTCAAGAACACTCAAAAGCAACACTCATAGATGTGCAAAGTAAGAAAATTTATTTAGTGGATGAGTTACCTTAGTTTCTTTGAAATAGGTTTTGCCCTCAAAAAGTGGCATTTGTTAGTGAGTGAACATGAGGTCTGTGTGAGACTAATGTTTCCATTTTTGTATCATTGGCCTAGATGTTACTCCTTAACATGAGATAAAGTTGTTTGATCAAGAGTGTAAGAGGTTTGAGTGACTCAAAATTTAGGCAAGTTTTCACTATAGATATTCAGTGCAACACATTGCTTTTGAGCTCAAGAAAACCTATAGCTTGAAGTGGCACATAGTGCATTGGTAGTAAGATATGAGAACATAGTTTGCAAGCATGAGATGAGATCACCAAGTGTGTAATTATAATAAAAACCTCATAAGTAAATATATGGATGAAATACAATGCTTAGACAAAGTGATACATATAAGAATCTTTATCATTCTTCCCTAATTACCACCTATAGGTGACACAGTCAAAATAGTCTATAGACTAATTCAAATGTATGGAGAAAGGATCATTTAAAATATTGGTAGGGGTATAAGGTGGAAAAACATATTTAATACATTATTAGAGTTGATGACATCATATTTTATGTGATTCTAAAAAATAAATAAAGAGGGTTATAACCCCATACTCAGTCAATTAAGACCCTATGCACAGTCTACAGGTCATAAAGATCAGTCTTTGGAATATGTAATGATAAGAGGCCTAAGCATGTGATTAATATTTGAGAATTGATATAAAGGGTCAAAATTACCCAAAAAATACATCCATGCTTTTAGTTTAGTCAAAAAAATAGAGGATATACTCTTTGTTCTATCTTAGACAGAGGGCACTCTAGAAACATAACTAGCAGATCCAATATATGAATGATAAGAGGATGAAATAAAAATGTTTTAGTGACTGAATAATTATATGAAAGGTTTTTCTAAATTAAAAAATGTTTTTAAAGACTCTACAGTCATTGGAAACTTATAGGTGGTCAAATACACATAAATACACAATACATGCCTATTAGGCCTAGAACTAGGCATGCATCCTAATTACTTCCAAATTCACTTATATAAAAAAATGACCTTTAAAACTATTTTTTATAACTTTAAATAGAGAAAATAATATTGAAATGAAACATTGGTTTTTAGATAAAATCTCAAGATTGATCATTTTGGCCTAATTTGGACTCAGGCCTGCTCAGAATGCATTGCAAGAGCTCAAAGGCCACTTTATTTTGATAATATATATTTGGAAACTATGCATGGTGACCCAAGGATTTTGGAATAGTTGAAGAGGGTATCTATATCAAACTTAGTGGAAGTTTTTTGGAGGATAAATGTATAGGTTTTATAAATCAATGTTAAGAAGCTAAGAGACTCAAAACCCACCTAAAACCCTTGTTTACATTTGATGAAGAAGATATGGTTAATAATTCATATAGGGGAGGAAAAATGAATTTTAAAGTTTTTTTTAACTTGTTTTAAACTTTATTAGGCTTCTTAACATCCACTTTTCTATATCATCACTTGTATGAATAGGCTAAAATCTATGTTTTTTGTAGGTTTTAAGGTAAATTATAGGTACATAAATGGATAAATAAATGAAAATAAATATATAAGGTGTTTATATATTAATTAAAACTATTAATAATAATTTATCATCTTATTTTTTCATGAAAATACCTCTACTACATCATTCATTATAGGCAGTCTTGAACTAGATAGTGAGGAAAAGAAGTGACTACCTAAGTATGATATGAGAAGTATGGTTTTAGGTTTCCATTGAGGTATATTATATAACCAAGGACAAATAAGATTTAAAAATATTTCATAATACCTATGAAACAAATCTCCATGAGCAACTATAGGTCACTCAAATGACAAGTGTGAAGATAAGCTTAGGAAGGCTAATTAGTGGTTGCTAGATAGTGAATGATAAGTGGTGTAGGAGAGGCTATCAATTGAGGGGTGTATGTTACAATCCTGTTGTCACATTATCATGATAATGAAAATGTGTCGATGATCCCTATGGTAGTTTTAGATATTCAAGTGGACTCATCACTAAGAAGGTAATTTCAAGAAGAGCCATGGAGTGCCTCTACACTAACCTGAAAGATGTGTCATGTTTGTGATGGACACCTATCTAAGAGGACTTCATAAAATATTTTACACTTAATTATATTTATTTATAATTGGTTATAAAATTTTTAAACTTGGCCTTGTTCCCCTTAAACTTCACTTCTTCTCTCTCCTCTCCCATTCTCTATTTATGAAAGCCATTTTGGCATTTGTATCTAGTACACACCTAGTATGGTGAAGCCCTACTAGTTTGACACCTTTTTTTGATTTTGAATAATATTTTTAATTTTATTTTATCTCTAAAATATCTTACCTAAGTGTTTTAAGTGGTGTATGTGGTTGATAAGTGATGAATGTATTCTCCTTGCTTCCATTCCACTCTTACATGTTTTGTGTAGGTGATAACTCTTCTAAAAGGTCTCATAAAGTGTAATTGCTTGTTGAGTGTGTCTTGAAGTGTGAGAGGGAATTGTAGTGTCTAGTATCAGACCTTATTTTTACCCACCTCTAGATATGTATATCAATCAAACTCTATAAGATATACTTATGCTATAAGGATAATGAGTTAAGGTTAATTTTGGTAATATTCTTTCTTAGTGCATATGAAAGTGTGTTTGTGGACTAATATTTGGTGTATCACATCCATTAGCATAAGTTACTTTATGTTTTATTCTTACCTTTTCACCCCCAAGTGATTGGTATATTGTAGTATGTGAGCTTAAGAGATAAATAAAGGGAGCTAACCCTTTAACCTATAGGTTTACCTTTATTATAAGAAACCCATAAGAGTAGATGTAATCCCATGCTATCTAAATGTGGATATTCATGAAAAACATCTCCTAGGGTGAAAAATTTAGTTACAATAATATTTATACTACTTTTGTTAATATAAATATGTGATATTTGAAGGTAATTGTTCTTTCCTAAATGATGATGAGTAAGTAGGGAATAAACCTACTTAAAAACCCCTCATCATCAATCTAGCTATAAAGGTGCTAAATAAAAGATAGAGAAAAGAGTAAGGCTTATGTGGATAATGACCTAGATTATTTTAAAGTTTGAATACTATAAAAATGCTTTATCTAAAGTAATTTTATAGCTGTACACATTATTTGTACACTATACTTTCTAGTTTACATGTTTGGTTAAAATCATATTAGATAGAGGGATATGCATGGTTTGTATTACTAATTCATGTAATAGTGATTGTACTTTAATAATGTTATAAATTAATTCTCTATGTCTACATTTACATTATCTACCCCTTATTGAAGGTAAGCACCACTCCCAATGGGTAGGTGTGTAAGAGACTAATGGTTTGTGTTTGGAGGTAAATTTCTAAAATGATTCTCTTCCTCTTTAAAAAATATTAGAACCAATAGAAGTTACTAACTCATGGATAATTTAGGATTTGATTTACATTGCTCGAGGAACTCTTGATTATTTGATGTTTTAACTTGTTTCACTTTTTAGTTGTGGCTATTGATAGTATTATATATTTTATGTAGTATTTTGTTGCACTGTATAATTGAGGATGAGATTATATGATTTGTATATCATTGCGCTTTATCATACCTTCCATCTAATGTTGATCTATAGTGTTTTACATTAGTATTTTTATACTATACAACTGAGATTGACATTATAGCTCTTTATATCATTATATTATTTGAGTCCCAAGAGGATTTATTATGCATAGTACTTGATTCAATGGATTTATTATGTATATTAATTTTAAATTTTACTATTTTACCTACTTATAATTTGTGGACTATATTCTATTAAATAAAGTAGTAATTTAATATTATTGAACTAGATGAACTAAAAATAATAATGACATTTAAAAAAAAGGAATGGAAAATTGAATTTTAAACTAGGAAGTTGTAACAATAGTTACTTCCCATGGGGAAACACTAGGAAGAATAAGGACCTTCTATAAAAAAAGTCATCTAATTGTATCCACAAATTAGATGTCATGATATGATATGGTGTTTTAGGAATCAACTTGACCTCAAGGGCCATGTCATTCTATAAGTCAAAATTACTCAATGGGGAGTTTTAGGATATTCACATGGAACAACATTGACAATATCATGAAGCATAGGGTAATTGTCCCATAAAAATTATCTAATTCATCATCTGATCTATTACTCATATTCATATATAAATCAAGCATCCATTATGCATAATCCATTTATCTAATTCACCCTTTCCTTTGTTTTATAACTCATAGTACTAGTAACATAAATAATAATTTATTCATACTACATTTGAGATGTAAAGTGTAGTTTGTGAAACTGGATATGGATCATTAGATCCATGAGATGATCATATTATCCCAAGGTCATCATAGAAATAAGTCCATTTTATGACCATTAATATTATCTTGATGATAATTTATCTAAAATATATGTATAACTACCTCCTAAGTCCCTAAATGAATGATGTGTATGTATAGAGTGGTGGTGAAGTATCCAAAATCTAGCACATAATAAATCACTAGTGAGATAATGGGAAACTTGGCCCTAGTGTCCAACTTGACTTCCTAAAACCTATTTAGAGTATCTACTCATTATTCCTTCACCAAACATCAACTACACCTTTGAGGCATGGACAAGGTCTAGGAGACCAGGAAACCACTCAAGATCAAATGCCAATCCTTTACACAAAGGTTGAATATGGAAAATTAAGAGTTGAAGGATGAAATTTTAGGAATTTTGGGTGAGATCATCTATATATAAATTTTTGGGGGCGGGGGGGATGGGAGGAGCATCTTTCAAACTATCTTTGCATGGAAAATTATCTCTTTATATATGCATATTTTTTGTGGATGGATCTGTAACCTCTCTTGATTCTAATATGAGGGTCCTTTTTCCTCTTATAATTATAAAAAATATGAATTTATAAATATAATAAATACCTATAAAATACATCAATAATTTATTGTATATTATAAATAAATGTGGCCCCATGTCCTTCAATTTTAGTGGAATTCCTATAGTTCTTAGTGTTGAAACTATGCCTTAATAAAAGTTTCATTCCAAAAAAAATAATTTATAAAATCACCCAAAACATTGTATTTTTTGTAAATATGTATATTTCACACTCTAATATGACATGGAATGCATCACACACTAATATAAGAATGCCATAAAAATAAACAAGTGTAATTTCCATGTATAATAGGTTGCATGGTAATTCAATATCCATCTACCTAACCTTTACTAACTAACCCACTATAATTTAATAGGCTTACACCATCTTAAATAGGCCTTACAAGCTCCACATCCCTAAGGTCCAAATATATACTTATACTTAATATGTAAAAGGTTTTGTTGGTGATTAGGGTCAAGTGACCCTTTTTGATGCCCTATGGGGTTTATATATGACCCTAAAATATTATGACCACTTAGAGGGATTGGTACATGAATTAATTTAAAAATATGAAACATAAATTTAAAGTGAATTAATTTTTAAAAAATGACTTATTAAAATATCATCTAGGCTCCATATAACACCATAAAGTGCATAAAAATTTTTAGGCTTTCCATTTGAGGATGGAACATCACATCTCCACCATTAGATATGGTCTACTTAGTCATCAGATCTAAAAATACATATTAATACTTATAAAACCAAATGAATATTTATAAAACTTATTAGGGTTATAAAAATACTTTTAAAAAGAGGGCTTGAAGATCTAGAGGAAGACTAGCTCATAGCCTTACCTACTTGCCTTCCAATCTAGATTTAAAAAGTCCATAAATGAAGTCTCCAAGATTTTCAAAATAAAATAAAAAATAGTTTTAATTGAAATTTTAAAGTATTTTTTGCATGGTTTATTAAATTATATAACCACTTTGATTCTTAAAACATCTTTGAGAAGTCTCAAGGTCTCAAATTAAGCAAAAAGTCTTCATGGTCTAAATGCTTCTGGTATCCATCAATGGCCACCCATATCCATCAAGCTATTTTTTAATTTTAGATTATAATGGTATTAAAATACTATTGGGTAGTTTACAAGGATATTTAACATTTCAAAATTAATTTAATGGGATTCTAGGCCTCACATATATGAAAAAGGGTTACAAACCACAAATGAAAAAGGGTTACAAGCCAAAAATATTCTAGTGGCCATGGACTTAAAACTATGGTTTCTTATTTTTATTTAATGTTTTAATTTACTTTACTAAATTAATATTATTTAATTTTAATGGGCTTATTTAAGTAACACCCTTGGACTTCCCAGTACAAACAAATGAAAAAGGCTTCAAAGGCAAAAAAAAACATATGACAACCATGTGGCCATAAAGCTATTTTTTTAATTTTTAAAGTTAATAAATTTATAATAATAGTTTTTAAATTTACCTAAGGGAAAAAATAGTTTCAAAAGTCTAAGAGGGACTCAATTTAAAAATTCCCAAAATCCATCATAAGATCCTTAATGGCTTCATGATGCCCCCAATTCCATAGTTTTTAACAAAAACACCAAGGGCCCAAAAATATACCTAAGGCCATCAATGAGTTCCATATGAACCTAAATTTCATATTAGGCCATGGAAATTTTTTCTTAATATTTTTATTTATTGTGCAATTTTTAGGTTGGGTTGCACACAACCCCATCTCATAATTGTATTTTTTTATTCAATTATAAAAAACTAAAAATTGACCATAAAAATTTGTGAAAAATGTAAATTGATTAGGACTAAATTTTTCAATTAAAATTGCTCTAGAATATTAATGATTAATATAACATAATATTTAATTATGAAAATAAAATGATATTTATAAATAAATTACATTATAATTTATGACTTTATATTCTAAAATTTGTATCTCTTAAAACATAGCACAAAGACTATAAAATGATAAAAATTCATTAAGAAATTTAATTTTGAATAAAATTAAATTAGGAAGATTTTAATGTAGTAAATGTTTTGTAAAAATTGCAAAACTAGAATAACTCCATAGGCTTCTTAACAAAACAAGTAAGATTTGACAATTTTATAATACAAAACACAATCAAATATTCATTCAAATTTAGTATTATTTTTCATATGATCATAATATATAATTTAAAACTTTTATTTCATAGATATTCAAATAACAAATAACACTAAAAAAAACTACATTTTTTATAAAGATGATTTAAGATTATGAACACTCCAAACTTAAAATTAAAAATGTTTATTAAGAAACTCAAATACTTTTCAAAATGAATTTACATAATTTTAAGTCAAGAAAACACATAATATGATTCCATAAGTGTTCCAATAAATTCCATATCTCCAAGAGAAACTATTTCAATAAAACTCCACAAGTGAGCCACTAAAAAAACCAAAGTAAGGAAGATCACACCTCCCAAACCTTTACCATCATTAGGTAGGAGACCTTAAATATCCTTGATCCATGAACTCCCAAATTGAAAAATAATACAACCAATGTCATAGTTAGAACAAAGAAACAAGTGGGTATAAAAACCAATAAGGAAAGAAGATGTAGGACATCTTAACTAGCCTCTACACTTACCTCATATTCTCATATTTTTATTTGTTCTTCAAGCCCATACATAAGAAACCAAAAACACGTAAAATCATTATTATTAATAAATAAATACCATTAGGGAGTAAGGGGAAACCGTCATGAGAATAAGTATACATGCCAAAATTATAATTGCAAAGGTAAGAGTACCAAGTCTTTTTGAGAGGCAAAAACACCAAGTTCTAGTGATATGGGTGAGGGAGTAATGGTTTCCATCATATTATTATAATAATCCCTATTCAATATCTATTTGAGATAGGGTAGGGTGGCCTTAAGAATTTTCTCAATAATTTTTCATCAAATATATAATTATATTACAATAATAAATAATTGTAGATGATATTTATGGATTATATAACAATTCAGTCTTATACACTTGGAAAACTCAGACTGTGGTTTTTATTCTCAGTTCTAGACCTTTCCAACTTCTACAAGTCTTGCATCTAATATATATTTTTCCCTAGATCATATATCTTAATTTGAATAGTCTTATGTTGATTACCCAAGCCTTATATCTTTACTAGAATGCTTAAAATGTAGTTATCTTATGTCTTTGTAAGTTCTAAACATGTACCTACTTTCCTGCTCCCTAGACACTAAAATCCAAGACAAACACTAACGTCAATGTTAGTGTCTTGACCTAACATATGTGTCCAATGCCCTAAAGTCATCCAATTTTCAAATGAAATGTATCCTAATGGTTGACTTAAGTATGTTAATGCAAGTTATTAATCTAAAAGGATTGGTATAAATACAAGATCAACCCTCATTTATTATTCACCTAGAAAAGACCAAAGGGAACAAGGTAACTTATCAAAGTCACTCTACCAAGAATTAAATTGAACAAATATTACTTATTTCCATACCAGTCATAGGTAAAACACATATACACATATAAATTATTAAAGGTATAACCTAAGAGCCTGATTTTCTAAGTTATCAGATAGATCATATTGTACTTGCTTATCACAATGTTGCCTGATTCACACATAATCAAACACATAGGGGAGAACTACATTAGTATAAAGACATATTCTAGAGTATTGGATATGTAGGCAACAACCACTGATAATGGGGTCTTTGGGTTTAAGTCAACACCATGTGCCCACTAACCCTTTTTCCCCTAAGGTCACTATGAAGATGAAGAACTAGGGTTTTATAAATTCTTGGGGAGTGAAAGTCCATGACCCACATATAAATGCACCAAAGAAAAGGAAAAGTCAAACCATAACATCTATGTGGTTGCATCCTTTTTTAGTAAGTATTCCATATAAAACACTTGCATAAAACCTAAATAGTAGCATCGATGCAACCATCCTAGGCTAACGTTAGTGTCTAGATCACTAGATGCATTAGATATGAAATATAATGACTATTTAAAAACCATATATTATCTTATTTCTTGATTATTATAGATCCAAACATGTGTTAGCATTATAAATAGCTAAGTATATTACTTATTTATCATTTACATGCATAACTTAGTTGTACTTTATATATTTAGCCTATACTCAACATAATAAATTTAGTGTATGTTTATATTTGAGTTTAGTACCCAATTGGCTTGTTGTAGATCTTATTATCACCCTTGTGCATTTTCATTTATATATTATTAACCCTTTTACTAAAAATGATCAGATAATCCCCTTATCTATTTTAGGTTTAAAAATTTGGTGAACCTGATTTGTTTGAATGCAAATTTTTATGATTCTTAGGGTTTTAAACCAATTAGGGTTTAATATTATTTTACTTTTTGATTTGTTAATTTTACTATTTTGCATGTAGCGTAGGCATAACCATAGATTAGGAGGTGTGCCTATTAAACACATTGAGTTTCCCCTCCCACCATCTAATATATCTCAAACCAATGAGGGATATCATACTTTGTATCATGATGATACCCATGTTGACACTGAAAACATACTGATAGGGTTATCATAAAAGAAGATTCTAATAGTGTAAACATGAAATAAATGAAAATGAGTAATTAGACCATAATCATGTGCAATAAATTACATTGTTTCATGAATGTATTTGACAAAACCTTGAAGATCTTGATGAGATCCTAAAAACTATACTCAAATTAAAAATTTCCAAAACTATAGTAGAAACTTCCCTTCCCATGAACACATTAAAACCTAATACATCTAGTGGGGGCATGGGTTATCTATTTAAACCTTTATTTCTTGAAACCACTATTACTACATATATTATGGAATTACCAATTATTTCTACATAAATATTGGTTTTAATGCCTATTACTACTAAAAATTTGGTGACTACTCAAATTTATAATATAAATCCCACTAAGTCTATAGACTTAACACTCCTTCAAGTCATAAAGACCTTAGAATACAAGGTTACAAACATTGAAAAAAGAGAGTTAAAATCATCTCAAGCTATATATTTGAAAGATGTGTTGCATACCCTTCTTCCACTTGAGATATTTTTGTACCATTTTACAAATGGATTTGTTACACCTAAGTTCACATTTTATGATGGTAAAGATGACCAAAATCTTACATTTGAGGATCCTCTAAAGTTATCAAGATAAAAACTTAGTGATCACCATAAATAAAAATTATTTAACAATCATTTGTAAGACCATTATAAGATGAAACCATAATTTCAAATGGAATATAACATAAATTTCCTACACCACATTATAGACACCCACTATATGGGATTATTGGTACTTACACATGAAATATACCTCCTATGATTTAGAGACCCTTTATTCATTTTGATGAAAATGAGATTAAGGATGATGACTTTGATATTAATTCTTTATTCATTTGATTATCCCTTGATAAACACCCTATACATAGTGTTATGATTTTAAATGGTGCAAGTGAGAACATTTTCACCATGACATTACTTATGCACTTGGGTTATACTCATATTGATTTACATCCTTCTACTAGATTAACTAGAGAATTCGATGAGACCTCCAAAAATGTTCTTGGTAAGATTGACCTTATTTTATAGGTTAATATTTCACATGTGGTTACTACCTTTTCAGTCATACCTTCCATAAGAATCTTTGATATGTTATTGGGAAGACCTTGGATCCATACACTTTGAGTAGTACCTTCCATAGTGCATGGGTGTGTTAAAAATATTCATGCCAATTAGGTAATTATAATTTCTATAATTCCATATAAAATTCCTCTTGAATAAGATAAAATTATACCTAGACAATTAATTACCAAGCCCACTAAGGCTCATTCACTGTAAAAAGGTAAGCAATAGGCAATCCCTTTTACTAGGTGGCTAGTACTCGAGAGACCATTCCATATATGTACCATTTTTAGATATCTAAAACACCTACACATGATACTATTACTTTAATCCCAAAAACACCATAAATCACTCAATGATGAGTTCCATGAACCCCTACTCCTATTACTCATATTACTGCTACATGACCACTGAGTCCTATTTTACATATGCAGAGCATCATCAATATTACTATGATAGATATTGAACCTATACATGTTACTCATTAGTATAAAAATATTATTACACTAGGTTAATAATGGGTATATATATATGAACATCCATTTAATGGAATCATAGGATGATTTTTCCTTTTCAAACATTTTAAAATACCAAAAAATCAAAAAACACTTTCGGCACCTACATGTTATATTGGTTCTGTGACATATATGTGTTAGTTCCATGTTGATGGATGACATATTTAGTTACTACTACATACAAATATGTGACAAACTGATAATTGAGTGTGTTACAGGCATACACAAATACATGATCTACTCCTATTTTTGGATGTTGAGATTTCCCTATATTCATGTCATATAGACAATTGAGGCATATACTTATTTGATATTGATACATATATGTTATATTAGTAGATGTTCACTCTACATTATAATGTTTGAGATTACATAGGTACTTACACATGCCTTTATCTATGATTATATCTTATACATGATACTTGATATGCTATATACTTGACATTTTTTCCTAACACATTGATCCATGGGATACTATGACATGTTAATGTTGGTTTCTTATGATTTACTTTATGCACTTATTTAAGTGTCTTGCCTTGATATTATATTCCTTGTTTGAGTATTTTAATATTCTCCTTATGTCATGATTCCTTTTATGGACATTTGAATAAGTCATTTTCATTAGATTGTATGGCATTTGAACACACCCCTTATTTGTAGTCTCTTCAAACCATTGAAATTTGACTTGATTTTGAGTGCTCTTACACGTGTACTTTATTTCATTATTAAGATTGTAATATTAATATCTAAAATTTTCCATGATATTTATCATGCATTTTAGGCCTTCATGTGATCACATTTTTCTATGCATTTTAATGCTATATCTACCTAGGCATGCTATCCTATATGCTACATGAATCATTCAAAATTATATGGTTATATTATCCATTTGAGGTGAGGTAAATATTGGTTCCTATCTTTCCCTCACCTCAAGGGAGGGGGATATTAGTGTGGACATGTATAAAGCCATGTTCTCCAAGCTTGGCATAGTTTAAAGATTTAGTGGGGGCATAATTTAGAAGCATGTTATCCACATTCATTAAGTATATGGTAATTATATTAGTTATAAAATTAAGTTAGGGCATGTCATAAGAATTTATTTCACATATTCATGATTTTTATATTCAGTGGGGGCATGCTTTGGAAGCATGTTTTAAACACTTGTCACATTTGACACAGTTCTTAGATTTAGTGGGGGCATCCTTTGGAATCATGTTCTCCACATCTATTAATTATTAAAAATCCCTATATTATAGTGGGGGTATATTTTGGAAACATGTTATCCACATTGGTACTTATATAAAATTTTAGATTTCTCCATATAAAGTGGGGGTATGATTTGGAAGCATGTTCTCTATACTTACACAATTTTTCAAATTGGCCAAAACACATAGTTATTTGATTTAGATTCATAGTTATGGTAGAATTATATACATTGGTACCATTGTTATAAATAATTTCAGCATGATACATATCTAAGGTGAAAATCCTATGCAATGTGTGCCTAATATTACAAAATCCAAATCAGTTCTAGATTCCAAAACTCTTTCATAGACTGCTTCCACATCACATAATTTTTTATATTAATACCTTTTATAATTTTTATGGACTGTTACCACATCACAATTTTTTTTATACTAATACCTTTTATACTTTTTATGGACTTTATTGAGCCAATATACTACATTAGTTGGTTCACTTTTTAACATCATTGAGTTGATCAAATCACTCAATCTTGCCAAGTTTTTAGGTTTGACTTGATTGTATCATCCAACCCCATTAGGTTATAAGTATCATTGGGTTTTATGGTTGATCCAATCTTAGCTACCTAGCAGTAACTCACTTTTGATTTAAAGTTAGGGGCATGAACCTTCCAATCTCTCTCTCTCTCTCTATATATATATATACATATATATATATATATATATATATACATATATATATATATATATACATATATATATACATATATATATATATATACATATATATATATATATATATATATATATATATATATATGCACTTTAAATATTTATTTATATTTGTCATAATCTCAATGATACATATTTCTCAAATCAACTTGACAATAGGTAAGGTAGTTACATCGACACACGTGTAATCTTAAACCTTATTCTTTCAATTTAAATCAATTTAAGTTACTTTAAACCTAGATATATGCACTAATTATATACTATAACATGCTCTTGGTTGTAAGTCAGTCACTAGAAAAACACTATAGTTGGGTAAATGCAAAGATAAGATGTGTTATATACACCAAGGTACACATTTTTTACTTTAAACTATCAATTTCATTACTAGATTAAATGGGGGAAAAATATAGATGATATTTATGGATTATATAACACTTTAGCATTGTACACTTGGAAAACTCATACCTTGGTTGTTTAGAGTAGTTTTGGACCTTTCCTACTTTTTCAAGTCTTGCATATAATCTATCTTGTGCCCCTTGGCCTATATATTAGTATAAATAGTATTATGTTGATGACTTAGGCCTTATATCTTTCCCACAATGATTAAAATATACTTATCTTCCATCTCTATTATTTTTGAACCTGTACCTACTTTCCTACACCCTAGATACTAACATTTAGGACAAACACTATTGTTGACGTTAATGTCTTAACCTTATGCAAGTGTCTAGTTCCTAAAAGTCATCTAATTTTCAAATAAAATATATCTTAATGGTTAACCTAAGTGATTTAATGCAATTTTTTAATCCAAAATGATTGTTATATATATACAAGATCAACCCTCATTCATTCCTCACCTAATAAAAGATAAAAGAGACTAAGGAAACTTATCAAAATAAATATATCAAGCATTAAATTGAATAATGCTTCCCTATTTACATGAAAATCATAGGTACAACACATTTAAAGGTCTGAAGTACTAAAGGAACATCTTAAGAGCCCAATTTTCCAAGTTATAAGATAGGTCACTGTTGTACTTTCTTATCATAATATTGCATAATTCACACACAGGATAACATGAAGGGGAGGAATACATGAGTCTAAGGCCATATTCTAGAGTATTGGCTATGTAGGTAGTGCTTAATGAAAGTAGGGTCTTTAGGGTTAGCTCAACATCATGTTCCCACTAACCCATTCCCCCCCAAGGTCAATATGAAGATGAATAACTAGAGATTTGAAAATTTATGAAGAGAAACAATCCATGACCTAGATATGAATTCACCAAAGTGAAGGCAAAGTCAAACCCAAAATTATTCAGGTGGTTGAATCCCTTTTCAACAAGTATTCCATATATGACACTTGTATTAAACCTAGATAGTAGCATCAACACAACCATCTTAGGTTGACATTAGTGTTTAGAATGAAAGAAGTATTATATATATAATATAATGATTGTTCCATAACCATCTCCCAGCCTATTTTCTACCTATTTCAGATCCAACATTGTGTTAGCATCAAAACTAGATAAGTACATTACTTTTTTTTTCATTTCTATTCATAGCTTATTTTTAATTTCTATATTTAACCTATACTCAACATAATAAATTTAGTGTTTGCTTATATCTAAGTTTAGCATCCAATTATCCCATTTTATATCTAATTACCACCCTTATGCATTATCATTTATATATTATTAACCCTTGTACCACAAATTATAGGATTTTTCCCTTATCAATTTTAAATAATAATACATCATGAATCTAAGTCTTACTCCCACACATATACCAAAAATGTGTTGACTCAAAATAAACAACATTAATTTTCATTTTTAAATAAATTTACCACAAAGAATAAAAATATAAAGGGTCTAAGACCATAAAAAAAACCTTTAATAAGGGTATCAAAAAATGGCTTTATGCCTAAATTATATTAAATAAGAATAATGAGGTTACAAGTAAATTATAATAAATAAGAACAAGGATGTTACAAGCTAAAAGGACCTTCCCATCCCCTCTAAAATTATTTTTTTATAAAAAAGAGCATGAAAAAAATTATAATATATAAATGGATAGAAAGGATTTACATGTTAGATTATGCTAATCAAAATAACAATCAAGATCAATATGTTATTATTTTATAGCCTACTTTATTTACTTCAAATGAAAATGAATGAATTTTAGATAGAAGTGAATCACACCATATGAATTGATTATCTAATATCACATGTGATTATAGAGATATATCTAAAAATATTTACTTAGGACATAATTCATTTTTAGAAGTAACTAAGAAAGGAAAGTGTTTTTTAAAAAATGTTATTATTAATGATATTTTCTATGTACCAAATCTTAAAAATATCTTCTTATATTGTTCACAACTTACTAATGATAATTTAATTATAAAATTACTTAAATATAGTTGATCTATTAAAAACCAATCTAGGTCTCTGATTGTTGAAGGGATTCAAAAGAATGGTTTATACATTTTCTCTCTTTCTACTGCATGTTTTATTTTATTGCATAGTAAGAATGAATCTCAATTATGGAATGAAAAATTAGGACATGTTAATTTTTATAAGTTTACATGATGTTTCTAAAAATAATATTTCTGATGGAATTCCTTCTATCCCCTCTCATCATAAAACTTGTGAGGATTGCTTACGTGGTAAGCATTATACTAACCCCTTTCACAAGAATCATGATTCAAATTCTTCACATCCTTTAGAATTGATTCATAGTAATGTTGTAAGACCTCTTTAAATTATATATCTTAATGATTATTTGTATTTTTTTACTTTTATATATTATTTTAATAGAATGATCTAGTCATATTTAATTAAAAATAAAATTGAAGTGTTTTCCAAATTCAAGGAACTTAAATGTTTTATTGAAAATGCATCTAGTTTTTTTATTAAGAGATTAAAATTTGATAATGGTGGTGAATACATTAGTAAAGAGTTTAATTATTTTTGTATTATTTATGGTATTCAAAAGGAACTAACAACTCCTTTTTCCCCTCAGTAAAATGATATTGATGAAAGGAAAAACCACACCATTATTGAGATGGCAAGAACAATGTCACATTCTGAAAATGTTCTTAAGTTCTTATGGACCAAAGTCATGAATATTGTTATGAATATTATAAATTAATTCCATACTAAATATTTGCATTTTGATATACACAAAAATACATGTATGTTCATGGCATATAATTTACCATTATAATAGTATTATTATTACTAATTAAATTGATTGTATTTGAACTATATTTACTTTTGTTAGTAAAAATGTTTAGTTTGATTCTTGCCAATTTATAATTATAATTATATTGTAATAGATATATTTTTCTTAGATAATAAAATGAATAAAATTAACTAACATTATACTTTTTAATTCAGTTAGCATCAAAATACATTATATGCATAACATCATGCTTAATTTGACAAAGATGATCATGTTTAGTTATTGCATTTGTTAATAAGATCATGCTTAGTGAGTTTGGATTTTTTGTGTTTCAATTGATAATATAATTCCATTTTATTATTTTATCATTTGATTGTTTATGCTAACATTCTTATACACTTCATTTTATATGAAGATATGTTATAAAATGCAAAGTGAGAATAGAGTTTGTATTATTAACTCTTCATCATTTACTTTACTAAGAATTCTATTCATATATGTATGAAATTATTTATTTTAGTATCATATATGTTTGATTGGATGATGGTAATTCATGTTAAAATTATCCATATTTGATGTATGAGAGATTATACCTCAATATTTTGTTGAAGCATATTAAAATTGTAAAGTTTTGTTAAAACTCAAATGATAAAATGAGTTATTACTAATAGGATATCTAATTTATAAACTCAATATCATATTATGAGTAAATTATTATATGCACATTGCATAACAATTAGGGATGCTCACCTTATCAATATTAGAGATGTACAATAATGAATTGCATATAATAATTTATGTTTTTTCACCAACTTTGTAATCAAAGTAGTGAACTTGTTTGTTTAAAATATGACTTGTTTGTTTTAAATGTGTTTTACCATAGAAAAACATATGTCATATTTTTATGTATGTGGTTACTGTGATGTTAACCCTATTATGCTATCATGAATATTTTTGTGGATATGTGTTTAAGTTTTGTGTAGGCGCATAACAAAAAAAATTTAAGCATATTGAATTTCATATGCATTTTATCCAAGAGAAAGTCCTCAATGGTGATATAGATTTGAAGTTCTATACTATAAAGGAACTAGTGGCAAATATATTCACAAAGCCACTTGGTGATACCAAGTTTTGGTAGTTTCATGAAATATTGGGCCTCTCAAATTTTCCATTGAGGTGGAGTGTGTATGACAATGCCACTTCCTAACAACCATGTGTTTCTTCTTCTTCTCTATACTTATTATCATGGTAAATCATCATAAAATTCATGTAGAAGCTATGAAATTATAAACTTTGTGTGGATGTTTTAATTTTGTACCCAATACATTAAAATAATACTTTTTAATGGAGGTCCTTATGTTATAAAAGGATCCAAATATGCTTAGATGATTATTCAAGAGGAACTTTGAGATGTAGTCTCATGATCATGCTAACCTAAACTCAATTTCAAGTAGTTTATGGATTATAATTCATTTTGTTTCAAAAGGTGATGTTTGGCACGATGAAGATTTATAAATCCTTCAATTATGTACGTAGTATAATTTCTTTTTTGAGGTGACTATGACATTTATCCCCACTTAGCATTAATGGGGAGTGTTAGAGCATTAATTATAAGTGGTCTTAATTGACCCTTAGACTTGGTAATTAATTAAATAATAATAATAATAATAATAATAATAATAATAATAATAATAATAATAATAATAATAATAATAATAATAATAATAATATATTATTTATTTACATGAGGTGGAGCTGGAAACCTCATGTAAATAAATAATAAAGTTATAATTTTTTAATGGCTACCAAATTTAAAATAAACTGCTTTATTGGGATGGATGGACTCCTTATTTTTACAATGGTCACCTCGCTTGGTATTTTACTATATATAAGGTTTTACCCCTATTTTGAAATATATCATGAATATGAAATTATTTGATCATATTAAATTTATGATTTTTGTGAAGCACTACATGAAGAAGTGAGAAGGAGAATTTAATGTATTGGGCGCAAAGTTTCTCATATTTGAATAATTGTCATCTTGTGGGGTTTTCACCTCTTTGAAGTTTTCCAACCTTAAAATATCTATGTTGTGTTATATGTATGCTTTGATAATTATTTTTCCTCTTAGAACCCATTTGTATATCATATTACATTCATTTAATTTATATGAATGATGTATAGGCATATTATTTAATTTAAAGTAGTTATTTTTATATAAATTAGTATTCTTTATTGACTTGATTATTTTTGGTATTAATAATGATGAATGGATATTTTAAAATGTTCATGAATATAATTGCGATATTTTTTATACACACAACTATAAATGAGAATAAATCCATAGTAACTAACTATGTTCACCCATAACAATTGACTATGTTCACCTATAAAAATTATTATATGTGCACATTATTTAATATGATAGTTAAGTGGAAGTTTAAGTTTAAACTAATCCATAAGTTTTTAGGCATAAATGGTTACTTGAAATCAGGGATGTTATGATTGATTCCAATTGAAAATGTTCTAAGCCTTCCCTCATTAGACCACTTCATTTCCCTTTCTCCCACATGGTTTCAAAGTTATTATTATGTTGTAGTTCTAATGTGTTTTCCTTCCTATTATTTTAACTTAATTTAGTTTTATGGTTGTAACTCATAGTACTTTTTAATCAACTCATAATACTCTTCCTCCTCTATATAAATACACGAGTTGCATGCTATAGGAATAATGTAGAATCTAAAACTTAGAGAATAGAGAGATAGAACATAATGTTTTAAGATTGTAATTTGAATTTTAAATAACTTGTAGCAATTATTTTGATGATATAATTAAATTAATAATAGTTTCATATATAAATATGTCTTAAATGAGTAGGGGATTCAAGCTCTAGTCCACAATTGAGACAAGACCCACTCACAAGGACTTAATAATATGGTTTCCCATTTGTTAGCTAGTTTATTTATGTTATGTGTGTATTTCATTTCTATAAGTGCATGTAAATTAATTTTCATAGTTAATTTAATTTACATAAATTTAATTTCATGTTTTTACCTTTAGATTCCATTTGTGAACTTTAAAGTTTGTTGTGTAGGAAGCTTAAAAAGTTAGACTAACATTTAATTTCTAGCATTTACTTTCCCACACTTTCCTTTTTGTAAGTGTGTTTCCGTATACATAACTAGATTAGTAGTTAAGAAACTTATTCGATCATGAAGTCTAGTGCTACATATACAATGAAAACTCCTTGAAAAATTAGTGACCCATAATTGATAATTAAATGAAGGATCATACAATTTATATGTTATAGGGATACCTATTTGAGTACTCATGCTAGGTTGAATGATGTTTTCTCAATAATATAGGTAGTAGTGGGTTGTGTGTCCCCTACATTTATAATGTTATTTTAAATTAGAGGTGTCAAAGTATTAAATTATTGAAAATTTGAGTTAGGATTTCATTTTAAGGATAAAATCAAGAGACTCTTATTGCATGTTTTGTTTTTGTATGATTATCATTAATCTGGAAATATTTACATTTTTTTCAAATAGACTAACCTTGCATAGGTAAAGCAATGATCAATTAATTTTTTTAGGGAACTCCAAATGTAAATGTTGATTCAAGGTGGATACAAAATATAAAGTTGGTTTTTATATACCAAGAGATAGAATCCCTAATATATATGATTAAATAACTATAACATAATAACAATAGGTTACAAGATCTAGTTATCACAATATAGGAGGATGTAAGACATCTTAATGAGTAATTCATGCACCTATGACTACACAAATGTCTACAACTATTGGTGAAAACTAACATATATAAAATTATCATACAAAAATGTTTACATCCATTAATGAATAAAGACAACCAAAAACAACTAATCCTGTAGATACTCCTGAAACTATTGGTGATGAAATATTTCCTACAGTGAGTGCTCCTATAACAACTTCCAAACATGTTAGTGAAAGCCAACATGAAACAATCATTACTATGACTTATCCTACACATTTTGGTAAAAAAGGGTAATTTGTATAAACTAATCATATTCATTTTAGTAAAGAATAGAAACCTAAAATAGTTGGTATTGTGCTTATTCCTGAGAAATGAAAACGTGCATCAATTTCCTCCATGTACGAAGATCTCATAAGTGCTATGAATAGCGAAAATTATCAAACACCAACAAAGAATGGGCATTTTTAGGGTGTCTTAGAGATAGAAAATAGGGAGTGTGCCTAAGGAAATTCCCCAAGACCTTGAAAATGGTGCTTTCCCTTTAATCCACTAGGGGATTCTACCCACAAACCCCTAGTTTTGAATTATAAAGCCAAAAATAAATTGGTGGAGAGGAACTGCACCAAAAAAATGTTGTTTTTATGAATGTCCTTCATAATGAATGAAAATAAATTGTTATAATTTTTACATCTTAAGTTTTGTGATCACATATATAACTTATTCATAGAGTTGAGGAAGAAAGTATAATTGAGGAATTCATACAAGTAAAGGATTTTTTTGAAGCAGTAGATAAAGGAAGTTTTGACTATTCATTTTCTTGATTATTGTAATAAAAAAATTGAGTGTAAATGCCATTTTTTGGGTAAATGAGGACAACATACAAAATGAGTGCCTAGCTATAAATGAGACTTAAGAAAATGGAGATAGAAGGAAATAGTTTTTATTCACTACTCAAAAGGGACCTTGGCCATTAATGTAAGGAAATTTAGCTATGCATATTTACCTTTTATTAATCCATTATTATTTTTATAAGTATACTTTACGTAATTACCATACACCTCATGCTTGTAATCACATACCACCACCATCTTAGCATTAGAAAAACCATTAATAATAACCACATATGCAATTTTTGTAGTATCATGGTTAGTCATGGTAACCACCACCCCAACATTAAAAACCATAACATGTTGGGTTCTAACAAAAAACCGTATCCATAATAGGTTATGCTATTCCAACTACCCAATAACCTAGAACAACCTCCCCTATAATACCTAAAATTTTAATTTTAACCCACACATAACCCTAGCTATAATTCAACTTAGCTAGTTTATGATAATGTTATGATGACACAACCCACATATTGAATAAAATAAATATAGTTTCATCATCATTTAGAGACTATAGTATAAATACCCACATCACCCATAATAATAGAGCCTTTCTAAGAGGTTTTTGGGGCCATAATATACACTTCATTGCCAATAAATAAATCAATCCTTGAAACCACATACATATTAAGTAAGTTTATACCACTAAGCTTACCTCTTCCCAAAACCCATTATAAATCTAATCGAAGAGCCTCAACCAAAATTTGGTTGTGTAAATAAGCTAAATAATATTTGTGTTCATATTCTATTATTTTAAATATATCAAGGATGTATATGTATACAAAAATAAATCAAAAGAGACACGCTTAAATAATCCAAAAAAATATAAAAATAATATTTCAAATAGTCCATGAAATTGGACACTTTATTTATCTTTTAATTGGAAACATGGTTTATCCTACACACTTTGAACACTTAGCTTATTTTGGATACACATATAGTTTGCCCTTTTTTAATGGAATTATAAATTAGGAGCAACCATAAATAAATAAATAATGGAAAAATAAATTATCCAATAATTTTTCCACACCCCTTCTCTCCTCCAAAAGGTGGATAAGAAAATTATCAAACTTGAGGGGGTTATAAGAGACCTTACCAAAACAATGGATTCATGGGAAGAACCTACTGATTTTATGATTCTAAAACCAATGTTAGTTTAGGAGAAGTATCCCCTATATGATGGATAACTTTTTTAGCTTAAATATATGCATATATCATCTTTAAATTAGGTAATATGGTCATTTCAAGATGAAAACATAAAATAGAATTTAATGTCATACCCATTCACCTATTCCTCATTGGAGGTAAAAACACCCCTATGGACATATATTATATATTTTAACACTCTTATATTCAATTTATTCCCACAATTATCGAAAGGGATAACCTTAAAATCACCAAATTTAGACACATTTGTCTTTATCTATGTATATACAATGTGTTTATCAAATCAATCTGACTATAATTTTATCCAGTATACTGATTATCCCCATTAAAATATAATCCCAATTGAGGGATATTTGGATCCTATTGGGGATGTTGTTATGTTTCATTACCATTTTCCACATAAATTTCACCTTGGGAATGTTTTAACAAAAATGTATTCCTTTCCTGCATTAACCAAGTTTATTTTAAGCTTTTCTAGACAATCCCTTAGCGTTAATAGCCATTAAGAGCCTCAACATAAGTATAAATTAACATCACCCACAACATTTAAATTAAATATATGAGGTAAAATTGATAATAAAAATTTACACTCCTCTAAGAAAGAGTATGTTGGGGATTTCCTAGACCATACAAGTTACTATTTTAAATTCATTGAGGCTCTTAGCCAAATTGCAACACCATTATTTTTTATTTTATAGTAATGCTACTAATTTTGTTTAGAATTATGAATTTTAGGAAGATTTTTAGGTTTTTAAGGACACTCTCATCTCAATACATGTTATCTAAAGACTAAATTGGACAATCCTTTCCATATCCTCACTTATGTAGAATATCAAGAGTTGTCCTTGGCCGAATAAATAGACAATTGAACTATGTCATACAATACATCAGGAACAACTTTTATAACATAGAGTTAAATAATAAGGTAACTATAAATGAAATTAATATTATCATATATATGCTATAAATAATTTTTTCCATTACATTAATATATACCAAGATATTGAGTATATTTATCATCCAACCATCTAGTACTTAATGGACAAACTAATTCTTAATGGTTATACTATTAAATGGTTGTTATTGCTTAAATAATTCAATATTACCATCCTAGATAAGCCTAAAATATATAATTTATTTTTTGAATTTTATTTTAAAACTAAAATAAGCTAAAAAAAATCTACAAGTATTGATGAACATATTTTTACACTTTCTATGAAGCTCCTAAGTCTTCTAACAACTTGGTTGTAGGAAAGTCTTCCCAAGATTTATATTTACTAATATATATATATATAGAATAATAAATCCATGAGTGTGATATATGATAGAATTTTGGGGAACCCACATGCAATGATGAACTCTACCCAACACCTCTACATATCCATTGAAAGACTACACATTGCTTCATGCTTTCATGCACACCAAGATGAACTTTAGAAAATATGGATCAAGGTTGAATAAATTTTTGTCAATGAAATTTGGATTAAATATAAATTCAAGTTAAAAATCAATCCATATATTGATTTAGAGAGGTTATGGTATAAATTTTTCTCAACTTTCATGATGTGATCATTTATAACAAAAAAATAAAAATAAAAATAAAATCAAGCAATAAACAATATGTTAGCCTTGTATGTATGTCTCCATTGTACTATAGATCATTGCCTATAAGATACATATATTTTTTAGTTTGTATAGGTTTTTTCCCAATTACTATAGGTTTTATACTAATTAATATAGGTTTTGTTCTTGTTACTATAAGTTTTATCCTAATTACTACAAGTTTGTACTAGTTGGTATAGGTTCAAGACTGTTGTTGCTATATGATTAAACCTGATATTGCTACAACTTCCTATTTATAGTAATTTAGAGATAAAAATATTTTTTTAGGTGTTAATGTATGTATACTTATTATCACCATTAATATTATATTTTCACTTTTAAATTTTATGCATTTAAGTTAGATTTGCTTAAATATTTTTGTGACTTATTAGGAGCTACAAAATAATGTTTTATATTATGTTATCAATTCCATGGTCACATATTACTGACAATAATGGAAAATAAAATTATTGATTATCACACTAGATTTATTAATGATTAAGATAAAAAAATACTTTGTAAGTGGAAAACTAACTTTCTATCCACTTAGGAGACCAAAAAACAAAAACAAAATATTAATAAAAAAATTTGTTATCTCTCTTATATTTATAGTTATAGTGGAAAATTTTATATCTACATGCATCTAATAAATTGTTCCTTTTTATTTCAAGGCTATAGGTTCAACTTTTTTTTCTATAATTTCCTACATGAAACAATTGAATAACACCACCACCACTAAAAATAATATGATACCCTACCCCATAAGACTACAAATCCTTTCTCTTCATTTTTCCCATGTTTCATATTTCAACTAGCTTTGACACATATTGTTGTCATCCATTAGAGGTTTTGGATTAATGTTTCTCATTGTGTCTTCCACATAGTGTTTGCATGTTACCATCACCCATTTTCATAGTGGCTATGTCTTTCCAATATTTTCCCTTAGTAGTCATTGTGTCCATAATGCCCATGGTTCCTTTTGTTATGATATTTACACTAAATAATGGATTATTATTATTTATATATGATACAAGAATCATGTCATCATTATATTATTTTCATTGCTATTCCGTGGATTATTTTCTATAGTTCAAATGATTGTTTTATTTTTTTTCCATTGGTTCTCATCATATAGTTGCACAATCCCACATGAATCACAAGGGTTATGTCAAACATAATCTTGAAAAAAATATTTTTAAATTTATTGATGTCACAAACTCTGTCAACCCTTTCTTAATATTTTAACTATCCTACATTTGTCATTCACCACTTGGGATGCTAGATTTCTGAATTCATCACTTGGTCCCATTTCCTAAGGGACACATGTTAGTATTCCAATAGGATAGTTACTTGACTACTATGTAACATCATTATTTTTATTGGTAAACTAATACACAGTTAGGTGATTGTGATATTTAGTTAGGATATTCATTTTTTTCTATTTTCAATAGGTATGTACATTTTTCATATTCTATGTTATTTCACACTACCTATAGAAGGTCTTAAACCATTCTTGAGCCAATCATGGAAATTTTAATATCCACTTAATATGACCTATTATTTCAAACTAATGATTGGTCACCCCACTTATTTTAACATCCAACCAAAAAGCCTACATGATTTCATATATTGTCATATCCATCACCTTTCATAGTAATTATCACATCTACATGATCCCCATTTCTTAACCACCTTCTCAAAATAAAAACATGAAATTCACTTGAGGACAAGTGTATACCTTAATTTTTGGGTGAATAAGGATATAAATTCCATTTATATTGATATGGCCATCAAAAATTAAGTTTTTGGGTATACCATAAATTGGTGTCACATATAACAATGCTAAAATAATGATGCCAATCATTACATGAAGAATTTGATAAATATATTTTCATTATAGCACTAAATATCATCACCTTTATGTATTTATAAACCTATATCTCTAGATATAATTAAGAGATAATGAAATTATTCATTTTTATAATCATTTTTGCTAGAGGTTTCATACTCACAATAATTCTAGAGATAATTATAACAATTGTTGTATATACATGTAACCAATATTATGCAATACCTATAACTATTATTATAACTTACTTTTATCAAGTTTGTAGTTTGATATTTTTTTTAATAGAGTTAAAGGAGCTAACATATTTCAAGATAAAAACACTTAATTTTTTTGCTAAATTTGATAAAAGACAATGTCATTACTAACTAAATATGCTTCTAAAAGTTCTTATTTTATTTTATTTAGCTTATTGGATTGTGATTATAAATATTCCTCTTCAATAATATTAAAACATAAAAAAATGATGCAAATAAGAAAAAAAAATACATATGTTTTTTAAGGTGAGACTCAATATATCTCAATTTAAAGTCCTTCTAATACTCCTACTACTCTAGGTATCAATATTTCAAGTATTCCTATTGCTCATATGGATTTATATTGATTGTATCTATAGATAAAAGCACTAAATATTTTTATAGAATATAAGAAATGGATGGTGATTTTGTATGATATTAAAAATGAAAATATCCATGATATTTTGGAAGATAAAAGGTTTTACATAGGCAAGTAAATGAGAAGGATTTGGGAAATTGAAATAGAAAACCTAGAGCTTGAAAATAAAGATGTGGTAATAAATGGTTATTATTTTTGCATTAAAAAGTGGTTAAGAATTTTTAATTATTCATGAAAATATTGAAATTTATACCACCAAATTGGGTATATATAATATAAGGAAAAATTGAACCAATATTATATAAGCAAGAATATTACAGGTTATAAGGACAACATAAGTTTTACTAATTCTTCCTATCAAATCCTATGTTTCCATTTATATAGATATCAAAGATATGTTATGGGTATTTAATCATATTTGATAATGAAAATAATGTTAATGTTATTGATATAGATATTTCATTGAGATCTTAATATGAATTGAGGAATAAATTTGAGTTGATTTCTTATACTGAAGTAGATAAATCTACCAAATTAAATATCAAGGAGGAGAATCATTGTAAAAAAAGAATAAGTGACCAATGGAAGAAATTAACAATGTTTCCATACTTTATTGAAATAGTTTAGATAATTAGAGAGGAAACTTAAAATCACCTTTTAAATCATTATAATTTAATCTACATGTAAGCATGCCATTATTGTGGAGAGAGATGGAGAGAATTCATCACTCCATTGTAATATAGATAAACTTACTTTGGTTACAATTTCAAGGCTATAAACATAAATAAAAATTAATAAATATGAGGAGATCAAGAAATGGGATAAAATTGAGAAAGTTAAAGAATGCATTCCTAGAGATACTAATGGATATTTCACCTTGTGATTTATGAATTATTTGTTTACATTTCATTTTCTATTTTACCATAACTAAATTAATATCATTCACACAGGAATGTCAAAATGTTTAAGTTTGGGGGAATGATGAGGCCCATAAAATAATCTCATATTGATACTTATAATTTCTATTACTATCCACACTCTTATCCCACACTATTTTTATATATGCATATATTATATGAATGATATATATGCATTTTTTCCATTTATTTCTTTATCTTTATAAAAATTAATTTGATTTAATGGCTTGATTGCTTTTGGTATAACTAATGGTGAATGGAGAGTGAATTTTTGTTAATGAATATTATTTTGAAATGTTTCATGCCCAAAGATATAAATGATAAAACACCTAAAATAAATGATTGTGTCCATGTACATATACTAACTATGTTCCCCTGTATCAACTAACTATTTATCTTGTAGAAACTATTGTAGGTGCACATTGCTAAATATGATAATAATTTTGTAGTTTAAGATAAATATAATTCATGGTTTATCTGGAATAAATGGTTTCTTGAAATCAAGGATGGAATGATTGAATCCAACCATAAATATTTTAATCCTTCCCTCATTTGACCACTTCATTTATATTTCTCTCACATGGTTTCAATATTATTATTCTACCATAAGTATATTCTATTTTCCTTCCTATTATTTTAGATTAGTTAAATTTTATGGTTGTAACTCATATTATTTTTGAATATGATAATAATACCCTACCTCTTGTGTATAATGAAAATATTCCATGCTATAGGAATAATGTAGAATTTAGAGAGTAGAGATATAGAATAGAATATTGTAAGGTTTGTAATATGAAATATAAAAAACCTATAGAAATCCATTTAATACTTTAGTTGAATTAATAATAGTTTAATTTAAGTAATCATATATTAATCAAGGATGGGTTTCAAGATCTATTCCAACCAAGGTAGGGTCTACATGTAAAGATTCATTAGTCTTGTTTCCCATCGATTAGATAATTTATTTATGGTGTGTGATCATTTTATTTATGTAAGTGTGTATAATCTCCTTTCCATAGTTAATTTCATTTAAAAAAAATTACTTTCATATGTGTAAATTTAAATTATGTGTGTGTAATTTAATTTTTTTTTTGTGGGAAGCTTCCAAGGTCATACTAAAATTTAAATTCCCCATTTGATTTCCTTTACTTTCCTTTCCAAAACTATGATTTAATTTTTACAAGAGTGTTTACTTTTAGAAAGTGTGTTTTATTATATACACTAGATTAGCATTCAAACAAGTCAGATAATCATGAAGTCTAGTGTTACATATAAAACATAGACTCCTTACAAAATTATACATCCTCATGTGAAAATTAAGTGAAGGGTCATTAAAATTATATGTTATAAGGTTTCCTATTTGGGTACTCACCCTATGTTGAATGAGGTTTAATAAATCATATAATTAGTAATGGGTTGTATGTCCCATACAGAGACCCTAGTCAAACTTAAATTCTAAGAGTTATAAAGCACATATCCACCCATAGGATAAATAAGGTAAACACATATGGGGATAAGTTAAAATAACCCACTAAATAAAGACAAAATTAAGTTTTGAGATAAATATATAGGTATGTCTAAATCATACATGAGTCATAAGAGAGACAACAAAAATAATTCCAAGATCACAAGAATTACTATAAAAAACCCTAATATTATCTGACAGTGGGTTTTTTTTGCGGGGGGGGGGGGGGGTGTTGAGAGAAAATACTAACTACCCACCAAGGGTAAGAAATAAAAATTTGGGGAAATTTCCATGACATTACCATGCAAGCCCCAAAATTTCATCCTATTATCTTGTTCCAAAAGCTTAAAAACATGGATCCCCATACCCTAAAATCCTCAACAAATATTCCCAAATCTAGCCATATTTTGTACCATAATTATACATAAAATTTACAATTGATATCAACAAAAATATAAATTAAATGGATTTTAAATAAGCCTTTCAAAGAATAAAACAACACTTAAATAAAATATTAATAATTATTTTATAAATCCCAAAAAAAATCATTAGTAAAAGGTGCCTAAATATTCTTTAAAAAGTGTAAAATTGACAAGATAACAGGAGGGAAAATCCATTTAAAATCAAAATACATTAATGTGTTCATAAAAAAATCTCATGGATGAAATATTAAATTATCCCCTCCACTTGAATCAATTTTTAATTCCATTTCCTACTCTTTGAAGCTCTCTTAAATCCCAAAATGTTAAAAAGACCCTCCACAAGAAAATGTTGATCTTTTTATAGAAAGGCTTGCAACTAGCCACCAATCACACATTATTATTTGTCCTTTCCTTTTATTTTTCCTTTATATTTTTAAAAATATAAAATAATTATAACCCCTTTCTAAAGTATTCTATAAAAGCTAAGGTATTTTTTACTATTTTAAAACATACCCACAAATTTACCTATTAGGTCCCACCCTCTTTTCTCTTGTCTAGGATAGATTATTTTACCTATACACGTTATTTATTTAACCTTATATTCAAAAAACTTATTTTATATATTGGTAAATTTTTTGAGGTCAAAGATTATGTAGTATGCGAAAGTGATTTTACATCAACATGCATTATAACTAGTTATAAATAAATAATGTAGATTTAGGTCAACTACACTACATTATACCATACAAATATGTGTATATGAATGTGTAGTAGAGATGCATATATAATACAAATATATATAAAAATAAATAGAAAAAAATACATAAATATAATTTATTTAAATTCTTATAATATACATAGAGAGGGTTCTTACATAAATAATAGATTGTTTAAAATTTGTGTACTATCTTAGGCTTAAATTGTGTAAACATGTATAGAATTGATTTGGAGTTACCCAAAAAATTGTTCAAATATGATAAATGGACAAAATGATTAGGAGTGTAGTGGTAAAATAATGGAGATAAAGTACCCCTCTTAAAATATAACATGCTTTTGGTTAATTAATGTATTCTCCAAGTTAAAATTTACTTTTCTATAATATTAAATTGATAACTACCTTTTTATACTTTTACTCTTCAAAAACCTTGTTTAGTTTGTTGTAATTCATTATAGATATTGATTTAACCTTAAATTTAGAAAGTAGGGGATAGGTTTAAGAATATATAAATAGTTATAACATAAGGGTGATAAACTAATCTATATCAAGCCAATTAATAGAAAACTTGATAAACAATATTTTGAATTTATACAACTATGATTGCTAAAAATAGTAAAGTACAACTATTTAAAGGTATTGCAATAAATGAAAAATATTAGTACTTAGTTTACTATATGCAGGTAGATATGGAATAGAAACATGTGTAAAATATGTAGGATAAATATTTTAGATTAGTCATAGATTCTAAAAATTGCACTTTTACGGCTGTAAACATTACCATCAAATTTAGACACTAATTTTGATGTTAGTGTCTGATTGTGATGTAGGTGTCTAGTAAGGAATAATGTCTAGATCCAAATGTGACCAACTTTGTTGTTTTTGAGTTTTTTGTCACATTTCTACTAATTTATTCAGACTCCTCTACAAATGGGTGCTACTACATAACCAATACTCTAAGTAAGGCCTCATACTTATGTATTTATCCCATATATATGGAAAAGTGTATACATAATGGTGAAATATACTATATGAATATACTTGTAGTGATCTAGCTTGTAATTTTACAAATATCTCTCACATGTTGCTCTTTGAATGCTTCAAACTTGTGATATGACTTATCTTATGCTTAATATGAAAATAGGGATGAATAAGATAGAGTAGAGTGCTTGTGTAGCTGATTGATTTAGCTTTAGTAGGTATTTATTTGGAATTTACCAGATGAAGAATGAGAAGGTTTAGTATTGAATTTATACCATAACTTTTAAAAATATCTCATGGTAGGGTTTAATTAGATAATTAGGTTGGTCCATGGTTTTTATCATTTTTTATTTTGTCTACTAGACACAAGATAGTGATCTCAACACTAACGTTGATGGTAGTGTCCCTATGTGGTTGGTAGTGTCTATAGGGTTACAAAACATGTATGGATCTAAAACTAATAGTGATTTATGTTTATCAAGTTTTAAGTTTTTTGTGGATTACAGAGGACCTAGGTCATCATAGTGATATGGATTAGACTAAGAGATGAGAATTTAGGCATAATGAGATGGTGAATGTGATCCTTTCAGTAGTTTTATTATCTACATTTACCCCTTTTAATTTAGTAATTTCTTAAGGATGAAATTACTAGGTTAAAGGAAATAAATGTATACATAAGTGTGTATATAACACTTTCCCTTTGTTTGAAACCACTTTTAATGCATCGATAGTGTATGACACGTAACTAAAAAAATGCTATATACACATAACATTTTTAAACTTTATCAATTACTGATGCTTTCTCTCTTATAGGAACCCATAAATTCTTAATCTTTTTGAGTACATGCCTTAAAGGGTGCACCATGAAATGTGTGGGTAGACCATCAGTGCTTCACAATATTATTGTTACCTATACCACCACTTAAAACCAACACGAGTTCCTCCTATATGTTTCCCTAGTTTTGACACCTACCTTACATGCTCCTTCAAGTAATTCACTACATCAAATAGCCCCTACCTAAGAAAAAACCTATTTTTACCATCCTCTAAATTTTTTCAAATGGGTAGACCCTATTATGGGAAATGAGCATATTATAAGACTAAGTCAACCTAGCCAACTTAATTTGGGACATAACTGATCTATTTCATAAATAAACAAGTTAATTGTATTAGATAAAACTTTAAAATATTTTAGGGTTAGATCTATCTATGTAAATACATCCTCACCCCATTTTCGTAGAGAGATAGATAAATAATCATTAATTTTTTCATATTATTATCCACCATTCTAATTGAGGAGTCATTGATTAGGGTTTACACTTGGAAAGAAGAATCTTGTCTTATGGAAATGTATTAGATGTATAGGAGAAATCCTATAGCCTAGAGATAACCAATCTTTTTTATCTTTATGAACTAAAATAACCTCTTTAAAAGAACCATTGGCCAAGGGAGAGATTGAGAATCGATGGGTTCATATTCAAGGTAAGTATTCCTAATTTTTTATCCTCTTTTATTAGTAGATATATTTGCATGTATTGGCTCATGAATGTATTTATCTCTCCATGCTTAGGATTACATATACATTGACTTGAGTAGATTTACTCTTTGCATGTTTACTTTTATATTTGTTATTACCCATTTGTGCCACAAGCTTTGGTGAGCACTAGATTATATTTACTTTTCTCTTTTATTTACTTTATTAGAAACCATAAGACTTATTTAGGGTTATTGTATGATATTGATCAAATAAAGGATTTATAACCCTCACTAGTGATTTTGTGTGGTAATAGACACCTTAGTTATGTTTATAAAATCCATATTGGTCATGACCCTAGTTGTCTAAATGTATTACAAGTAGAAATGTTAGTTTGAATTATCTTATCTGAGCTAGGATTGATTTGTAGATTAGATTAAATTTCCCTTGTATACATTTTGGTGAGCCCAATGTGAAACTAACCCTTTTAGGTTTTGTTTCACTTTTTCATTTTTACATCACTAAATCCAATATATCAACTAAGTCTAACATTATATGCATAAGTTTAACACACAATCGATCTGATCAACTCTATTTGGCTTTATGCATGTCATTCTCAACCATAGGTAATTAGATCAATCCACTTGATTCAATTTTCTTATTCACATATAGTTTTTTAGACTCAATTGAAATAATTACCTTTGTTAGTAGGTTAAAAACCCTCATCTAGATAGTGTTGACGATGGAAAGTGCACCCAGCGGTAGGAAAATAGATTCCTGCCCTCTCCCCGCAACATGGAAACCCCTCTCTCGCCTGTGGGACAGCGAAGCAGGAGAGGAGAGTCTCTAGGTATGGGCTAGTTCCCTCTGATGCATCTTGTTTGTTCCAGGCAGTGCAAAAAATATAGGTATATAGGTATACTGGGGGTGGATGAAAAGGGAAGGAAGTGCAAGAAAACAAACAGCCTACTCTAAAAGAGGTGATACACCAAAATAAGGGTTGACCTTCCATATCCACTCTCAGAATTAGAGAAATGCAACATACATACACTAAAACTTGGCAAAAAAGACCAAGTTGCTGGAATGATAGGGAGGTTCTAGTGAAAGATATAGGAAACAGGGACTCACCAAGATGCTGTGGAATGCATACTGTAAGTGACCTCCTTTGTTTCTGCACCCTAGATGGAACTCTTCACCTGTAAGCTGCAAACTGACATTCTGTAGATAGCTGATACATTAGTATTTTAAAACCTGTGAGAGCATTTAAAAGGAAATGACTGAACACAAATTAAACATACAGAACATACACAGAGTATCCATCCAAGAAAGAGGTAAAAACTATATTTTTATTGATTTAGGTGGGGAAAATGCAGAGCAGTGCTCTTTACAAAAGTCAGGAAGGTCCTGGTAGAGGAACCAAGTCCCTATATTTATAACAGAAGATCCAAGAGAAGTCTCATTGGAAAGTGTGAAAAACACTATTGATGATGTCACAATTCTACCAAGGCCATGCTTGTTGCCTCATTTTGCATGCTGGTCTTCTCCTCCGACGGCTGGGTGGGTTTTTTCTTGTGCACTACAGGTGAATTCTGCCACCATCTGTTATGGGCAGCAAATTTGCCACCCTTTGCATGGTCTTCATGTAGGATTTCTACCGACGTCGGCTGATAAGCTGTCGACGACGGCAGTCTTGCCGACGTCAGTTGGTGTAAGCTACCGATGGTGGCAGTATTGTGCTGTTGGCAGTGAATTTGGTGACTTCTGCATGTGGGCAGCCCTTTCTCCTTCCCCGCCATGGGGCAGGGTTTTCATTTTCACCGCCTTTGGGTGGGCTTTTCCTATTCACCGCCTGAGGGTGGGTTTTTTCTCCTTCCTCACCTTCTGTTGTGCTGCCGACGGTGGCAGTTCTGCCGACGTCAGTCTCCTTAACATGCCGATGCCGGCAGTATTGCCAACATCGGCTGATGTCAACGGCCTTTTTCTTTTCCTTTGTGTTATGGGTGACAAATTTGTCACCCTCTGCATGTTTGTAGGTGGGCTCCTTTTACCCACCCTTGTAGTGGGCGGCGATTTTGCCACCCTCTGCATTTTTTTTGCCCTCTTTCTTGCTAAGTGTTGAACACTCCATTTTCCCTTCTTCTCTCCTGGACGTTTGAAGACTCTGTCTTTCACTGCCTTTCATGACCAATGCTCCGCAACGGTGCTGTCAAAACTTGAAGGTGGACCTTGCACCCTGAAATGACTGGTTGTGCAAAGCAAGTGTAGGAGGTGACCGAGATTTTGCCTGAGGGGCAAAATTGGGTCAACAAATTGGTGACTCATGGGGGAAGCGTGCTTGCTATGCTTAGAACCCAGTTGCCTTGCATATCCATTGGGTGCAGATTCAGATGGTAACTTTGAAGGTAGTTTCAAAACAGCTCAAAAGATTCTAAAATCAAAAATATAGAATTTACTCCCACTACAAAGGGAAACACACAAGACTAAAAACAACTAACTGTGCAAATTGCACTTAGGGAAAATAGGGAAAACAACAAGGGAAACTATGTACAGCCAAACCAAAATTTAGTGGCAGTGCTTCAAATGTATCCCATTGACTGGGATACGCAATTCCTCGCCATCTAACTTGGAGAGCTAGAACGCGTTATGCTGCTTGCACTGAGTAATCATGTATGGACCGCTTTAGAGGGCATCAAATTTTGCATGTTTTCCAGGCTTAGCTCTATCTTCATCCCATTTTAGGACAATGTCTCCTTCGGCAAATTTTTTTGACGAAGACTTCTTATCGAAATGTCTTTTCACCTGATGTTGGTGACTGATCATAGAGACCATGGCCCGATTTCTTACCTCCTAGAGCTCCATTAGTTCACACAATCTAACCTCCATGCTGCTTCCTTCTTCTAACTACAGCTGATGAGCGAGGTCTAGTGCTGGCAATTTGAGTGAGATAGGAAGCCTTGCTTCCCTTCCATACACAAGCGTATATGGAGAATTTCTGATTGATCTTTTCAGAGTGATTCGATCGGCCCATAGAGCTGTTTTCAACTTGGCATTCCAAGTTCTTTGATTTTCTTCCATGGTCCTCTTTATAATCCTGATCAAATTTTTGTTAGTGGACTCAGCCAGCCCATTTCCCTGCGGGTAGTAATTTGATGAAGTGCTGAGGTATATACCATACCTTAGCACCCATTCACTAGTTTTGGTTCCTAGAAAAGCCAAGGCATTATCTGAGATTATAGTGGCTGGGACCCCAAAACGTGTCACTAAGTCCTCATAGAAATCCAGGACTGTGCTTTAATTTGCTTCTTTCAAAGAAATGGCTTCCACCCACCTAGTGAAATAATTTATAGCAGTCACAACCCACTTGTGTCCAGCGCTAGAGGGAGGATTGATCATCCCTATGAAATCCAGGCCCCACTGCATGAATGGTTGTTTAACTTGAATGGGCTGCAGGGGCATGGTAGCCAATCACTGCTTTTCATCAAAGAGTGCACATTTCTGACACTTTCTTACCCAGGCATGGGTATCCTTGAAGAGAGTGGGCCAAAAATAGCCAGCTCTCATTATTTTTGCTGCTGTGGTCTTAGGGGCGAAATGGCTGCCTACTGGCCCATCGTGAAACTCAGCCAATACCTTGTCAGTTTGACTGGAGTCAATGCACCTCAGGAGAACCCCAGAGAGATCCCTCCTAAATAATACTCCATCTATCAAAACATAGGGAAGGGACTAAAGTTTAAAATACCTTCTTTCGGCCCTATCGAGACCCTGTGGACATTCACCCGTAAGAAGGAAACGCCTCATGTCCAGTGTCCAATCTCTTACGACAGATGGTTCTTCTACAGTGGCTGCGTCATGGATTAGCAGGCTATCTTCATCCTTTTGTCTCAAATCTGTGGCTAGCTATTCACACAGGCCCCTTCCTCTCACCAACTTGGTGATTTTGATATCTATGTCATACTCCATTACCTTGGTGATCCATCCCGCTCTTTTCTTGTTTAAGTCTCGATTGGTCAAGAAATCTTTGACGCCAGGATGTGGAACCATGAGATGGATCTTGCTATTTGATAACATATATCTAAATTTCTTTAGGCTGCACACTACTACCAAGACTTACTTCTCTACATAGGTGTACCTGATTTCGAAGTCCTCTAACCCTTGGCTGAAGAAGGTGAGTGGTTGCTCGAGGTTATCACTATTTTCTTGGGTGAGTATGGCGGATATTACTTCTCTATTGCTGAAGGTATAGAGATTGAGGTCTTTATTGAAGTCAGGGCTAATTAGAGTGGGAGCCTGGGTCAAAGCCTATTTAATAGCTTCAAAGCTGTCCTTTCTTGGCGTTGTCCATTTGAATTCTTCACCCTTCTTTAGCAAGGAGGTTAAGGGTTTAACTATTTCAGCAAAATTCAGAATGAACCTCTGAATGAAATTTATCCAGTCGAAGAAACTCTGCAGGCCTTTCTTGTGCTTTGGTAGGGACATCTCCAAAATGGAGCGGACTCTCTCAGGGTCAATAGATAAACCTTCCTTAGACACAATGTGGCCAAGAAGTTTCCCCTCATGAACCGTAAATACACATTTCTTTGGATTTAGGGAGATGCTAAATTCCTTGCACCTCTCAAAAATCTGCCTGAGGTGCTTCATATGCTGTCCTGCCTCTTTGGAGAAAACTATTATATCATCGAGGTACACCAGCATGTTCTTATTTATCAAACCACTGAAAGCCATGTCCATGGCTCACTGGAAGGTAGCACCAGCATTGGATAGCCCGAAAGGCATTTTCTGGTAGGCAAACGTTCCCCATTTAGTGGTGAAGGCTGTTTTGTATTAGTCAGAGCCCTACACCAGAATCTGATTATATCCTAAATAGCCATCCAAGAGGGAGAAGCATTCAGAATTAGTTACCTTTTGGAGGATCTGCTCCATGTTCGGAAGGGGATAATGATCTTTTAAAGAGACTTTATTAAGGTCTCTGAAGTCGATGCACAGCCTGATCTCCCCATTTTTCTTTCTAACTAGAACCAAATTAGCCAACCATGAGGAATGTTTGATCAGAAATATAATGCCGGGCTCAATCAACTTGGCCAATTCTTTCTGCATAAGGAGCTCGACCATCAGGTTAATAGGTCTCTGCTTTTGTGTGACTAGTTTTACGCCTTCATCTAATTCAATGGTGTGCTGGGTGAGCCTTGGATCGAAGCCTTTCAAGTCACTATAGTTCCAGGCGAAGACGTCAGTGAACTCCTGACACAACAGAATGAAAGCTTGCCTTTCTTAAAACGTGCAGACCTTACCAAGCGCTAGCAATTTGTCTTTGAAGATTTCAACTTTTTCATAATTCTCCTCTTTGGTAGTGATGCATGCTTTGTCATCTCTTAGTTGGTCCTTTCCATTGAAAATACTTTCAAGTGTGACCAGACCCTTAGGGAGTTTATTGTTCTTCAATTGAACAATCTGATTTCCATATTGCTGCTGTAATTTTGCCTGATTGTGGGCTGCAAACTCGGCTTTTTCTTGCAGGAAAAGAGCTATCTATTGGTCACTTTCGAAGACCTACCAATTTGTAACATTGTCTAGAATTGAAGGCCGGACCACCACTTTTAAATAGCACGAACCACAACCCCTACTTATCTCTTTTGAAACATCAAATTGGGCACCAACAACTACCAACCTGTCAGCCTACTTATTTTGTTCCCTGGGGATAGAGGTAATGTTAAGAGCAAGGAAATCCTCCATCAAGTCCCAAACTCTGTGCTTGTAAGACTTCAATAAGGAGTTCTTGGTCAGGTTCAGGCCTCTGATTTGATTCACTATTAGTTCACTGTCCCCCAGGATTTGCAATTTCCTGATCCCTCTCTTTCTTGCCCACTCAAGTCCATGAATCAAAGACTCATATTCTGCAATGTTACATGTGCAAGAGAATTGGAAATGAAAAGCTGAAAAGTACCTTTCTTTAGAAGGGGAGACTAACATTGCCCCACCGCCAACACCTAGTTTGCTTCTGGAACCGTCGAAGTATAGCTGCCACAGGCCAAGGTCTTCTTTGTTCTCTTTCATTATATTGGGCATGACGGCACTTTCTTCATGCAAGCAATAGACTCCAAGGTCTGCCTCCTCAATAAACTTATAAGGATCATGCTCGAAGTTATTGCTTCCCCACTCATCCAAGAGTAGATCTGCGACTCCTTTAAGAGCAGAAGATGAAGATTTGTCCGTTTGAGAGTCTTCTGGATCAATGATAGTGTAACTGACATTCATTGCCTTGGGTGAATAGGGCTCTAGGTGGTCTTTGTAGAGTGGCTCGGACTCGATTTTAACTTTGGTCCCGTACTTGGTTTTGAAAACCAGGTATGACCAATTTGCTGCTAGATAGCCCCCTATCTTGGACGTAAAGTCCCTTGACAAACAGATTGAAAAATACGGAGGAACGTCTACTACCACTATATCTTGGGGGATTGAGAATGTTGGGCAGGCATGCAATGTTAAACTCAATCCCTTCAGGGCTCCAACTATCTTTGCAGGGGTCCCATCTAGTTGTAAGACTCCTTTGTTCATTGCTTCGTACTTTAACCCCATCTTATCAGCAATGCATTTAGGCATTACTGAAGTGCTAACCCCGCTATCAATTATGCAATTATGTACTAAAAAATCCCCTATGATCAAAGATACATAAAAAGGGGGAGTGTTTTCTTCTTTCTTTACCTGACCTGGAGCCGAAAGCTGCCCATTCATCATTAAGACGTTATTAGTGTCTGGCAGGATGGCCTGTCGATCTAGCTCATGCAATTCTTTCTTCAATACCTCCTTTTGTCTTGGAAGAGACAACGAATCCCATAGAGAAATGCTCACATGCAATTTCTTCATTTGTTCAACTATATTAACTTTGGGACTAACTCCTTTCATGTTTTCCTTTGGGCTGATCCCGACTGGAGCTGTAGACTGAGGAGCGGGAGGTGCAAATGGTTGTCTGACAATTTGGGCCTTTTGAAATGGGTGTGATGGAGGATTCATTACTGCCTGAGGGGAAGCTTGCACTTCCCTAACTACTCTTTTCTTAAATCTTGTGTTGGCTACAACGCAATCACCCTGATTGCCTACAGCGCCCCCATGATTAATTGCATAGAGCTCACCCTCTTCGTGATTTATCAGGGTAGAATCCAGCTGAGTTTGATTGTTACTTGTGTTGGGTTGAGCTGGGAACTCAAAAAACTAAGGAAAATCAGTAGCCTAATTTTCTAAATTCTAAAGGAAATTCATCATATCGTTCGTGTGGACAGCTTGTTCTTGACCTTGTCCCATGGTTGAACAACTTGGCTGCTCCTGCACTAGATTATTCTGAGTAGGCACCATAGCTTTAGATGATGAAGAGGGGCCTGGGTTATAATTTTGATAAGGCTTGGTTGTAGTGAGTTTCCCCTGACCTTGGTTATAATTTTGAAAGGGGGGTCTAGGGGCATGGCCATAATTTTGATAACCCTAGTTTGGCTTGTGGCTTTGAGCTTGCTATCTTTTAAGGGCAACAAGTTCATTTGACATGCTCTACAACAGGCCCTTAACTTCATTTAATTCATTGGATGGAAAATTAGCTGGTTTCTCAATGACAGGTAGGGGGCAATTGTGGGAGTGACAGCCTGAATTGGGGGCAGCGGTTTTGGGAAAAGTGGCATGTGAGGTCTAGGGGCAATTTTCCCAGCTTGAATTAAGCAATTTTCAGCCGCAATGGCTGTCATACGCAGCTGGCAGTATGTGTCCCCCCATATATTGGATCATCATAGCAATGTAACTATTTAATGCTTTTAGATAGTACATGAAAGCGTAGCTGGGAGTTGGCCTTACCAGGATGGGAATTCTATCCCAAGTCTTTTGAAACCGCGTATTGAAGTCCTGCATGTACTCGTGTGGAGCTCTTTTTATAGTTGTCAGCTGCTCAGCAAGAGAGAGGCCATCACTTTTTTCCCGAAAATGATCAGTTAAATGAGTGCCCAATTTGTTCCAAGAATGTATGGAATTCATAGGCAAGGTGCCATACCAATCAAGAGCTTTCCCTTTCAGAGACAAGGCTAACAGTCTGATGGCAATATTTTCTTCTGTTATATTGTGAATATTGCAAAGGTTGGCAATATTTTTGATATGCTCAACAACTGTAATAGGTCCCACTCCATCAAAAGAAGGCACATTTTTAGAGCTATTCTGGGGATCGGATCATAGCGTGGGAGGTTTAAGGGGCTCTCACCACGAAAAGCTACAAAAGGTAATGCCATGGCTGGAACAGGTTGTATTTGTGGCTGAGCTGGGTTGGTGTTCATAGAAATAGGTCTGGGAGGATTTATCAGTGGATAAGGGTGAGTTCTTCCAAACCTGAGCCTTTTAGCAGAGTTTAAAGGTAGTTCAATGAACTCAAAGGGGACCCTTCTTGAAGCTGACCTTGTGGTAACCTTTGGCATAAAAGTTTAAGTGACTGGTCTTAAAATGAAACACTAAGATCTTACCAGTGGAGTCACCAGATGCTGGAAATCTTTGAAAATATCACTGTAGCAGGACCAGCATCAATCCTGAAAAACTACTGCGTTGAAAAATACAGTCCCACCAGGCATGCCAAAATTGTTGACGATGGAAAGTGCACCCAGCGGCAGGAAAATAGATTCTTGCCCTCTCCCCGCAACATGGAAACCCCTCTCTCGCCTGTGGGATGGCGAAGCAGGAGAGGAGAGTCTCTAGGTATGGGCTAGTTCCCTCTGATGCATCTTGTTTGTTCTAGGCAGTGCAAAAAATATAGGTATATAGGTATACTGGGGGTGGATGAAAAGGGAAGGAAGTGCAAGAAAACAAACAGCCTACTCTAAAAGAGGTGATACACCAAAATAAGGGTTGACCTTCCAGATCCACTCTCAGAATCAGAGAAATGCAACATACATACACTGAAACTTGGCAGAAAAGACCAGGTTGCTGGAATGACAGGGAGGTTCTAGTGAAAGATATAGGAAACAGGGACTCACCAAGATGCTGTGGAATGCATACTGTAAGTGACCTCCTTTGTTTTTGCACCCTAGATGGAACTCTTCACCTGTAAGTTGCAAACTGACATTCTGTAGATAGCTGATACATTAGTATTTTAAAACTTGTGAGAGCATTTAAAAGGAAATGACTGAACACAGATTAAACATACAGAACATACACATAGTATCCATCCAAGAAAGAGGTAAAAACTATATTTTTATTGATTCAAGTGGGGAAAATGTAGAGCAGTGCTCTTTACAAAAGTCAGGAAGGTCCTGGTAGAGGAACCAAGTCCCTGTATTTATAACAGAAGAGCCAAGAGAAGTCTCATTGGAAAGTGTGAAAAACACTATTGATGATGTCACAATTCTACCAAGGCCATGCTTGTTGCCTCATTTTGCATGCTAGTCTTCTCCTTCGGCGGCTGGGCAGGTTTTTTCTTGTGCATTGCAGGTGAATTCTGCTGCCATCTGTTATGGGTGGCAAATTTGCCGCCCTTTGCATGGTCTTCATGTAAGATTTCTACCGACGTCGGCTGATAAGCTACCGACGGTGGCAGTCTTGTCGACATCAGTTGGTGTAAGCTACCGACGGCGGCAATATTGTGCTGTTGGCGGCAAATTTGGCAACTTCTACATGTGGGTGGCCCTTTCTCCTTCCCTACCATGGGGCGGGGTTTTCATTTTCACCGCCTTTGGGCAGGCTTTTCCTATTCACCGCTTGAGGGCAGGTTTTTTCTCCTTCCTCACCTTCTGTTGTGCTGCCAACGGCAGTAGTTCTATCGACGTCAGTCTCCTTAACATGCCGACGCCGACAGTATTGCCGACATCGGCTGATGTCGACGGCCTTTTTCTTTTCCTTTGTGTTGTGGGTGGAAAATTTGCCGCCCTCTACATGTTTGTAGGTGGGCTCCTTTTACCCGCCCTTGTAGTGGGCGGCGATTTTGCTGCCCTCTACATTTTTTCTGCCCTCTTTCTTGCCAAGTGTTGAACACTCCATTTTCCCTTCTTCTCTCCTGGACGTTTGAAGACTCTATCTTTTGCTGCCTTTCGTGACCAATGCTCTGCAACGACGCTGTCAAAACCTGAAGGTGGACCTTGCACCCTGAAATGACTGGTTGTGCAAAGCAGGTGTAGGAGGTGACCGAGATTTTGCCTGAGGGGCAAAATTGGGTCAACAGATAGCATAGTATAAAAACAACAAATTTAGTATCTTCAAAATTATCAATTTCATTTTCACCAACTTAGTCAATTACTTTTCTTCATTTTAGTCCTATTTTTCATAATTTTTAGTCTATTAAACTATAAACCTATAGTCAACTAAGTCTATTAGATCAAATTAGTTCAGTAGTTGCTTATTTCCTAGGAGACTCGATTAACTTACTCAACTATGTTTCTTTGGCCCTTACTTCAATAGATAAAATCAAACTAGTCAATTCTATTCTATATTATTTACATACTTGATCAACTAGATTAAACCTATAATCTTTAAGAAAAGGAATTAAATTACATTAATAATAATTAATTCATCTTTCATTTTATTACTTGCTTGCTTAGAGTAGCACACATAAACTAAATAATAATGTTTAATTTATCAATTTATTCACATTACTTTTATTTTACTTCATACACTTCCAAACCAAATAATATCAAAAAGTATTAATTAAATATACCCAAGGTCTACCTACTTGGATTTCATCATAAAGGGGGAATCCAACTTAGTTTTCTATACAAGTATAAATATGTGGTTTATGGTATATATTAGCAAAACACTTGACACCCTTATCACTACATGATTGTGAAGTAAGGGGGTAAGCCTCAATACCAAGCTAGTAACATCACCAATATAGATCAATTTCAACCTTAAAAATATGAAACCATACTTAAATTACCTTTATAATTCCTTTCTAAAGCTAATGCCCTATCACATTTATTCTTAAAGTTATAATTTAAAACATTCAAGAATGAACACATAGATTAACGTTTCTATTTTCAACATTGTTATTTATTCTTTGATAATTATATGATGTATTGTAAAAATTATATTGGTTAGCATTGGTATAAGGTTTGTGCTATGTGCCACAACTAGATCGACTAAGTTGATGTAGTTTCTTATGTTTATATTTAAATTTATCTACTAATTAACACTAGATTGTCTAAAGTCATAACTGTCAAAACTTGTCTCTACCCTCAAAACATAATTGACCCATTAAAATATGTCTCCTATAATTTTACTTTCTATATAACATAGTCATTTTGTTTGATCTAGTCTCTCATAGGTTTGTCTTTATACCTTTCATCAGAACATAGACATTCTATCTAACCTAGTCTCACATAGGTTGATTTTTAGTGCTTCCCCATAGAACATAGTCGACCCATTAGACTACATACTTTCCCAAATATTATGTTGGTATTCATTCCAAAATTATTCAACTTGCTCAACTTTTTACCACTTGGATAATTTAGTTCTTTGTTCTAAAATCTTATTTAGTCGATCTAGTTTTGTATATGTCCAACTTTACTCTTATTTTTCACATTTTATCTTTAGTATTATATATTCATTAAAAACATCATGAAATCCCCTATTTAAATATTTTTAGACAACATTAATCCATTTATATTATATATGTGGTATTCTTTTCTTCCTACCTTTGTTACCCAAAAGGATACTCATTTTTAGTGCACCTTCTCTCACCCTTCATTTTTGTACTGCAATACAATTAAAATTAACCCAATTGATGAAAATAATTGATTAGATCCATTTCACACTTCCTAAGATAATTCTCTCTCCAAATCACCTTATTACATTGTAGGGTAAATTAACACAAGCTTAACCAATAACCCTATAGTAAATATTTTAAACACTAATAACCTACCACCTAACAATCCTCCACCCCAAAACCCATCCCCTAATATAAACATAGGTAATGATCCTCATACCAACCTTAATAATCCACCTTTAAACACTAATAACCCCAATCCATCAATTGAAACCACTCAAATTTTTGTTCAAATAGTTCAACAAATGAATTTTATGAAAACATATAATACTCGTCAAATGATGGAAATGAAACATCATTTATTAAACATGGATAATAAACCCACTATTCTCTAACCTCAAAAATAATAAATTTTTTATCCCCCCACCTTGTTTAGAAGCCATGAGAAATATCATTCCCCAACCCCTTATGCATAACAAGATGCTTCAAAATATTTAAAATGAACCTTTATCTCCCTTCATTATTTCTATTGATATTGGAAATATCTCTCCACTATTAAATATGTTGAGACTAAATACCTTAGATATTTTATTAAAGCATTTTTTAATTTATACAAAGAGTGGATTAAAACAAATATATTCTCTACCACCAAACTTCTAGTCAAAACATTCATAAGAGATGTACTATAATGGTATAATCAACTCCCTCAACATTCCATATGGAAACTCAAGGATTTATTCAATCCTGTAGTAAAATAATTTTAACATAATGATCTTCCTAAAAATTGACTTAGTCACTTTATCAATGCTAAATAATACTGTTCTAAATTAGCTCATGATTTCATTAAATGATAGAAATATTTAGATCATAAATATGATCAAAATATGATTGATTATAATTTATTTAAACTATTTATAACCACCTTAACACATAACCTTCAATATAAGGTTCATTTTTCTCTCCCCAAACTCTAAGTAATGTAGTTGATCGAGCTAAAAGATAAGACTTTCTTATGACTCAATTTGAATCACCTCAAGCAACTCCTCAGGAACCTTTCCAATAATTTTCTCATAACATTGGTTTTTATAATCCTCCCTAAAATCAAAAGAGAGCATCCAATTCAACCAATTTTAATTTACATAACCTCAACCTCAGCTCTCAACCTCTTAGGTCACATGGACCTAAGGAGCACCTAATTAAATTCCTACCCCAAGGCATATAATAAATGGTCCTCCTTTACTTTATAAACCTATTAATACCTCTCTTAAAAATACTATTTCACTTTTACCACCCTTAAAATCTAACAAAACAACACATTTACTTATCTACCATTGCATCAAAAATACCCATGTAATTCACTTTAATTGTTCAAATTCACCTCACTCCATATCACATGTTAGGGCATCTTACGATTCCCATATACATATCACTTTAGACTTTGGGATATATTATGATGCACATCCATACATCCAATTACCCACTGGGGCATCTTACAATGCCCACTCTTATTCTACATTGCATAGTAAAAAACAAATTCAACTTCAACAAACCTTCCAAGACACATAGGCTTGCATTTCACATTCTCATTTTTGATATAAACATCATCATATATTTTTCTTGTTATGTTTGTCTCATGTTTATTTATTTATTTTCACTTTATTTAATTTATTTTTGTTTTACTAGAACCATTATTTCCTTTGGGTTATTTGGTTTTATTTCACTTTATAGTTTATGATTTGCATTGTAATATCATGGACATGACCTAATTTTACTTATGAATGCATTTTTTCATACATCCATTTTTCTTGCTTTTTTCTCTTTGATCACAAGTTTGTTATTTCAAAAATATTTTTCATTTTCTTCTTTATTTTGTGAGTTGAATTGTAATAATGTGGATAAGGCTATGTATTCCTCACAAATACCACTTTTCATATTTTATACCCACTTGGGTTTTTATTTTATGAGTTGTAGTGTAAGACCATGGATAGGACCAGGCTCTCATCCTAAAATCCACATATGATTTCAAACATTTTTACCAAACTTAGTGTTCTTTTTATAATGTTTAGAAATGGTTACAAGTTTGGGACTCAATATTCTCAGCTTTGGTTTTTATTTCTTTTGTAGATAACACTTGCACACCAAACTATGTTAGCATGTTTCCATACACTTACATACATTCTTATGATAAGGAATCATACTTACCTATCATTGTATCCCTTTCACATTATCACATTTTTTATGATTTTAAGTAATTTAAATCATTTTATGTTCATTTCCCCTTGATTTCTCTCCCTTTCATTCCACTTTAGATAAAAAAGGTTGGAGTACAGATAACACTTTTATTTCACATGAATAAACAAGACTCTTAGACACCATGATCTTTAAGTTTTATTTCTTATCTACTAAGTCCAAAGTTTTCAAATGATAGTCATATTTAACACCCATGTTTGGTTCTCTGAATCCATTTGGAGGAGGAATATAAAAATCCATCAAAATTTAAAAGCCAAATCAAATACCAAAATAAACATCATACTAAAAGATGTGATTCATAACACATCCTATCTCCAATTAAATCATAAATTACACAATTGGCCTCATAATAGAGCCAATTTCCTTTAAGATGTGTTAGGCTAGTAGATTGGGGTAGGAGAATTCAAAATCATTTATAGTGCTACCTACTTTCTCATGTAAGTGCCTAATATTCATAATAGATCAATGGATCTATAAGGGATCTTGAAGAATAGGGAACACATTGTGGGAAATTAGCTCCCTTTTAATTTTCATGCATATAGCCTTTATGGCATGATATTATTACTTCACTGGATAACCCAAGACTTGTGTGGTTAAGAGAAGTTCTTCAGAGTCCTTATTATCAAAAGTCCTCCTATTTTGACAAACTTAATTTTAATTTTAATGGCATGATATTATTACTTCACTGGATAGGAAACCTTGATTTTTCCTACATTTACCCCACCACTCATTTAATTATCCCCTTGATAGGAAAGTTTGATTCTAAATCTCTTTTCCCACTTATATATTCCCTCTTCGTCACATCTTAAAACATGCTAGCACTATGCTATTTTGGTTTTATCTATCCTCAGAAAAAAATAATATGCTTGAGTGACTATGGATTATCTTATTTACACCATTGATTTACATTTTTAGAATTGTATTTCTTTCATTTACCAAAATTTTAAACATTCATTATCATTCCATTTTTTAGATAACTACATTTTTTTCTATATTTATACACTTTTTCCATTGTTGAGTGATTTTGGATTGTTACTTCTCACTTGCCACTGTTGTTTTTACTTTGTGTACTTTTTCCATTATTGAGTGAGTTTAGATTGTTATTTCTCACTCATCAATGTTATTTTTACTTTCCATACTTTTTTCATTATTGAGTGAGTTTGGATTGTTACTTCTCACTCATAAATGTTGTTTTTACTTTCCATACTTTTTCCATTGTTGAGTGAGTTTAGATTTTTACTTATCACTCACCAATGTTGTTTTCCATTTTATATAATTTTTTCCATTGATGATTGAGTTTGGATTGTTACTTCTCACTCATCAATGTTATTTTACCATTTCTTGGCCATCTTTGTTTATGTAAGGATTGTACTTCTTTCACATTGATGTTATATTTTCATTTTTCATGTATCCTTAGTTTTATTTGGTTTGTTACCCTTCTTACCTAAGGTACATGTGTTTGAGTATTTTGGTTATTTAATAGCCTTGGATTTTAGGTTACCTTATTTACTTTAAATTTTGGATTGGTAAATTGGTCCTAACTTAGAATTTATCACCCTAGATTAAAAAATTTCTAAGTATGTCATGCCTACACATTTTAGTTATCTTAACTTTCCTATGTATTTTTTTTTTATCTTTACATTTTATATCCTTAAGGTTTGTCCAAAGTAGTCTTTGCACCCTCCATGATCAAAACTATAGACACAAAAAGAAACCATTCAATGATAAAGGTAAATTAAGGTATGCATACATTATTTATTTATTTTAGTTACTTCCTTTCTATCATTTAATTTCAGTTATTTTATTCTTTAAAATACTACACTTTATTTAGCTCAATGTTGTGTATTACTATGTTCTTTTCTTGAAGCACCATCCAGTGTTACAACTACGTGACACATGATAAGTTTAAGTGGGGTATATGTATACACATAATATTTTTAAACTTTATCAATTAATGATTCTTTGTTTATTATAGGAACACATAGAGTATCAATCTCTCTAAGTGCATGCCTTAAAGGGTGCACTGAGAAAGGGGTAGGTAGACCATTGGTGATTCACAAGATTGTTTTTCCCTATACCACCACTTAAAACCAACACAAGTCCCAATTATATATTTTCCTAAGCTTTGATACATCCCTTACATTCTCCTCTAAGTAATTCACCACCTCAAATAGCCCATACCTAAGATAAAACCTCTTTTTTACCATCCTTCAAACATAGTCAAGTGGGCCAACCCTATTTTAGGAAATGAGCATGTTACAAAACTAAGTTAGCCTAGTCGACTTAGTCTGGGACCTAACTAATTTATTTCCTAAACAACTAGGTTAACTATGTTAGCTAAAACTTCAAATGGGTTTAAGGTTAGATCCAATTATATAAACACATACTTCACCCCATTTCATAGAGAGATAGATAATCATTCATTTTCACATTTTCCTATCCATCATTCTACTTGAGGAGTCCTTGGTTAGGTTTAAACTTGGAGAGAAGAATATTATCTTGTGTAAATGTCTTGGATGCATAGGATAAGTCTTCTAGCCTAGAGATAACCTATATTTATTATTCTTATGAATCGAAACAACCTTTTACAAAGCACCATTGGCTAAGGGAGAGATTGAGGCTCGATAGGTTCATTTTCAAGGTAAGTATTCCTATCTCTTTATCATTTTTTATTAGTAAATATATTCACATGTATTGGCTTATGAATGTATTTATCTCTCCATGTTTAGGGTTACCTCCACATTGACTTGAGTAGAGTTATTATTTGCATGTTTATTTTTATGTTTATTATCCCCCATTTGTGTCATAAGCTTTGGTGAGAACTAGATTGGATTTACTTTACTTTATTATATACTTTGTTATAAACCATATGACCTAGATATGGTTATTGTGTGCTATTAATCGACTAGAGGCTTTGTGTAGGAATCATGCCAAAAACATTCTATTGACCAAATTTGACCCTAGGTCAAATTAGGTCAACCCCCTATATAGTTAAAATTTATATAGGGTATTGCTAAGGTCATAAATAATATCTAGTAATGTTTTTAGGGTCACTTAATATGTTTCACCTTAGTAATTTATGTTATTTGTCTTAATATTCCTCTATGTCACCTTTTTGGTCATTCTAGGTGACTTGTATAGTTTTCTACTTAGGAAAGATGTGTAAAGGGGTGATCTAATGTCTAAGGTGTTAGTTGATTGTCCAATAATTATTTTATAATTGACATGATACAGGTTCAATATCTATCCAAGAATATCAAGTAGTTTCAAGTAGTTTCAAGTAGATGTATAGACAAGGACAACTACTAGGCATATAAGAAGGCTTCAAAAGGGTCTCTTTAGATTCCTAAAAGTCATTTTTATGTTTGGGAATCTTTGGTAGGTCCAAAATTAAAAAAAACCATTTCTTCTCCCTTATCACTCCCTTAGACAAGGTTAAATAAGTCAATGATTTTCCTTCAATAAAAATAGGAGGAAGGGAGTTGAGCTGAGTACATTTAGTGGATATTATTAATCCTAATTATCTCTCATTCCATATAAATAGTTTCTAGTTTGGTGTATTATGATTTATGAATAATCATTAAGATTATTGGTGACTCTAAATTGCATGCACATTCCTAATGGCTTTAGGTTTCTCATCTATCTATATTATTTTGTGTCAACCAAGCAACATAAATGGTCTTATAGAGAATGCACACTCCCATGTTGTTTCCAATTAGTTTTACACATGTGAAGGTGAGGAGATTAGTAGAAACATCTCACTATGTAAGCAATGACCACCATTGAAGTTTAAAAATAATGTTTTCATTAGTGGTAATATTTGATCTTCTGGGAGTAACTTCAGATCAAGTTAATGTACCTATGGTTTTCATATTAAAACATGTAAATGTAGTTTCTTCATGAAGGTTTTATATTAAGAAAATTGGAGGTTGATGGATATGAATTTATAATGCACTAAGTGGAGATTGATTAGAGCTCTAGTGTGCATAGTCACTTATAGTCACCTGTAGGTTTGTATAGACAATGGTCAGGCTATTCAAGCCCAAGAAATAGGTTATGCACATTTACAAGACTTGAATGGAAGTTCTCAAGTGTATTTAATATTAATAGTGTAGAATTTGTAGTCATTGAAAAAATTATAGTTAACCTAAGTTGAAAAAGTTGATCAGTAGGAATAATTACCTCAACTTTTCCTAATAAGGTGTTGTTCATACAATGTGTTATTTCATAGTGAAGTGTCTTGAGTTATAGAAAAACCTAATGGTGTATCTCTTGTAGCCTAGACAAAAATACCACATCTCAAAATGAGAGGAAGTTATTTGATCAAGAGATAATGAATATTGAGGGAATTTCAATTCCATCAAGTTTCCACTATAAACACTCATCAACATAGTGCCAAAAGGTCACATAAACCTATAACTTGTCGTAACACCTATTGTGTTAATGGTAAAAAATTAATACATGGTTTATAAACATGAAATGAGATCAACCAGGTATGATATCATCCATAATGACTTTAAGATAGAGTAAAGGTGTGAGATGCATTATTTAGGCATGAAAGAAGCACCTACAAAAATCTCACAACTCCCTGAATTGACACCTATAGTTTCACTTGGACTGTAGACTAGCTAGGCTAGTGAAGGGGAAATCTTAGTTGATAGAATAGAGTTATAATATGGAATGACCACTATAATATGGATAAATTAACCCTCCTATGTGTCTCTTAGACAATTTAAACATCTAAAAAATTCCTTTGAATTATTCCAAGTTGTCACCTATAGGTAACACAATCAACACATTCATAGACTAGCTTATCTGATGGAGAATGTAGGCTTGAGGAGGTGAGTAGAGGGGTAATATGGAGATAAAAATGATAAATAAATTTCAAAATGATATATCAAATTCTATGTGACCTTCATAGATAAATATAATAGAATAAGTACTAGGTTTTGAACCCTAACCTACAGTCAACTAAACATTGCCTACAATCATTATACCTAATGAGCTAGTTTTGAGGAATTTGATGTTTGAAGGGTTTAGAATTATTATAAAGTTATTAAAATTATTATTTATCGTAATTAGGACATAATATAACTAACCATAGTCTAATTTATTCTAGGAAAATAATGGATATTCCCTTTTTTGTCTCAAATAGGTGGCACTCTTTGAGCAAGAAAATCTGTAGACATGGTTTATGGGAGAGTGAAAAGATGAATGAAAGCTCTTAGATGATTATAAGATGTTGTATATAGTTTCATTGAATATTAAAATAGGTGGAAAAGGCCTTAAAATCATTTTAAACCCTCAAAAGTGTCAAATATATAGTTAGACAAAATTAGACCTATTAGGCCTAGAACTAGGCCTAAACCCTACAGATGCCTTGATCCATATGACTATGTGATAATTAAGTCACATGATAAATTTAAGAGGAGATTTTAGGGTTGATTAGAGTCATTATATTTCATAAAACCATTCAAAATGGGTCATTTAAGCCTAAATTCATATCAAGGGTATCTAGAATGTAGTCAAGATCTTAAGAAGCCATCTTCTTATGCTAACATCTATACGAACAGTGTGCATGAGACCTAAAGTAGTTAATAATAATTTAATGGGGTATTTAAATTGTTTTTAGTAGAATTTTTTTGGAGTTAGATGTCTAGTTTTTATAAATCATCAGTAAGAGTCATAACTTCCTAAAACCCTCTAAAGAATTTGATGGATAATAAATGAATGGAGATGCATCTAAGAGGGGTAAAATGGAAATTAAAATAATTTGGACTTGTATATCACTCTCTCAATCTCCTCATCATCTAATTTTTTATACTATCATATGTATGGACTAACCTAATACTATATTTCTTATAAGATTGATGTGTTTAACAAGTACAAAGGATAATAGATAAATAATATACATTGAGGGAGGTCAATAGAGAATTATTATAACTCTTTAAACTCATTTATCATCATAGATATTCATGAAAACCTCTCTATTAAGACATTCATTGCAGGCAATCTAAATAGATAGTGAGAGGATAATGTGACTACCTAGTGTGATATTGAGAGAGGCGACTTTGAATATTTGATACACCAAGGGAAAAATATGATTTGAACATATGTCCTAACACCTATAAAATTTATCCTCATGAGAAACTACAAGCCACTCAGGTGACAAGTGTAAGGGCATACCTAGAGGACTAGTGATGAATGACTACATGCAATGAATGACAAGTGACAAGGATGAGTCTATAAATTAGAGAGGATTTGATGACTTGCACTGACATAATTTACACCTTTTCATGTCAAATTATATGTGTCAAGGCTTCTTATGGTAGTTTTAGATAGTCAAGTGGATGACTCATCATCAAGGTAGTTTCAAAGTAACAACATGGAGAGTCTCTATGCCAATTTGAGGAATATTTCATGTTTTAGATGGACACTTATCAAAAAATACCTTCATAGAATATTATCTACTTAATTTTACATAATTTTAATTGGTTCTAATAGTTTTACACTTGTCCTTATGACCCTTGATCTTCACTTATTCTCTCTCCTCTCATATGGTCTATATATTCAAGCCTTTTTGGCTTTGTAATAGATCCATAATTGGTATGGTGAAGCCCTACTAGTTTTGACAACTCATTTTCCTTTGAATAATTTTTTTTTTGAATTTTATTAATTCTCTAAAATTGATTTTCTAAGTTTTTTTATGGTTAACAAGTAATGAATATGCTTTCCTTGCTTCCATTTATCCTCCTGCATGTTTGTGTGAATGATATCTCTTCTAACATGTTTCATAAAGTGTATTATTTGTTAAGTGTATATTTAAGTGTGATAAGGAATATTAGTGTATTGTATCATACCTTATTTTCACCCAAATCTAGATAAGCATAATAATCTGCCTCTATGAGAAATACTTATGCTAGAAAGACATAGAGTTGAAGTTAGTTTGAGTAGTCTTCTTTCTTAAGTGCAGATGAAAGTGTGATGTGTGGAGTTATATTGGTTCATAAACTCATTAGTATATGTTTATTTTATGTACCCTTCATCCCTTTTCAATCCCAATAATGATTAGCCTAGTGTAGTGTGAGCCTAAGAGATAAATCAAGGGAACTAGCCCTTTCAAACCTAGATATTTATTTCCTATAGTAGCTTGTGTATGAGTTTAGAGATAGTTCCATGTTATCCTAAAATTGATAAGGTTTATTAAAATTATATAGGGTGAAATTTTAGGTTATAATACATTCATAAATGATAGTAAATATGCATAAATTAATGAAAAAAAGAAACACCATTACCTCTCAAGGTGCAAACTATAAATGAGACAAGAGTTTTAAAGTGGGAAACTGAACATATTGGAGAAAATATTATGTGATGGTATAATAATGTTTGTCACAAAAATATCCATAGTTATAATTTAGAAGTCATAAAAATTTGAGAATAAGAGATATATCTTCAAGTTTAAGTAAGTAAATAAGGATAAGAAGTTTCTTTCAATAGAGCAATAAGAAGATTATGGGAGTTCCTATGATTACCTTTAATAAGTTCATACTAAAAGTGATGTTGAATTTTAATGTGCTTGGAACTTGCATGGAAAACCATATTTTTTGATAAGGCAATGACACTTTGATTATCACAAAAAATCAGAGTAGAGGAATATTGAGGGTGGCCTAAATCTATAAGAAGAATTCAAAGCCAAATAGATTCCTTTACAACATGATTACAAGCTTTATACTCAACTTCTAAGGAAGATAATGATATAATAGTCTAATTTTTAATATTACATTAAATTGTGATATAACCTAATGAGAAACAATAGCCACTTGTGGATCAATGATAATTAGGATCACCAACCCAGTTAGAATAAAAATAACCTATCAAAGAGAAATTTTCATTCGAGGTATACTCGATGCCAAAAGGTAGAGTAAATTTATTCTAATGAAGAATTATTTTAGCATCTTTAAAAAGAGTAGATTGAGGTTTAGACATAAAATGATAAACTAATCTAATATAATGGAAATATTGGGATGAGTATGAGTAAGATAATTCAAACTACCAATTAATTGTCTATAAAGAGTTGGATCAACATTTTCAGTTTCCATGTTAGTAAGCAATTTTAAACCAAATTAAAAAGGGGTAGTAACTAGTTTACAATCTACCATACTAAACCTAGATAACAATTCATATGCATATTTATATTGATAGATATAAATTCTATATTTTTATTTCCAAACTTAAATGCCTAAAAAGTAATGTAAGAGACCCAAATTAGTCATTTTAAAGGTATTCTTCAAAACATTTTTAGTGAAAAAAACCATTGAACTATTAATATGAGTTACAATTAGGTCATTAACATACAAAATAATGATAAATATGCCATTTTGAGTGTTTTTGACAAAAATATTAGGATATTAGAACTACGAATAAAGTCTTGAGATATGAAAAATTGATAGATTTTAGAGTACCATTCTTGAAGAGATTGTTTCAAACCATAAATGGTTTTGTTTAACTTGAAAAAAATATTTTCATTGCCTCTCTTATTAAAATATAAAGGTTAAAACATATAAATTTATTCAAGCAAGTCACCATTTAATAAATCACTCTTAACATCCATTTGATAAATTGGCCAATGCATGTGAGCAGTTAAAGTAAAATTACTCTAATTGTGGGCATCTTAGCTACAAGTGCAAAATTTTCATTATAGTCAATTCCTTGAATTTGAGAAAAACCTCTAGCAGCTAGTCAAGATTTATATTTTTCAATTTTATTATCATAATTGAACTTAGTTTTAAATAACCATTTACAACTTACTAAATGATAACCTTTAGGGAGAGGGACTAAGTCCTAATTATTATTGGAAATCAAAGAATTGTATTGATCATGCATTGGTTTTTCCCAATGAGGGTGAGCTAGAACTTGTTTTAGTGTTTTAAGATAATTATTATTCATATGTTTATACATAAAATCATAATTACAAAATTTTTACCTAATTTTATGAGTATCATTAAGATCTACATCAATTTCAGAAGCTTCTAGAGTAGACTTGGCCCACTTAGGCATAGATTTTGGTGGAACAAGACTAGAAGAAGGAGCATGAACTTTAGGAACAATATAATTATGCAAAACATCATTATGATCATTAATTTATTCAAAAGGAAAAGAAGAAAAAAATATATCAAGAGAATCCAAATTGAAAGCACAATCAAGTACACCATTCTAAACAATTCTAACATCCCTTTTAATTTTAATTTTGTTAGTTTGAGGATCATACACCCTATAAGCTTTATATGATTCATCATAACCAATAAATATAAAAGTTTTTTATTTATAATCCAACTTCTTTCATTTTTACATGGGAATATTAACAAATGAATCGCAACCAAAAACACATAAATTATTTAGATTAGGTTTTCTACCACTCCAAGATTCTTCATGGGTAATATTTTAAAAAAATTTAGTGGGAACCTATAATTGAGATATAAAAAATAATACATAGATTCAAACAAAAAATTATAATACATACTTTTAGCATACAATATATACCTAGTCATTTTAGTGATAGTCTTATGTTTACGTTTAGCAATACCATTTTGCTTAGGTGTGTAAGAAACTTTTTTCTCATGTTTACTACCATGTTACTTACAATATGAAATAAAATAATTTTAAACATATTTATTTCCATTTTTATTCCATAATATGCATAAATAACAATGAAATTAATTTTCAATAAAGGCATGGAACTCAATTAAAGTGTCTAAAACTTGATCTCTAGTTTTAAATAAGTAAATCCAAAATCGCTTAGTGAAATCATCAACAAGAGTTAAAGAATACTTAGAACCATTAATATAAGGATTTTGAATAGGGCCTAAGATATTTATATTAACTAAATTAATATTTTAATTAGTACCCATGATTTATTCTTAGGAAATGATTCTCTATGAATTTTACTAGCCATATAACCACTACAAATAGAATTAGTGCGAGGAATTATAGACAAAAATTGCACCGTATTGATTTTATGAATACGTGTGATAATTTGGTATTTAATATGTCCTATATATTTCATTTCATAAGTTATCATCAATAGAATCAAGAAAAACATGATTAGAGAAGGAAGAAGAGAATCCAATAAAATTGAAAAAGTTATCATTGTTAAAAAAAGTAGTAGAAACTAATTTAAAACATTAATTGGTATATTTAACATTATAAGATTAGATAATTATAATTTATAGTCTTATTTTCATAATTCATGAATAAAAAGTAAATTTAATTTTAAAACAAGAATAATCAAGACATCATGCAATTCACCATTAGGAATTTTAATATTTCCTATAGCTTCAACATTATAAGAAGCATGATTTACAAGACTTAAATGATTGTTAGAAAGATATAACTCTAAATAAGTAAAAAAATTAGAATTATATGTCATATGTTGATTAGCACTAGAATCAACAATCCATTCAATAAGAAAAACACATAAAATGCAAGTAAAAGTAGCTCTAGTATTAGACTTCTATTTGTTTTGAGTCTTAGTAATACTAGTGCTAACATTGTCTTTGAACTTAATTTTTATTAAAATAATTAGATTTATCATGTGTGTTTTTGTCATAATAATTACACTCTAACTTCTTCTTAGGGTTTGAGTTATATTTTGTTTTGTTCTTATCATATGCGTTATTGAAGTTAACATGTTTTTATCATTATTATGTTGGTTCTTGGAAACAAAAACATGTTCATTAGTATTAATAATACAAAATTGGATTAAATTTTTCTCTTATTGATGCAATAGAGTATAAAATAAATCAAATACCAAAAAATCAGATAAACTAGGAAAATCTAGTTGCGAGTGAACATTTGTAATAAACTAATGAAAAAGTTTAGGCAAACATTTTTTCATGATAATATTAATAAAATTCAAATTTGAAATTTTAAAAATTAAACCAATAAGCTAAGAATGAAAAGAGTGAACTTTAGTAAAATATTCATCCATAGTTTTGAAGTCATGATACTTTAAATCAAAAAAATAATCTTGAATTTAATTTTTTTAGGATTCATTCACAATATCATAAATAGATTTAAGCTTAGACCAAGTAGTATATGAAAGAAGACAAACATCAATATGAACATATAATTTTGGGGTCATGTCCATGCCAATCAATTCTAAGGCCTCATCATTTTTAGCTTGCCATTTTCCTTGAACATTAACAGTGGTAGTCTTTTCATCAGGTTTAAGGTCCATACCATCTACTACATGCACCAAGTGTTTAAAAGTGAATATGCATTGCATATATGATTTCCATAAATGGTAATTATTGGATGTGAGTTTAAAGTTAAGAAAAAATTGATTAATTATGCCTCAAAAACTCATCCAATACCAAAATCAAATAGGCAAGAAAAAATCAATTAAAACAAAGGAGGCATGGAGGAGGGATAAGAAGGAAAAAAAATAAATAGATTTTCTTGAAGTGCAAAAAGAATTTTAAAGGAGGAAACAAAAGCCTCAAATGTGTAATAATTTCACAAAAAACATAATAGTTTGATTTAAAATAAAATTGTTAGGAACCCCTCCAAAGAAGCACAATTGATTACTTTTCTTATAAGCAATTAAACACAGAATTATATCAGAATGATTAAGTAACTAGAAACTTGAAACAACAAAGAATTTGAGAGACAATACACACTCTTGTATTAAATACTATTCAGAAGAAAATACAATAAAGAAGATGCCACTTCTTCTTCCACCTCAAAGGCTTGCCACACCTCAAGGACTTCTTCCCTCTCTCCCTTGCTCAACCACAACCAACTCAACAACCTGAGTTGTTATCCCCTCCTTGAATGCTTCAACTGATCTCCTTGACCTTACACCTTGTAGATCTCCTTGACCTTGCTTTCTTGCTGCAATGCTTTACTTGCCTTCTTGATTACAATACATGCCTCATGGGTCTTTAAATAGAATCCCATGCATACAAAAATAGACCTCTAATTAAAATAATTAGACATGCAGCTCGAGACTATAATTAGCCCTTTAACATGTAAACACTTGGTTCAACTAACTAAATATTCATGCAACGAACAGTTCTAAACTACCATAGGTGACTGACGTCAGTCCCTGTCTGCCTAGAGGTGACCGATGTCAGCCGACCTCCTGTCGATGTCGGTTGTCTTCAGTTCACACCTACCGATGTCGGTTGTCTTCAGTTCACACCTACCGATGTCAGTTGCCTTCTACACTATACTCTACCAACGCTAGTCTCCCTAGAACTTAGCAACCTCTTCCATGTCTACAACAGTTAAAGATTTTATCTCCACAACCTAAAAATATCCCAATTAGAGATAAATAGCTGCAACTATACCTGTACCTATACACCATCTAATTTATTTCCTGGCTTGTATCCCTCTTCAAGCTCACTCCTGAAGACCAACCACCACACAACCTATGATGCTATACCTATCATCCAAGTCCCCTACCACATCTGAATTTTTTGACAACTCCCACTAGAGACAAAATCAACTTGTGATCTTCCAGGTCTCTTATGCCAAAAGAATTTTGCTGCTCCCAAATTCTTCATGACACACCTCTGAACTAACTTTACCTTTAGCTCAGAAACTCCCTGTCTATGTAACCCTATAATAAGTAACACAATATAGTAACAAGATAATGTAGCTAATATTATCCAACCTGGTAAAGAAAAAATACAATGGTCAAACCTCCATTGTCCTGCAGCCTGCTCAAGACCATATACCCTGGCCTTCTGTCTCATGTGTCCATCCACTCTCTTCTCTAACATGGGAATCCATCCCTCATCTAGTGCTTTCTTCCAACTGACAAATCCACCAACAAATACCTATTTGGTTCTTCTCTAAGAACTCACACTCCTCATCCATGCCAAGCTCCCACTATTTCTAGATTCTACCTGCTTTGCCTCTTTATATCTTCCTGGTTCTTGACCATCAATAAGCAAAAAATAAAATAAAGAAGGTGAATAATTAATATGAGGTTCACATACCCTTTTTGACCTCTATATGGGCATTTGAGACTCCTTGACAGCTTGCTATCCGCCCAATATCTATTCTAGTGACCAATCTCAGCCATCTCCCAGTCTGTATCTGACTGATGTCAGTTCCCTACACTGACCCTAACTGCCAACATCATTTCCCTGGCTGACGCTGGTGTCCCTTCTGCTGATGTTGGTTCCTTCCTGACCAATGTCAGTCTTCTCTTGCCTGACTCTATCAACCCTACTGGTCTGCACATGACTGATGTCGGTACCTATCTGGCCGATGTCGATGCCATGGGACCAACGTCGGTACCTGTGTTTTCCTATAAGTGATGACTTCTTTATCCATGATCTCATCTTGGATCATAACCCTGTCCATACTGCCCTTCTTAGATTTATTCAGCTCCTGTGACTGATCTCTGTCCATCATCTCCTCCATAAACACCAAGGCTTCCCTGTTCTTGTCAAAAGCATCAAATTTCCTTTTCCTTCAATGAACTCTATCTATGCCTTCTGAATCTGAACTCATACCTTTTTATTCAAGAACACCCATTCCCTTCTTATTCATGTGACCAAGCCTATTAAGCCACATCTTTGAATCTACAGCTGAAGTAGATAAACCAGAAGTAGAATCAGTAATACAAGTAGATAGATAAAGAGTACCTACTTTCTTACCTCTTTATAAAATAAGTGCACCCTTGGTAACCTTACAAGAATCTACTATGAGGGTTACTGTGCATCCCTCTTCACCCAACCTTCCTACAGAAACCAAACTCTACTTCAAGACTGGGACATGCATAACCTCCTTCAACACCCATGTGTTGTCTGTCTGCAATTCCAGCTGCACTTTCCCTTTGCCAACCATTTGACAAGGCATACCATCCCCTAAATAAAGCTCTCCAAAGTCTCCTTAGACATACTCATGGAACAAATCTCTTTTTGGGGTTGCATGAAAAGAAGAACCAGAATCTAAAACCCATGATCCTACCTGACTATCCAAAGACAATATAAGAGCATCCTGTACCACAATATTTGCATCTTTTGCTTCTTCATTACCTTCATGTTGATTTTATTTATCCCTCAACCAACACTCTTTATTTGTGTTTCCTTTCTTTCCACAAAACCAACAGGTGATACCTATGGATTTGGATCTCCTTCCTGTCTTTGACCTTGATTTCCCTTGCTCGACCTTCTCTCTTTGCCTTCCCCTACTTTCTACACTTAGAGCATTCCCTGATGATTCACCTATTCTTTTCTTGCGTATTTATTCATTCAAGATTACACTCACAACATCATCAACTTTTAAGATTTTAGAAGCAGACGTAGAATTACTTACTGCCATAACCAAACTATCCCAACTTTCAAGTAAAGAGCATAAAATTAAGAGAGCCTTTACTTCATCATCAAAAACAATATTGACTGAAGCTAACTAGTTTACCAAACCATGGAAATCACTAAGATGAGTATATACTGATCCACCTTCTTGCATTTTCAAAGTAAATAACTGCTTCATAAGAAATACCTTATTTGACGCTGAGGGCTTTTCATATAAATTTGTCAAAGACTTTATCAACTCTTCCATTGTCTTACACTGTGATAAGTTAGAAATCATAGACGATGCAAGGCTCAACCTTATGGATCCCAGAGCTTTCTGATCAAGAACATTCCATTCTTCATCCTTCATATCTGTGGGCTTGCATGTAACCCCACCCAATGGTAAGTATAACTCTTTTTGATACAGATAATCCTTTATCTGCATCCTCTAATGTTGATAATTCTTGTCATTAAAATTCTCTATTCGTATCCTACTTTCTTTTGCCATTGCTAAACTCCCACTCAATCAGAAACCCCTGAGAATGACCTGTAATCAAATAATAACTTGCTCCCTGTAAACTTTTAGCTTTGATACCAACTGTTAGGAACCCCTCCAAGGAAGCACAATTGATTACTTTTCTTATAAGCAATTAAACATAGAATTATATCAGAATGATTAAGTTACTAGAAACTTGAAACAATAAAGAATTTGGGAGACAATACACACTCTTGTATTAAATACTATTCAGAAGAAAATACAATAAAGAAGATGCCACTTCTTCTTCCACTTCAAAGGCTTGCCACACCTCAAGGACTTCTTCCCTCTCTCCCTTGCTCAACCACAACCAACTCAACAACCTGAGTTGTTATCCCCTCCTTGAATGCTTCAGCTAATCTCCTTGATCTTACACCTTGTAGATCTCCTTGACCTTACTTTCTTGCTTCAATGCTTTACTTGCCTTCTTGATTACAATACATGCCTCATGGCTCTTTAAATAGAATCCCATGCATACAAAAATAGACCTCTAATTATAATAATTAGACAAGCAGCTCGAGACTATAATTAGCCCTTTAACATGCAAACACTCGATTTAACTAACTAACTATTCATGCAACGAACAGTTCTGAACTACCACAGGTGACCGACATCGGTCCCTGTCTGCTTGGAGGTGACCAACATCGGTTGACCTCCTATTGATGCTGGTTGTCTTTAGTTCACACCTGCCGATGTCGGTTGCCTTCTGCACTATACTCTGTCGACACCAGTCTCTCTGGAACTTAGCAACCTCCTCCATGTCTGCAACAGTTAAAGCTTTTAACTCCACAACCTAACAAAAATATGGGAATACAAATACATAAATTAAGCACCAAGATTGAAAAAGAGAAGACTAAAATAATGATTTTTGGAATATTAACCAATAAAATAAGATTAACTTACTTTTAAAATTAAATGTATACCAATTTCCATAAAAAATTATACCATGAACAAGAAATTAAAAAACTCCTGTATGTATTTTGTTTTGTTTCGATAAAAAAATATTAAAAATGCTACACCATAAAACACAAACAAAGCTAAGATTAGTTCTGAGAATAAAGTGGAAGAAAACCACTTTTTATAAAAAAAACTACAAGCTTATTAAATAATATATACAAAAAATCATTGATTTAAAAATGAACAATATAAGATTTAGAAAGCTTATGGTATTTGAATAGAACAAAGTAAATCTAAGATCTTTGGATTTAATTTTTGAGAAAGAAAATTATCAGTTTATAAAGAGTTTCACTCAATGCATTACCAAATTTATTTTTGGAAAAGGATAAAACAAAATTCAAGGAGGAAGGATGATGCACAGTGATAAAAAAACTTAACCTAAAATAAGTAAATTATTATATTTATAAGTCTTACCTGATAAAAAATTATAGAGAGCTAAAAGGACACACTTGTATAAATTTAATGTACATGTAACTTAATACACCTACTAAAAAGGAGTTATTGGGGTTCTAGATTTGCACCCTAGTTGAGGAGGGGATTGTTAATATCTTCCTACTCAAATTTAGTCCAATATGGGATTGATCTTAAGCTTTGGGTATCCTAATCATGGATCAAACCTCTGGAGAAGGCCATCTTCCTTATGGATATTATCACCTACACTAACCTAAACTATCACTTGATTGACAAAGGGAGAGAGATTTGACAAAACTTATAAAGCATGCAAAAAGTGATGATGCACCAATGATTTTATCACTCCAACTCACACAAAACACACTATGAGACACTTTAAGACTAAATAAACATTGGTCTCAAATAAATATTTTAGAACAAGGCATTAATCAGTTACCAAATTAGCAAGAGATAAATTTTAATTAATGACATTGATGTTAGTAGTGTGATCTTGTTGATTATCATCCAACCTTACTAATATGTAGGGTAATCTCATTAAACTATTCAAACATACATATAACATAGAGAGTAATAAAATCAACAAGATCACACTACTAACATCAATGTGATTAATTTAAACTAGATAATAAATTGTAGATTAAACTTACAATGACCTGTGAGAACTATTAAGCACTTCCTAAAGGTGAGAAAATTAGAAATAAGCAAGGAACATACATTGACTTAACAATAGTGCATGAATTCATAGAACACACTTTAATTTGGCTTAGAAAAAGATGGGAATCAGTCTTTATTTCATCAAAAGGCATTATAGTATAGATTTTGGTAGAGTTTAGTCATACCAAAAAGAGGGATAAAAGGATAAATTTTAAGGCTTAAAAGCCTATACTTATAAAAAATAGAAAGAGAGAGAAAGCATTGTGCATTGAAAAAGGCCTAATTACTTTCAATGGATTAACACTCTTGAGGATTCTAACTCAGGATCTTATCAATAAGGAACCAACTCTATAAAATAATTAAATGTCTATTACCCTTATCCAACTGCTAGATCTTTTCTTGGAACCATGTCATTATTTACTTGATCAGTTGATGAGGATCATGTCTTAGAACTAGTTGAAATGTGTCACATCTTCATTGGGTGTCAAATAGTATCTACTTATTGAAAATGATCAATGATGATAAGTGAGACATAGGTTCACTATAGGTGAAAACCAATCTTAGAACATTGGTTTTCATATAGTCACAATATCTATGAAAGTCTGTAAATTGCTTGTATTTACTTTATAGTCACTGGCTTATCTTTGCCTTTTATATTAGACCCAAAATATCTAACTTACCTATATAGATATTTTAATGGAGATGCTTGGTATCTAAACTATGGTCCTGGTTTAACTCTAGTTCACCCTTGAGCTTGTCTCTTTGTCATTTGCTTTGCCTAGGTCCAAAATAACCTTTTCAAATTTCATCAAAAATTCCCCAAGCTCACTTTTGCTTATTGGTTGTTGATAGCCAACTCAGACTGTCTATGTCATGCTCAAATATCTTTATATTAATTGGTTCCATAGATATGCTGACCTATTGACTTTACTTTGTTCTATTAATATGTCTGTGTATGGATTCCTACAAGCCATCAATCTTTTGCCAACTAATCATGCTTGTGCCACTTGTTATGAATGTATGTTTTCTTGATATTTTCTAAACCTTTAACCTTTTATCATCATTTATCTTGTATGCTTGATTAAATTCCAACCATTGATATGCTGGGACCTAGTATTTGAAAACTAAAGGATACTTCATGATCTTAAAATTTATGTCCTCACTCCCATCAAATGATGTTTGCACGACCATCATTCACATTCACAAGACTATAAATTTTAAGCTCAAATGGATTTACTTTTCTCTATTTAAAAATTAACATTTGCACAAACATCTTATACTTTTTGTCCAACTTTGAAAGCCTAGATCTTGAAGCATAGGAATCATGATGGCTTGAAACTTGTAGGAGATGTTCTTGAGACTAAAAAAGATGAACCCTTTTGATCCACTAGTCCCAAGATATTTTTGATTGAAGATATAAAATGATCAAATTTATTGATTTAAATGCTTATTTGTGACATCCTGGTGATGATTGAGCTCAAATGGCTAAGTATGGAAAAGTTAGTGAAATCAGACTAAGGAGCCAATTTTGAAGATGCATAACTCTATTTGTGCTTTGATGAATGATCTAGAACTTGGCACATAGAAACTAGGTACTAAGATGAGTGAACCCATGTGATTATTTTATATATAAACATCACACATGTGATATCTAATGTAAGAAAAACATCATCTTGGCTTTGTTTGAAATCCTATGAAAAAATAGCTAAGTATGGGAATACATGTAGGATGTGGTTGAGGAGCCAACTTCAAACCTTTTTAACCTTTGATGCACTTTGGTGAATGACCTAATATTTGGTGCATATGATCTTGGGATAAATGGGAACAAACCCATATGATCATTTTTCCCTGACTCATCCACATGTATGAGATATGGCTTTAACAAAGTGCCTACTTGGGCTTTCTACTACTTGACCCAAGATGTGTAGATACACACAATGAAGAATTAGATGTATCCCTTGAATTTTCACTATTGTTCCAAACACTCTTGACATTATGTAAGGTCTCTACAACTCTAGAAAAGAATATCCAACTCCTTCCAACTGAGCTCTTGGACTAGGCAAATTTTTAGTATGTATACCAAATTTGGTCAACAAGAGTGAACACTACTAATAAGTTGTGCCAATAGGCTACATAAATGTTAGAAAATACTACCAATAGTTAATTTCCATGTAAAAAATGAGAAAAAAAGAAGACTACATAAGTGGCAAAGAAGGTAATGCTAAGAACATGGTAAAACACTTTAAAGTAATGCAGATGAAAGGGAAAAAGTGAAAAAAATGCAACACAGAAAGAGGAAAAAGAAATGTCCTTACCAAGAAAAGAAGACAATGGTTCAAACAAAAAAGTTAATGCTTTCACTAAAATAAAATTATAGGCTATGCAAACTAAAACATTGGTGAATATACTAACATGTGCTAGCCATAAAGGTGAAGGATAAGAAAATCATGAGGTAAGAATAAAAGAACAAAAGGCTCAGATAGTAAGCTAAGAATGCTCTAGAAAAATAAAAAAACAAATCTAAGATGCATGAATACCCTTAGGGCATAGTACAGAGCAAAAGGTAAAAGGAAAAAAAATGCCTCAAAGTAAATAAATAAAAAAAAATGCTAAATCAGATACCAAATACCATATATGCTAAGGATAAATAAAATAATAAGACAAAAAGACTTAAATAAATATCCAAAAAAAATAGAATAAGGGATGCCATAAACTAAGCAGAGAAAAGACCAAAGATAAGGTGCAACAAAATAAAGACAACCAAATAAAAATATATAATAAAGAACATAAATAAGCTTATTAGATGGATATTTTGAATGCATATAAAAATGAGAATCCAAAAAAAAATTACTTGGTGAGCTTGGTAGAATCAAATGGAAGAGGCAAAGATGCTCTTTAGAGGAGCAACCTACAATAACATGTTTAGTAAACCAAAAAAATGATTTGACAAAATGGCAAGGGTTAAACCCTTACATAAAAAAAAACAAAACCAAATCCCAAAACCTGCATACTTTCCAAAAAAAAAAGTTAATAAGATGAACCTAGCTTTGAAACCATGCAGGCATTATGGAAAAATGTTCATCAATAACATTAAACATGCATAAATGAATGAAAATAGGAAACAATTTTACATCTCAAGGTGGAAACCATAAATGAGATGAGTTTTAAAGTGGGAAATAGAATGTATTGGATAAAAAACCATGTGATATTATAATATAATAAGGCTTGTAACAAAAATATCCATAATTAAAAATTTAGAAGCAAGAGAAAATTGAGAAGATTTTATGTTGTTTTTGATAATTCTAGGTTGGCACTGAAGTCTAGCCCAATGAGCTAGCATGTTGTCCCTTTCACGCAAGAGTTATGTCTTGCACACTCACCCCAAGCATGTATCGAAAGACTAGTTACCATAGGTATTGTTTCATAGTTTGAATAATGTATTCATAGTCCTTTTTATGAAAATCAAATAGGGATTATATAAAATCATAAATAAACTACCTTGATCCTTTGAGTTCTATGTTTGATTAATATTAATACATAGAATATTGTCATTTACTATTATAATTAGTTTTATTAGAAATAAAATTTGATAGGGTATAAATCATTATAAATCAACACTTAATTCACACCATCATTCATTAGAAAACAATAAGTTAACAAAAATTTGATATTCTCATATATTAAAGCTAACCCACAAAAAAGTATATGTTTTTCATAATTAAATCCTAGAATCCATTCATCTATCCCCAAAATTCTTTACAATAAGGGTATTTATAATTATTTTGACTTTAATAAGTGTATACAACCATAAATGGCATGAAGAATTTTCCAACACACTCTCAATAGACTAAGAGTCATAGAATTCCCACATGCTCCCCTAGTCTTCCACTATTATTCTGAGTCCTACATCCTTGGGTTCCTCGTGACTCATTACCCTCTAACTGAGTCCCCTCACATTGATTACTTCACACCATTATCCTCTTACACCTCATATGTCCCATGCCATGGTGCTTCTATGCCTATCAAGTTTGTGCCATGGTCCTTCATCATGTCAGTTTTACACCAAAATTGGACAAGACTTAGTCAAAATTTTTGGGCCAACATCACCCCACACTATGATATTAGTATATCCTAGACTAAGCCATGATAGCATCCTCCAAAAATGTGGGCCCATATTACTCAATATCCTTCAAATTGTCCCAATGTGATAATAACTCAATAACTTTCATAGTTATTTATTATATGGTCCCCTCTAATTTATTTATCTCCTCAGGTTGGCTGGGGGTCTCATTGGCTAGGGGTCTAGGGATGCTATGGCATCCTTTTAGATGTCTTCAAGTGTAGATAAATCTTTATCAAAATATCTTCAAAAGGATATAAAATTCATGTTAAGATGTTGATGATGTTTATTGATGGTGTCCTCCATGATCTCTACATCCCTGAATCATTTTTCATGCGCAGTGTGGTCTTTTATTAAGAGCAAAACATCAGCTAGCTGTTGTATCTGGGATTCTCTAGCTTGTATTTGAGCCTCTATAACTTTATTATGGCATGCTAGCTATGAAAAAATGACATCTAAAATGGGGATAACTTCCCCAAATCTCTCTATAGTGCATTTTCAAATATCAAAGGTTATGGTGAACTGTTCAACCAACTCTAATCCCTTGTCTCATGATGCGGGTTGTTCCTTGCACTACTTGAGAAGTAGTTACACCAAGGTTTCTAGATTTCCTATAGCATCCCCTTTAAGAGTTATTCTATCTAATATAATTGGGGATTCATTAAAATCTATTTTACAAAGGTTTAAGAACCTTACTTTTGCCTTTGTGGCCTCTTGGAGCTATTGTTTCATTGTGGCCACTTCTTTGGTGAGTGCTTGTTTCTATACAACTTCCTTATTATACATGCCTAAAATATTGGCATGTTTCCTCTCAACCATGTGTACATCAAAATCTAAAAAAATATTTTGACACATAATTTCCATGCCCAACTTCAAAAAGATAGCACTTGGAAGAAGAGGGGAGATCTTTTATGGATCTACCTATAGTGGTTTTGGTAGCATTAGAGAATTTGGGCCCAAGGAAAGGCTATCCTATGGGAGTTAAAACTTACACTCCTTGTTGTACATATCAATCAAGAAGGATACTTGTTTCCTTATTTCCATGGATTCCTCCTTGGGAATAAAGTGCAGCTAAAGATAGAACATCTTATCTTTGATGTTGAACTAGTAATGCTCATGCATATTACCAACCACAAGACCATCTTACTCTTCTGAGGTCTCAGCCAGTCGCTTCCCCTTACTATGGTTGCACTCAAGCTCATCATCCTCATGGCCACTAGTGGACATATAAATTCCTTCACCATCCCCCTTGTTATATTGTGTTTCAGCATCAAATAGTGAATCATCAGGGATGGCTTTCTCCTCCTATGTTAAGAAGGGAATTTTCTTGGAATAAAAACTTGAGTTATGGTCCTACACCTCTAGGACTTCTTATTAGGGTGCTTACCTTGGGGGCTGCTATTGGGAAGCTTTTTTAATAGAATAACTTATGGGAGATGGTGGTGGAGGTAAAGAATGTGGGGGTGGAGAAAGGGGAGGAGTAGGGTGGGGATATGAAGGATGAAAAATCAAAGAGTGTGGAGGCATAAAGAATAGAATAGAGGGAGAATTATGGGGAGATGGAGATGAACATGGAGATGGTGAAGGTTGAGGTGGAGGTGGCACAAAGGGATAGGATGATAGGTCTAGATTATTATGATTTTGTAGTCTTTTAACATTTCTAGGGAGCATGATTCCCACTTGTTGTGTTGCCCATATCTAGTTGCTTCTTCTTCTTTAGGGGTGGCACTGATGGAAGTTTCTCCTTGGTGTCCCCACCTTGTAGATTCTTCTAGGGGTACAACATGTAAAACAAATTATGAATTTTCTTCCCCAACAATGTTTGTTTAACCTAAATGTTAGTTAGGCCTATCTTCATCTTCTCCATGTAGGAATTTTTACTTAAATATATAAATAATTTACAAATATTATGAATCTCTGAGTCTATTCTTTCAACTTGTAGGATGATATGCTACACATCATATATCTAATTTATGGAGTCTATGAATTACCATGCTAAAAAGGTGTATAATAACTTAAGCCATGTTAAGATCTCTCTGGATGGGTTCATTTAGATACGTGTGAGGGAGAAGTGTTGCTTTAAAATAAAATATGCTTACTCTGTAGCCAAAGGGGGAAAGTCCTTGGGAATGTACCACTCATCCTCGAATACCACCTTCATCCCATAAAACTAGTACCTCATCTTGATCTTGTATGAGGGGGTGATGTGAGCAAGGTATGTGAATGATTTTTAGCAATTAGTGAGGGACTTATTCATGGGAGGGTACACCCACTTTATCACTCCAATGCTATAGTCTATTACCTCAATTTTGTCAAAAACCATTAAGAGGAGGATCACCCCCATGGAAACCTATACTTCAGCTCTTGATGGGCCCTTTCCACATCTTCAAAAAAATTATAAGTGAAGTACATTTCCCAATTATACTTCAGCCCTTATGAGACTTGATGAATAATGTAGAGGTACACCATGTTAGCCTCTTTCTAATTATCGATCCCTTTGATCTTGGTCATGATGATCCACATCGCAATCTAGAGGGTGGAATCTTGAAGGTTCTTGATATGCATGTCATGTCCCTAATTTTGATACATTAACATTATGGAAATATTTTATATCTCCTCAGAGCTGGATAAGTCATCAATTACTCTAAACCCCAAGCATCATAGTCTCACGACCTTGTTGATTCTTTCAAGCATGATCTTCATGCTGTGCTTGACAAATTAAATATTATCCTCATGGATGCATAAAAGAAGGAATTGAAATACCTCTATGGGATTACCAAAATATGGTAAATTTAATAGCTAGAATAATCCTATAGCATCCAACTAGTTGAAGATCATGAGATCATACACCAGTTGGTTCTTGGTGCTAGTGGTCTCCACTCTATAATAATTTTGGAGATCAACCTCATTCCTAGGTTTGTGATGATTGTATTCAAATAAAATACAAGTGGAGACCTAGTTATCTACATGTAACATTGAATCTAGATATTGCATCTCTTTAATTAATAGGGATAGGGGTGGGGATGCTTGAGCTTTTTATGCTGAAGATGATTGGGCCTAATTTACCTTGTGAACCACACTTTATTCTTCTTCTTTTGTGTATTGTCCTTGTTTTTTTGGTGTCTCTTCCCTAATTAGAACCTAGTTTCCTCCACTTACCTCTTCTTATTTGGTATTATTGGCAAGGTTTCAAGTCTTTTGGCCTTTTTCTTAGGCTGAATTACCTTCTAGGAGCCCAAAATTTAATTCATGACAATCCAATGTTTCCAAAAGAATATATGGTTGCATATTATTGATTCAGATTTTTAAGCTTAAATACCCTTCAATGGTGGATTTTCAACCTATAAATTTCAAAAATTTCTCTTTTCTAATGAACTAGACTCGAAATGTCTCTTCTCAACTTGGTAATGATTTATGTAGTTTTCTAAGGATACAAAATCTCTTTGCTTAGATTTAGATTTGATTTACTCAGCTTTGGTAGTCACTTGATATTCAATTTTGATAATCTAAATTTAAATGAAAAGTAAAGTGTGAAATGAGTTTTACATTCCTATTTATAGGCTCTAAGAGGGGTTTATCCTCATTAATGTCTTCCTATCACCCATCTCTTTATGAAATTAATATAGATCCTTAATGGCCATCATATTTGGATACTTTTTTTTTGTAATTAATGCATTAAAGATATTATCCCATCATGCCATTGGAACATTTTTTTCCATAAATATTCTCCACATTAATGTCATATCCCATCTCATGCCTTTCTTTGAAGTGGATGACAGCTATGTCCTATACTTTTTGTGAGGTGGGAGATAATTGTCTCTTTTAAATTTCTAACTTATTGAAAGAAATTTACCCCTTCATGCCTTAACTACCTTTCACTCCTTTATTACCTTGCACACCCATATAACTCACATGCTTAAGCATCTTTCATGCTTTTCATATTTTCTATTTAAACATGACTTCTTACCCCACACTAAAATGTGTCATGATCCTCCATTAAAAGAACAAGAACTTTGAAAACAAAATTAAAAAAAGGTAAAGTTATGCACAAAAAAGGTAACACTTTTATTGAAAGTAGTATATCTTAAATTAATGGCATAAGCCTTATTGATTACAAAAACTTCAACTATTCTAAAGTGAAATATAGTTGAAACTAGCTTCCATTATAGTGCCCATGAAGGAATTGACCATCCATCCTTTGTAACCGATATGATCTGGTAGGTATAAAGTTATATATTATAAAAGGTCCATCCCAGTGTATGTGGAGCTTTCCTGGGTGGTGCAAAAAATTAGAGTCATATAACAATACTTTCATTCATGGAGAAAATGTTTTATTCTTTATATGGTCATCATGTCATGCCTTATAATTATATTTTAATACATCTTAGATCCAATGAACAAGGAATAGAGATTCATATAGTTACAATAAAGTGTCTAGGTGTACTTTTAAATATGATTCTTCATCTAATTATCCTATATGCATAATATATAGAGATGGTAATAAGAACTCTAATGGTAGGACTACTTCTTTGACATATACCAAGTTGAATGGCATGATTTTATTTAGGTGCTTTAAGGTTGTTCGATAAGCCCATAAAATTACATACACCATATCATCCCAATCTATTTAGACAATGTTATAGATCTTTGTCAAAGTGGTATCTTGGAATTTATTGAAAGCTTTAGTAGTTCCATTGGTTTTTGGGTGATATGGGGTTGTTTTATGGTGTGCAATCATGAACTCAACCAACAAGATACAAATTATTTCATTCAAAAAGTGGATTTTTTGATCACTGGTGAAACTTAGGGGGCATCCAAATTGAGTTATGACATTCTCCTAGATGATCCTCATAGTAGTAACAATAATACAATCCCTTGGTGTGGATTCAACCCAACATGTAAGATAGTTAGTTGGTATAATGATGTATCAATAACTTATTTATCATCTTACTGGAGTGATGGGACTAATAAAATCAATAGCCCATTTTTCAAAGGGTTCTTAAGAAGGGATGGGTCATAGAAGCATAGGATCTCTTTGATTAGGTTTTCCTACACATTAACATATGTCAAATTACTTAACATATGATTTAGAATCGTGGAAGAGATTTGGCCACCATAATCCAACTAGTAGAAGCTTTCACATGGTAGCCTCTCCAACATAGTGTCCACCAAAAATACCTTCATGGACTTCATGAAGTAACTGAAGGCACTCATGTTACATTACATAATGTTGAAGAACTTCATTATGGCCCATTTTGTAAAGATCATCTGCTATAAGATGAAAATGTGTAGTGCAAATTGTGGGTTGCTTTTTGGCTTATGAGGTGAGATAGTTAGGCACATAACTAGTGGTTAAGAATGCCACAATGTCTTCCAATTATTTAGACACCCATGTAACATAGAAAATTTATACATTAGGAAGATCATTCTCTATGGTGCATGGTGGTTCTCCATTCTCAATTCTTGATATGTGGTTAGGTCCACAATTGGCCTTCCCATGTTTCACCATAACTAAAAACTAGAATTTTTAAAACAAAATAATTCAGTGATAGATCCATCCATGTAGCATGGGTTTATTGACAAGGTACTTTAAATCCTCATAATCTATATAGAAATCAAAAGGAGTGGTTAATAGGTAATATCTAAACTTATACAAAGCATAGACCATTGACAATGCTTCATGCTCCATAGTGGTATATTTTCTTTTAGTTGGTGTGAGCTTCCTAATGGCAAAGTAGACTGGGTGATCTAGGTGACCTTCACCTAGTTGTGTAAGGATTGCACCAATGGTCATGCTAGATGCATCAACATGGACATGAAATAACTTTGTCCAATTAGGGAATTGGAGAATAAGAGTAGTGACAAGATTTTCTTTGAGTGTTTCAAAGGCCTCCTTATAAGAGCAAGTCCATATGAAATGCTCATTATGATTTATAAGTTATTTTAGGGTGCAAAAATATTTGCATAACCACGAATGAAATTCATATAATAAACCATGTGGCCTAGAAAGGTACAAACCTCACACTGAATCTTGGGAATTAGAAGGTGAAGAATAATAGATACCTTCATTAGGTCTACCAAGAGTCCTTTAAAAATAATATTCCCTAGGAACACACCCAAAGGTGTCATAAATAGGCACTTCTTTAGGTTTAATGAGATTTTTAAGACCTAATTACACTCGAGCATATACCTGAGGTTAGCTCAATGGTCCTTGACTAAACCATATACTTTCCAATCATCTAAATAGACTTGGAGGAACTTATGGATGAAGTCCTTGAAGGCTACTGTTATTCATGAAAACACTATTAGGGCATTTTTCAACTCAAAGGGCATAACAATATAGGAAAATGATCCCCATTCAATGGAAAAGGTTGTCTAGGGATGGTCATCTTCATCTCTTTGGACTTGATGGTAACTCAAGAATCCATCTATGTAGGAGTACACTTCAAAAATATCAACACATTCAAGGATTTCCTTCGTGAATGGCATTAGAAAGGGATCTATTACATAAGATGCATTGAGCACTAGGTATTCCACATAGATAGAGATGCATCCATCCTTTTTGATATTAATCACCATGTGATTGCCGCACTTAGATTCATCAATGGGAGTGATTAATATAGTGCATAAAATACTATCAATATCCTCTTTAACTCATGCCCAAAGATTAGTATTCATCCTATATGGGCATTTTTTCATTGGTCAAGTGCCATTAACTAGCTTGATATACATCTTCCCCAAGGATGGGTAGACTCCCTTCATTTCACTATAGTTTCATGGAAAACATCCTAATATTCTTTTAGCAAATCAAGTATTTTTGAAATATTTGTGTTAGTCTAATATTTTCCTATTGTATTTAGCTTTGGTTCTTTTTTTGAGCTGATGTTACACTAAATAGTCTAAATAGGCCCATGGTAAGGGATGTCCATATTGGCACTTGTGTCCTGAATAGTTCTTGTACCAATGTCTACAGGAATATATAAATGGTTGAATAATGGGATGAGTGGAGTGGATCCTTCACCTTGCATTTGTAATATGAGATTTTGTTTTCCTAGATGAATTTTTTCATGTTGGTTTAGGTTGAGGGTTGGCATAGGTGTAAGTTCTTGGTGTATCGATGGTTTATGGAATAAGTGTAAGGGATCCTCAAGGTTATACTAAATAATTATTAGATGTTCTTCCATGGGACATGGGTCACCTACTACCACTTCATGCATGGATTGGAGGGTAAGGTGAAAATTCATTCTTGGTGAAGAATATGATAGTGTTGAGTTCATGTTCTCTTTTAGAAGATGAAAAAATATGGTATGCATGTGTCATTCTTCATGAAAGTACCATTCTCATTCCCAAGTGAATAAATTTCCATAAAATGCATCCACCCATAAATATTTTGGTAAGTAAAACTCATCATTTTTACACATAATTTCACAAGCTTTGATGTGAATCTTAGGGGCTTATATTCTGCTATAACTAACTACTTTTACTTTTTTATCATGATATAAATTGTGGGGTAAGGTTGAGCATACCTAATCCCACTAAAGGAGTTAATGATAATGGGTTGAACACCACCATGCAGTTGTGCCATCAAAGAGATGAACCAAAGATTAAAGATGATCTTCATCAGTGTGGTAAAACTCTTCAAGGCACTAAATAAAGTCTTGGACTTCTATCTGCCTAAGGAACCTTGGAGCCTCATAAAGTATTTCAAGTGGTGTTTGTATGATAGGTCCCCTCATGACTCATCTAGTGATAAGTTGAATGAACCTATGTCATTTATTAAAATGGTGTGGCACATTCTCTTGGTTATTGATGGTACTACATACTTTGCTAGTGAGGTCATAGTTACTATGAGCCCAATAATTACATGCATTGATTTTAGTTTTATATATGGACTAAGGGTCTAACCATAAAATAACACCATATAGAGTGGGATATATTTATTCATAATTCCTTATAGTAATGTTATAGATATGGTTTATATCTTCATCAACATGGACAAGCTATATGTAAAGGGGCCCTTGTGCTTGATCTAGTGGTACTACAACACCTTGATTAGTGTTTTCAAAACTAATGTAGTGATTATTAAAGCTTAAGTATGCATTATTCTCATAGCATCAAGGTATTCCCAATATACATGTGTAATCATTAGCTTCAACTAGCTCCAAAACCTCAAAATTTTCTTTTAATCCTACTCTAATTATGTCAACCATTGCATTATTGAGGACCCAAGTAGGTAGCATGCAAGTCTTATTTGCCATAAATAGGACATGATATAAAGGATACAATGCTAGAATACACATCTTTCACCAAACATCCTTGGTGAAGACATTAACTTCTATGTAGGTATCTACTAGTATGTCTTGGATTACCGATCCATCAATGGTAGCATTAACTAATATTTATTTATCTTTTGGGGGAGTAGAGGGACTAAGAGTGTCCTATTACAGAGCATGATTTAAACAATGATATTCAATTTGACTAGTGACATGAGGGTGAAACTCATTTGGTATTTGGGCTTGACTCTTAAGCAAATTTTAAGTTATGGGATAATATCCTCATCTAGCATACACTTGCATAGTTCTTGAAAGTCATCTCATGCCACATGTCAAAGTTCAACTTCCCTTTGCACAACAAAATTATGCATTACATCTTTATATTTGAGGAATTGAATCTCTCCTTGAAGTTATCATATGAGTGCCTTTGTATCTTTGAGGACATATTTTTATACTAAACATTAGGATACTTTCTAGCTCATGGTTCTTCCCATTGCACTTTCTCATTAAGATTAGCTATCAATTGGGTTTGCCCCCCCATTATGAGTGGTAATGTTAACTTATTAAACTATAAGGATGGTTAAGAATGCACATAACTATGGTTTATCAATTTGAATCATACTTTCACCCTTTTCATTTTGCTTCTTATTTATATTCACATATAAGTTAGGACACTCTTCCAATCAATAGTCCTTTTTATAAAAAGTACACTTTAGGTAATCTAGGTAATCCCTTTAATAGTGGCCTAAAGACCCACATTTGTAACTTGTCTTAGGTGGGAAATGACCACCTCATCATCCTCACCCTCTTCCTCATCCATGGTATCTACCATTTTCTTAAGTATTGGATACTAAGGTTTGGCACATGCCACACATTTGAGCTTCATGGATATCACTAATCAAATGATAGTCGTTAGTGTCATGAGTATAGGCATCATATATATTTCAATAGTTAGACACCTTAGAATGTATAGCTCATTATATAAGAGTGGAAATAATGTTCCTCATGATATATTTCACATGTTTATTTAATTACCATGTAGATGTTCTTATGTGGATAATTACTCTATGTATGCCCTTCAGATTCGTAGTCTGTACACCAAACACCATTGCATGTTTCATGTGCATTATTGGCCATCAAATTTAAAATTTACAATACCATTGAGGATATTTGGGACTCCATAAAGGGACTGATCCTAGTATCAATGATTTCAACTACCTCATCACGAAGATCATCTTTGAAAGCCTCACACAGACTAGTGAAGGTCCTCTATGACAAGGTTTGATGGAAAGATAATAATAATCCTCCCAAAAACCATTATGCATATTGAGAAACATTAAATTCAAATGATAATTTAGACAAAAAAGTTTTAAACCTTACATCATACTCATTCATAATTTTAGTGAGTCCTTACTTTATGTCCTTCAACACTACTATGCTTTGTTGCTCAAATTCAAAAATGTCAAAATCCTGAAGGAAGGCTATCTTTAGTTGGTCATAGTTGACCACCACTTTTTGAGGGTTGAACTTGTGATACCATTTGTGTACATACTTTAGAATCATATTTATAAAATGTGTGGCCTTACACTCAGAGGATATAATGCCTCATGCCCTCCAAATTAGTTTTCATTTGTGGACATGCTCAGTTTCATTCTCCATACATTGATGCTCTGATAAGTGTAGTATCATCTCATATTACACCATATTCAGTTAAGGAGCTTGAGTAGGTGGTTTTTGGGAACCTCTAGCCTAGGCCCCTTGAGGAGGAAGTCTACTACCTCCTAGTCCATCTCTAGTACCTCAAGCAATAGTGATTATAATGTGAGGCATGGTATATGGTTAATAATTTAAATTGGGGCATGTATTCTATTTTTGTAGGCCTAGTCCATCAGGCATCCCAAGTTATGACATAAAATTTACTTGAAGAGGGAAAGAGAGTGTTAAGTCTAAATGAGCATAAAAAGGCTGAGTTCTAGTAGCCCTTACTAATTTATTTTCTAATTCCAAACTTTCTATATCCTAATTTCATATGTGTGCTTCATCTGACTCAAAATCATGAGTACACACTATGGTGGCGGAGCTAGGTTGGTCTAGACTTTACTCCTTAGTTCTTACCATCCAACTTGTTTCTCCTTCATATGATATAAGTGGAATAGAATTTGGCTAAAAAGTGATGGGGTCCTTATGTGTTTCTACCTCCTTGTGGCTCCTAACAATACTCCTAAAGTTTTTTGAGTCTCTTCCCACACCACTAACTCCTATAATCCATTATTGAGCCTCATCATACTTCCATTTCCATAATGCACATTGGCTAGCTACCATTTTTAACCCACAATGTTCTACTAACTCTTATTATCCCTTTCCAAATGTGTGGCTCATACACAAGAGGATTTTAGATCTCCATTGATATAGTTTCAAGTCCAAGATCAATAAATAACTTCTTCATTTCAAAGGCAAAAATATTAATATAATGACCACATGGTTCTTAAAGGAACTGGAACTTGGCTTATTTAGGGCATGAGTAAAAAGTTATATTAAACTATAGAATGTAGTTATTCAAAACTCCTTTCCACCAAAAGTTGATTGCTCATATCCATGGGGCTCCAAGTCATGCTAAATTATTTTTTTATTCTAGCATATAAGACTACCTCCTACTAAGGTTCCTTGATCCTCCTTGAGCATATGCTATCAACCAAGCATGTAAATAAATTGGGACCTCTAAAAATAAGGATTAATGTAATTCACTATAAATATTCTACTCTATCCACTACCATGTAGAGATTTCTAACTCAAGATAAGGAACTATAAAATTATCTTCAACATTGGTAACCCATTATTCTATATTCTCCAACATAATACACTCAAACATTTTACCATGAATGTGCTTCAAGTGCTTCAAGTCTTGGCAATGAAACCAAAATATTTGGTTACTTTTGATAATTCTAGGTTGGCACTGATGTCTAACCCAATGAGCTAGCACATAAGCCCTTTCATGCAAGAGTTATGTCTTCCGTACTTACCCAAAGTGTGTAGCAAAAGACTAGTTCCCATAGGTTTTGTTGCATAGTTTGGATAATATATTCATAGTCCTTTTTATTCTAATCAAACAAGGATTATATAAAAGCATAAATAGACTACCTTGATCCTTTGAGTTCTAGGTTTGATTAATATTACTACGTAGAATATTGTCATTTATTATTAGAATTAGTTATCTTAGAAAATAAAATGTGATAGGGTATAACTCATATATAAATTAACACTTAATTCACACCATCATTCATCAGAAAAAAATAAGTTAACAAAAATATGCTATTTTCATATATTAAGCTAACCCATAGAAAAGTATATGTTTTTCATAATCACATCCTAAAATCCATTTGTCCATCCCCACAATGCTTTACAATAGGGGTATTTATACTTGTTTTACCCTAAGCAAGTGCTTACAACCATTAATGAAATGAGGAATTGGCCAAATTGCTCTCAACAAACTGAGAGTCATGGTGCTTAACAATTAATTATTCCTAAATATTTAGGCCTCTACACCCCCTATATCCTTGATCTATTCTATATATTTATTGTCATGTGTTCCTCTCCTTACAAGTTGGTACAACAATTATTATCAATAAGGTCTGAGTGACCCGTATGAACCATTATTATAATTTCTCCTACTTCCCACATGTTCCCCTAGTCTTTTTCTATTTTTCTAAGTCTTAAATCCTCAGGTTCCTCATGACTCATTCCCCTCTAACTAGGTCCTCTTGTGTTAGTTCCTTCATGCCATTTTCCTCTTATTCCTTATAAGTCACACACCATGGTGCTTTTATGCCTATCAATTCATGCCATGGTCCTTCCATGTCATGCTAGTTTTGTGCCAAAATTGGACAACACTTAGTCAAAATTCTGGGGCCAACATAAGAAGAGAGAGAGAGCTTCAAGTTAAAGTAAGGAAATGAGGAGAGGAAGGCTATTTTAATAGAGAAAAATAAGACTATGGGAGTTATAAATAATTCCATTATTACCTTATAAACCTCCTTTATGTGTGCCACTTGTGGACTATTCCCTTAGAGTGGAGGGAAGTGTGTGCTAAGTGGGTGAAGGGGTTAATTGTGAAAGTAATCCCCAAATCCTAAAAGGGAATAAAGAGGTGATTGACACCTCATAGAATCTGGATTTATAATTCACATAAAGAAACATTTCACACACATAAATGGAACTTAGAATAAATAAATTATCTAAAATAAAGGGTAATACTAACACTTTGGAACCCTCTCTAGTGATATTATGTGGTAAGAGACCCATTATTTAGGTCTAGTGGATCCATATTGGTCATAACCCTATATGTCTAAATGCACCAATAATTAGAAGGGCTAATTTGATTTATCTTCTCGGAGCTAGGATTTATTTGTAGATCAACTTCACTTTCACTTGTATACATTTTTGTGAACCCAATGTGAAACTAACCCTTGTAGGTTTTCTTTAACACTTTCATTTATTATCATTTATCATTTATTTTATTTTTACATCATTGAATCTAATCTATCGATTCAATCTAATATTTTGTGTTCAAGTTTAACACAGTCAATCTAATTAATGTTTTTTAGATTTATGCAAGTCATACTCAACTACATGTAACTAAATCAATCTAATTGACTCAATTTTATTCTTCACATATAGGTTTTTAAACTTAGTTGATCTAGTTGATTCCGTTAGCAAGTTAAAAATCTTCATCTAGACGACACAATATAAAAAATAAATTTAGCATCTTCAAAATCATCAAGTTCATTCTCACCAACTTATACATTTATTTTACTTCATTTGAGTCTTATTTTTCATAATTTTCAATCTATAAAACTGTAACTATATAGTTAACTAAGTCGATTAGATTGACTTAGTTCTATAGTCATGTTCTTATGACATGCTCCCATTGGAAACTAGAAATTGTGGAGATGTGGAGGTCATGTATTTATGAAATTCCACCACTATAATATAAAAAATATGAAAATTTGGAGGTAAAGCATTCTATGATATGCCCCCACTAAAATCACCCCTATTTTTGAGGTAAGAGAAATATAAATGGATAGGTACCTTACCTCAAAAGGATAAGGTAGTTGTATAAATTATGTATGAAGCATATAGGGATAACATATGGAATTGGATTTATTAATTAATTTCATAGTATTTGATCATAATAAGTCCTAAGATACATGATATAGATCATGGAAATGTCTAGAGGGTAATAATATAAGCTCAATAATCAATCAAGCACACACATAAGAGCACTCAATGTAATGCAAAAAAAGAATGGTCCAAGGAGACCTCATACAAAAATCATGTTCAAATGACACAAAATAAAAATGGATGACATAGTTAAATTTCCAATCAACATAGAATGATACTTTTAATTTTACAAATAATATACAATGCACAGGGGCTAACATAAAAGTAACATATTCAAATGTTCGATAAGCAATACAATAACAAGTAATGTATTACACTCAAGAAAGTGAAAATTTGATGAAACATAAAAAAAATAACATAAGAATATTATACTAGTCTTTGCATAATGTGTTAGAAAAAAATGTTATGTAGCATATCATATCAAGTACATTGTGAAGGATATGATCATGGATATAGACGTGTAAACATTAGTAATTAAGATCAAACATGATAATGTATATATGACCATAAAGGATATGTAACCTATATTAATTATTATAAAAAAATTAGATGCCCCTAATGTACTATATAACTTGAGTAAAATAAAGGTCCAACATTTGAAAATGCATAGATCATGCATTTGAGTATGCCTGTATCACACTCAAAGATGAATGGCACATGCGTATATAGTAATGAAATGATATGATATTTAATAACATAAATCAAACAACATATATTCTAAATAGATATTAAAATTTATGAATGTTGAATACTTTTGGTAATTTTTGAGTTTATTTAAACATTTTTGGAGTTTTATTGAATATGTTTTTGTTTTGAATATTTGATAGGAAAAAGGATTTCCTGTGATCCAATCTAAAGGATGTTCATAGGTATCTCCAAGATCTTAGTATAATATGTGAAATTAGTGTTATTTATAAATAAAATACCTAAGTCTCATATTTGGATATATAAAATATATGGTATCCTATGTATGTGTAATAGGACTTTATAGTCATGAACAAAAAATAGGAGTAGGGGTTTGTATAACCCATAATTGAGTATTTTTTAGTTTCTTTGGATTATTTTTAATTGTAAAATGTTTAGTTTTTCTAGGTAACTGAGTATGATGTGTAGGAGTAGATGAATATTATGTGGAATCCACTATGTATCTCTAGTGCTAAGGCCTCTCAAGTATGGGCTACCTAGGAAATGGGATTTCCTGTTGCTTACTCTTTTGTGGAGGATTAACCTTAGTAGGTTTTATAATATATGTATTGAAATAAAATTATCTTGTTTAAGTGGATGTTCATATGAAATTTTAGGAATTGTGACTACCTTATTGGTATGAATGTATATAATATACCCATATATTGTGAAAGGTACTATATAGAGTATATGTATTAAATGTTATCCCAATAACATCAAAGAATCATGCATATGGTATATATGAGAAAGTTGTAACCACATGTGTTAGACCCACCTGTAAAGATGAATCAATTTTACCAATAACATGATGTGTTGTCCCATCAAATGCTCTGATGGTTTTAGTCAAAGGGTATAAATCATCATATATATATATATATTACAAATGTGTAAGTAATGTCATGGTACATACATTATCACTAGCACCATTATCAATCATAATATTATGTATAGGTTGATGGTCAAGGTAAGACTTGATAAATAATGAATGAAGGTCAGAGTCATCATCCACTATTTCATTGCCATAAAATGTAATAGGTCTTTGATCCATAAGAAGTATTGTGCATGCCTAAGTGTCAATAATCCCATATAATGGGTGTCTATAATTTGATGGATGAGGATGTGAATTGTATGCCATTTGTAGTTTTAATCCTTATTAGAATGATCTTACAAAGGATTTTTAAATATCTTATATTTATTGTGATTACCAGGTTATGAACTTGAATCCTTTGGAGGATCATCAAAGGTAATATTTTGGTCATCATTAAGGCATTGTATCTTATGATTCAAGGTATAAAATTTATTAATATAATTTATATTACCTTGGTGATAGAATTAATATTTATTATAATAATATCCTTTGGGTAGAGGTTGACTCATATCAACCTCTATGGGAGCAAGAGATATGAGTTGACACTCCACAAGATTCTGAAGTAAAGAAGTTAGATAATCAGGTGATCATGTAAGTTGTCTCTTAGATGTATTTGATAAGATGAGACAATTAGGTTTTTGTGACACTATGTTAATAATTGTGGTTGTTTATTTTTTAGGTTCTATAGGTTTTATCTTATATATTAGTTTGATATGAAACTTGTTATTAGATGTAGTCAGTGTGTTTTCTACATACTTTAACTTGTTCAAGGAAATAAGTTTCATTTCATGATCTCTAATAATATGGCATAAGTCATAAAAATATTAGATTTTTTTTAACACAATGGACTCATATAATGGGGTAAACAAGATTTGTTTGAATATGTCTTTAATTTTTTTTATCTACCATTAGATTTGTCATTTTAGCCAACATTGTTTTATATCTCAAAACATATTCATTGATAGGTTCATTGGTTCCTTGTTTGATATTTACAATTTTAGAACATGACATATTTCTTCTAATGTTAATATAAAAATGTACTAGGAGGTAATTAGATAGAGGTTTTAATTATTTCATTGATTGTTGTGGTAAATAATTGAACCAATGTAGAGCATAGTTATTTAAGATCCTTGGAAATAGTTTGGTCAAAATTTTATCATTGGAGGCATAATTAAGGCATGATACATATAAAGATATAATATATCATTTAAGATCACCCTTGCCATCATAAAATGTGAACTTGGTTGCAAAAAAAACTAGCTGGCAAAGGGCACAAATATATTTCAAGTATAAGGGGATTATGTAACACATATTTTGAATCAATAGGATAAGTTGATTTCATAAAAAAAATATCAATTTTTGTAACCTTATTTTTCAAAAACATTATAATTTTTACAAGTACTTGCACATTTTTATCACTAAAATTTGAAGTTTGAGAATTCACCAAAGAGGATGGAAACATGTTTTGATTTGATACATGCATTAAAAGTTGTAATTGGGTTAAAGTGATAATAATTCCCATGGAAGATGTAGTAATAGTAGTATTTATTTTAGGGAAAAATGGTGTAAATACATAACTCATGCCCCCATTATATGTATGAAGTAATTATGTGCTTAAGGGAGATAAATAGGAATATGTGGATGTCCCATATCTCTAACAACATGATCAATAGATGCACTTGGTTTTTTATGTACGTTATTTTATTATTTTAGTTTCCAATATGGTTTTGAGGATATCATAAATATATTATGATTTTGATAGATATGCTCTTGGAACATAACAATAGTTGTTACTTTCTCTTGATCTATTTTTTCATGTTCATTGTATGCATTAGATTCATTGTTTTCATGATCATAATCATTTTCTATGATAACCTCTTTAGTATTTTGTTCAGTTTCATTATTATCACTTTCATTAGGAATTGGATTGAACATCTCATTGGTTTGATCCATATTAGGTGAAAAAATAGGAAGTTCCAAGTGTCAAAAATAAACATTGCCCAATCTAGTGCTATGCCTAGATTTCATATAGATAATAAAATAGATATGGAAAAAAAACCAAGGAAAAACCTTAGGAGGCTAAATAACCTAGGTCAAGCTAGGGTTTACATAGAAATACATAGAGGTTAGGTTCACCAAATGTTTAACCTTAAATTTGTAAAGTTGGGGATAGGGTTAAGAATATATAAATAGTTCTAAAACAATGGTGATAAATTAATCTATAACATACTAATTAATAGAAAATTTAGATAAATAATATAATAAATTTATACGACTATGATTGCTAAAAATAGTAAAGTAAAAATATCAAAATTTATTACAATAAATTAGAAATAATAGTACTTAGATGGTTTAATGTGTGAAAAAAGATCTAGACTAGAAACATGTGTAAAATATGAAAGATTAGTATATTAGATCAATCACCAGATCCTAGAAATTGCACTTTTGTGGTTGTAGACACTACCATTAGATTTGGACACTATTATCAATGCTAGTGTATAATTGTGATGTAGGTGTCCAATATATACTAATAAATGGATCTGGATGTGACCAAATTCTATGTTATGGATTTTTTATCACCTTTATATTGATGTATGTATCCATATATAGGATAAAAGTTATCTCTCTTTGTTGATTTATCAAACCCTAGATCTTCACCCTTCACCCTTGGAATGTGTTTTTTAAAAAATGGGTTAGTGGGTTCATGCTATCAATATGCCCCAAATATCCCTCTATCAATGGGCATGACTTACATATCCAATACTCTAGGGAGGGCCTCAGGCTTATATAGTTTTCCCTTATGTATTGGAAAGTGTGTGTATAATGGTGTAGTATACTATATGAAGATGCATGCAGTGATCTATCTGGGAATTTGAAAAATAGAGTTTTATTTGAATGATTTAAACTTGATATATTATTTAACCTATGATTGATATGAAAATAGAGATTAATAGGGAAAAATAGTGCTTGTGCATTTAAATAATTTATCCTTAATATGTGTTTGTTTGATATTTAATAGATGAGCAATGAGAAGGATTAGACTTATATTTATACCACACCTTTTGAAAATATCTCATGATATGTTTCAATAACAAAATTAGGCTGACCCATGGGCTTTGATCATTTTTAATTTGGATGAATTTTGGATATTAGACACTAGATAAGAATCTAGACACTACCATAAGTGGTAGTGTCCTTATGTGGCTAGTAGTGTCCATAGGGATAGAAAATAAGTATGGATCTAAAAATAATAGTGAATGATGTTTATTAGGTTTTAATATTTATGTAAATTACAAGGGACTTGGGTCATCAAAATTATATGGATCAAAATAAGAGATAATCATTTAGGCATATTGGGATGGTGAATGTGAGCCTTTTAACAATAAGGAGGTCTATAATTGAAGGGTAGTTCCCTAATTGATATTTTTCAAATGTACAAGACTAAGATGCTATAAACATTTATTTTTAGTATCTATAATATTAAATAAATCCTTTTCCTTCCTAAAAACCATAATTAATATAAATCACCTTGTAAAACCTTAAATATCTGAGGTAGTTATGAGGGACCTACCTCAATCAGGCCCCTATTCTATGATAAGTTATAAATAAAACATAAATTTAGTTCAAAAATAAATCCATTTAAATATGAATATCCTAACCCTTATAGTTATCTTTATCAATGATATGTAAGTAACTATTATAGATAGCGCTAATCCCTCCAATTTTAATTTTGATACACATGTGTTGTTCTAACAATGAAATATTGTATTCTACACATTAATAGATGAATTATCAAATAAAATCAATGTGTATTATTTGTGTTGATTATTTTATAAATGCATCAATGCACTCATGTACTTATATAATTCTTGGATTTAAATTAATACCTTATTGGTATACAAATTAATAAACAAAAGGTAAAAAATGTAAAAAAAATGGGGCACAAGGAATTAATTAGACTAGGATAAGGTGTCAAGGGACTCATTAAAAGTAATGATTAGGTACACAGTGGTAATATTATATTAAAAAATACCATTGATCCCTTAAATAATGTTTTTAGCATTTTGGGAGCATATGGGGTCATAATGGAGGGAAATAGACATTTTTTAGGGTTTTAATAATTTTAGATTGAATGGTGGTATTAATATTGACATAATATGAAACAAATTATATTTATAAAGGAAACACAAATCACTAAAGGAAAATAAAACCCATAATATAATAAAAACACATCAATAAGAGCCTAATATGAACCAAAGATCCAAAAGCACATAAACACGCTAATATTTTAGAAAATAATTAGTCATGTGCCAAATTTATGTGTCTACACTATCCATATATAATGTTTAAATTCATATATCAACAAATTAAAATAATATAACACTAAAAATATACCTAATTTCATAAAGGGGTATTCTAAAATAATTCAAATGTGCAAATCTAGGGATTTTAGGACAATATTAAATTATTGAAACTATGTAGATTGTTTAAGGTTGAAATTAGATAAATATAGGCCTAAAAATAATGCATAAATGAGTAAATTTTTATGGAACATACAAATAACTTTTAAAATCTAGACAAGAGTGGAGTGTTATGTTACTGGTTAACTAGGTGAATACTTTATAGTTGAAGAATGAACTTGGTCATTATATAATTATTCAGAACAAATTTGAATAATGTGATCCTTCGATCTTAGGATCCACAAACATATCTCATTTTTATATAATTCATTTTGAATAATTAATAAATTTATCTCCTTTATTAAAACCCTAATCAACTCATAAATCCTTAAAAAACTTGTAAAAATTGTGGTTAGAAATTTTGGAAACCAACAATGAACATATTTTAATCATGTGATGCATCCTAACCCTTACATGTCTTTTCACTACATGAATATTTATGAATGATGAAATATGAAGACTCTAAATGAATATTTTATTTTCAAATAAAAGTCTAGAATTAATAATATGATTCTTGACCTCTTGTTGGAGCTCTTATTTTCATTTAATTTCTAATTTTATTCACCTATATGCACTAATGCACTTGCATGTTTGTGTACATGCTCATACTCATGTGTATAATTATCAAATTTAAATTAACACCCTATTGGCATGTAATATAACATAGAAAAGGAAAATAAAATTGACAAAAAGAAGCACAAACCCTAGGGAAATGAAGGGAATGGTTAAAAATACCCAAAAGAAAAGGGTACTTGAAGTGTAATGTTATACTCTTGATCAACCAGGAGTGTTCTAAAATGATTTTGGTCAACTAGGATCATACCATTATTCTTTTACAAAGAACCCTTAAACATAAAAAATAAATGGAAAGTTCATAAAACCAAATAGGAGAGCAAAAACAAGAATAATGAGAAACAAAAGGGGCCCAACACAAAGAAAAAAATCAAAAATATGAGCCTAATATGAAATGATTATTGATAAACACATAAGTACCCCTAAATCAATATAGAGTGACATATAAAATTACCACAAACAAAAATTAGGTTTATATATAATGTCCCACTTTGATGTGTGTGTGTGTACACATATCTATAGACACCCAAGTTTGGCACAAGAATTGTATTACAATGTATTTGAGTGACTTTTATTATATGTGATGAAAGCAAAAGATATGGGGTTCAATTAAGGACTACCTTTACCTCTATGTTCCTTGGTTGGAGACTCAAATTCTTGACATACACATGAGTGCACTCTATGGACTTGAAACTCAAACACACATCTTCATTGAATTAAAAAACATTACACTATTATAATAACTAAATTAAAATTCTCACATTATCATGCTCACACACACACTCATGCATTTATAATATTAATACATACATGAATAATATTTTCTCCCCTCTCATAGTCCCTCCTAAACTTGGAAAAAATCTCCCTACTCTTTGTTCTATTCTTGGAGAGCTTGACTCTCTCTCTCTCTCTCTCTCTCTCTCTCTCTCTCTCTCTCCTCTCTCTCTCTCTCTCTCTCTCTCTCTCTCTCTCTCTCTCTCTCTCTCTCTCTCTCTCTCTCTCTCTCTCTCTCTCTCTCTCTCTCTTCATAACTCTTTGAGAATCTCCTCTATGACTCTTTGAGAAGCACTTTATTTTAACCTTGGATTTTAGAGTAATTTTATAATCTCCATAGATAAAAATATTCTTAGGGTTTCTTCCTTTCATATCTTATTCCCTATAATTTTTTATTTATCTAAGTGGGAATGTGTTTTTTTAATAGGTCTTATCCTCCTCTTTCTTTCCATCCTATGCTTAGGTAACTTCAAAATGTTTACCTCCACTAAGGACCCTAATAATCCCCATCATTTATATTTTCTGTTTTCTAGTAATTCTATACCCTATGATGACTCTAATGAATGGACTAATTATGATCATTTTATGATTAAAAATGTTAATGATGTATATGATGAATATGATTGTGAATTAAATGATTATGATTATAATTACAAAGAAGCATATAGTGAGGAAGAGAAAGAATTTAGTTATTTTAAAGTAGAAGATCCTAGCTCCCCTAATTACTATTTAGCTTCTCCTCTTAATTATACATTATAACAAGAGAAATATATAATAATTCATATATTCTTATTACTCACATGTTGCATGAGCTATAATCTAAATAATATCTATTTGAGAATACACCTTTCTTATCTTTATATTTTTATACTAAACTTCATCTCATTAAGTATTGTTTTAGATAATATTTATGAGTTATATAGCATATTAGTCTTGTAAATTTACCAAACTTAGACCTTGGTTATTCTAATCAATTCTATACCTATATTTCATCTACTCTCTTGTGCCCCTTATTATATCTCTTAGTCTAATTAGTCTTATGTTGATGACCCATGCCTTCTATCTTGGCCAGAATGCTTAATTTTCTTATCTTCCATCTCTAAATGTTCTAAGTCTATACCTAATTTCTTTCTCATTAGACACTTGCATATAGGATAGACACCTACATCAATGCAGGTGTCCTACTTTGATTCAAGTGTTTAGTGTCCTAAATTCATTTAATTTTAAAATTAAAGGCATCCTAATGGTCAGCCTAAGTGATTTAATGTGAGTTATTATCCAAAGGGATTGGTATAAATACAAGATCAACCCTCATTCATTCCTCACCTAGAAAATTATTACCTACTCACCAAGAAACTTACAAAAGGTATTAAATCAAGCACTCAAGTGAGTAAATATTCCTTATTTTCTCCTATTTACATATCAATTATAGGGAAAACACACATATAGGTTTTAATTACTAAAGGAATATCCCAAGAGATATATTTTCCAAACTACAAGATATGTCACTATTAGACTTGATTTCAACATATTGCATGATTCACACACAAGACAACACATAGGGGATAACTAATAAGTATGAGGACCTCTCTAGAGTATTATATATGTAGGTATCACTCATTGACAAAGGAATATTTAGGGTAGATCGACATCATTTGTCCATTAACTCATTTTTCTCAAGCCACTATGAAGAGGAATAATTAGGGTTTTGCTATTTGATAAAGAGTTAAAGTACATGACCCAAATTTAAATGAAACAAAGTAAAGGTTACAAAAAAACCATAAAAATCTAGGTGGTCACATCTTATTCTAGTAGGTATTCTATATAGGACACCTACATCTAACCTAGATACTAGCTTAAATGTAACCATCCAAGGATGATGCAAATGGTTGAGGCTACAAAGGAACTAAATCTAAAATTTGGTGATTATTCTAGAATTTTATCCCACTTTGATTCCTACCTAATATAGATCCATATTTTTATTAGCACTAAAAGATATATGTATCTTATTATTTATCATTTCCATATCTAACATAGCTATACTTTCCATTTTTAACATATCTCAACATAATAAATTTAGTATATGTTTTATTTAAGTTTTAAAATTAATTAACCTAATGTATATACCCCAATATATATTTTTAGGGCTAAAAATTTGGTGAACGTGATTCATATGAATACACACGTTTTTCATTCCTAGGGTATTCAGTTAGCTAGGATTTTAGATTGTTGTACTTTTTCATTTCCTACTTATATTATTTTTCATGCAACCTAGGTATAAACCTATATTTGGAGGTGTACGTATTGAACACATTGATATTAACCTCCCACCACCTAATATGTCTGAAAAAAATAAGGTAACTAATCCTACGGATCATGATGATACCAATGTTGAGAATGAAAAACATATCGATAGGGTTATCATAGAAGAAGATTCTAATAATTAAAACCATAAGTTTAATGAAACCAATAAATATGAGAAAATAGATCATGAGAAAGTGTAAGTAATTACATTATTTCATGAGTGTATTCATCAAAAACCTAAAGATCTAGATGAAATCCTAAAAACCATATTAGAAACTAAAAATTCAAAAAACATAGATGACCAAGTATGTCCATTTATTGATCATGATATTAGATCCATGGGTCATCCCTATATAAAAAAAACCCTCCACTTGAACACATTACAACCTAATAATTCAAATGGGGGAACATGATATGTATTCCAACTTTTGATTCTTAAAAGTACAATTGCTACATCTATAATAGGGATAACAAATGTTTGAACTCAAATATTGGTTTCAATGCCTATTACTACTCAAACCATTTTCAATTCTCCATTTGTGTCTACTCAACTTGATAACTTAAACTCCAATGGATCTATATTTCAAAAATTTCTTCAAGTTATAAATACTTTTGGGGTCAAAATTATAAACGTTTAACATAAAGCTTTAAAGTCTACTCATGCTATTGATTACCAAGATGTGTTGCATAACCCTCTTACACTTGAGATATCTTTGCACCATTTTCCAACTAGTTTTGTTGCACATAAGTTTCCATTCTATGATTAAAAGGGTGATCCTAAGTAGAATATCTAATATTTCTATGAGGCATGCTTTGATTATGCCTCAAATGATAAAATTTTAACCAAATTATTTATAAGGAGCCTCAAGGATTATACTTTGAGGTGGTTTTATGATTTAACTCTATAATCTATGAAATAATTTAAACCTCTTACATATTAGTTTTTTGAACACTTCTCTATTAACATTATATAAAAAGTTTCCTATGTTTAAATTATAAAAAATAAATAAGGAACAATGAACTTATCAATGCATATGTCTTGGGTACAAGACAATGTTGGCTAAAAGGACCAATCCTATGAATGATAAAAAACTTCAAGACACATTCAATAAAAGTTTGCCTACTCCTTTACATGAGTCCATTATTTTCAATAAATTTAAATCTTTTGATGACTTATGCCATGTTGTTCAAGACTATGAAATGAAACTTAACACATTAAACAAAATTAAGTATGTAGCCAAATTTACAATTAGATACCTTCCATTGGTGTCTTTGATATGTTATTGGGATTCCATCAGATACACACTCTTTGAGTATTACCTTTTATAGTGTATGAGTGTGTTAAATACATGCTAATTAGGGAATTATATTTTTAGGAATTCCATATGAGCATCCTCTTAAACAAGAGAAATTTTTACCTAAATAGTTAATTATCAAGACTACTAAGGCTAATTCACCACAAAAGGGTAAGTAACAAGCAATCCCCTTTGCTAGGTAGCTAGTACTTGATAAACCATTACATCAGAGACATATAGTTGATTTTATGGATTCCTCATCTAATACACACCATATTCAGATATATAGAAAACCTACACATGTTATTTTCATTATATTGCAAAGAAACCATAGAGAACTTGATGATAGGTTCCAAAAACCCTTACTCCTATTAGTCTTACTACTACTTCACAATGATAGAATCCCATTATACATATGTATAGAATTATAGATGCTAGAATGAAAGGTGTTATACCTATATATTTTATTTGATAGCATCACTAATTTACCACCCTAGGTTCATAGTGGGGAGATATATATGATCACCATTTGTATGACATCATAAGATAGTAATTTCCCTTCCATATACAAAAAAAAAATCAAAAAATTCAAAAATTCATAAATATTTTTGGTATTTAAAATTTTTATTGGATCCTTGGCATCTATGTGTTAGTTCCATGTTTATAGATAACATATTTGTTATTTATACATACATGTGTTTCACACATTTATTTGAGTGTGATATAAGAATACATAGATACATGATTTATGCACTTATGGATATTGTATTTTCCCTCTACTCATGTCACTGGGACATTGGGGAATTTACCTATATGATAAAAATACTTATAGGTTATATCATTCTATGGTAGTTTTACATTATCATTCTTTGAGATCATATATATAATTACACATGCCTTTATCCATCCTTATATATTATACAATGTATTAGATATGTTATGTACTTGAAATTTTTTGTTAACATATTGGATCCATGGGATAGTATGATATGTTTATGTTGTTTTATTATGTTTCCATTTATGCACTTCCTTGAGTGTCTTTCCTTGTTATTGTCTTGTTTGTTGAGCATTTGAATATAGACCATTGTTTGAGGCCCCCATGCCTTTGTTTGTTTATTTGACATTTCATATGTCATTACTTGTTGTATGGACATTTGAATATTCCATTATTACTTTTATGGACATTTGACTAAGCCACATCCATTTTATTTTTTGGAATTTGAACATGCCCCTTATTTTTTTCTACTTATACCATTGCCTTTTGACTTGCTTTTGAGTGCTCTTGTGTGTTTTCTTGATTTTCTTGTTGAGCTTGTACTATTATTATATATATGTTTCCATGATATTTATAATGTATATTAGGCCTTAATGTGATAAAATTATATGAACTTTGATGATAAATTTATCTATACATACTCTCTTGTATGTTACATGGTTTATTCATAGTTATATGGTTATCTTATCCCTTTGAGGTGAGGTAACTAGTGGTTCTTATTCTTACCTCACCTAAATTGGGGAGGGGGGGGGGGTGGAATATTAGTGGAGGTATGTAATAGAGACATGGATTACACACATACATTTATAATTGCATATTCAGTGGGGGCATGTCATAGAGTCATGGCTTATACACATTCATAGTTTTAGATATACAATTGGGGTATGTTTTGTAAACATGTTCTCCACACTTACATAGTTTCTAAATTGGACAAAACACATAGTTATATGATTTATATACACATTTGTGGAATAATTATATATTTTGGTACTATTATTATATATAGTTTAGCATGAGACATATATAAGGTGCATATGCTATGAAATGTGTCACCACCCACCAGGTTAGACTTTTATAAATTATATTGAGTCAATCTACCATAATATTTGGTTCACTTTTTGGTATGGTTAAGATGATTAAATAACTCAATATTACTAATGTTTTTAGGTTGGAATTGATTATATAATCTAACCTTACCATTTTTATAGCGTAAATTGACTTGGTTCAATCACACTCACCAGGTTATAAGTATGTTTGTGTTGCATGGTTGAACTAGTCTCAATTGCCAAGTGGAAATTCATATTTTCTCTAAGGTTAGGGGAATGTGTCCTCATATATATAAATATACTTAGATATATATTCAATTTCAAGATTTATATATTTTTCCTAATATCAATTTTAGTGATTCATAATGATACATCTTTCAAATAAAATTTCCATTTAGAAAGGTGGTTACATCGACACATAAGTGTAATCCTAAACCTTGCTCTTTTAATTTCAAACCATTTCAATAGTTTCAATTTTAAAATATATGAAATTATTATGTATTTTAACATGCTATTGGTTACATATTATTCACCAAAACAACACTCATGTTGGACTCAAGCAAAAACAATGTGTGTTATACACATCCAAGTATGCATTCCTTTCCTTAAAATAACAATTTCATTACTAGATTAAGCGGGGGGAGGGGGGGGTATTTAGACACTATTTTTTAATTTTATAGTACCCTCAATATTATACACTTGGAAAACTCAAAACTTGGTTGTTCTTCTTAGTTATATACATATTTTGATTTTGTAAGTCTTGCATATTCTCTCTCTTGTGCCTCTTTGCCTTTCTCTTAGTTTGAAAAGACTTATGTTGATGAATTTGGCCTTTTATCTTGACTATAATGTTTATAACCTACTTAACTTCCATATATGAATGTTTTAATCATGTACCTATTTTCTTACTCCTTGGACACTTGTATTCAAGATAGACACCTATGTCGACGTAGGTGTCTTAATCTGATGTAAGTATCTAGTGCCCTAAAGTCATCTAATTTGAAAATGAATTATATCCTAATGGTCATACTAAGTGTTTAAATGTGATTTATTATCCAAAGTATTGGTATAAATACAAGATCAGCCCTCATTCATTCCTGACCCAGAAACTTCTTAACTACTCACTAGGAAACTTACAAAAGGCATTTAATCAAGCACTCAAGTGA
>JARHVA010001551.1:2512500-2670000 GCA_037957365.1 Torreya grandis
CTTTTATCGAATTTAAACTAGAGGTACTTTTGTATTTGATTATAAATGTGAAAATTAGTGTGTTTTATCTCATTTGAAAGGGTATTTTGTTGCGATGGTTATTTTAGTGTCTTTTTAAATTTATTATTTGGGTCATGAATAAACTTAAATATTTTATACCTTTATATTCTTGTTAATGTTATTTGAATTTGGGCCCACAAATGCATGTGTATATGTCTGGCTTTAATTGCCAATGGGTAGACCTAGGATGGGGCCTACTTGAAGTTGTTTTGGAGTGTACGATTGGTATGAATCTTAGTAATAATAATAAATATTAGTTTTATTTATTAACTTACTTACCATATGTTTATATTTCCTTTTAATTATTGCTAGTGCCTAGATGTGCTTGAGCCAACTAGTGGTTGCAGTGTTACCCACAAGGGGTAACTATATTAAGATTAGTTATGTGACTATTTAGTGAAGGCCAAGTACCTTCATATTACATATAAAATTAATTTAGGAATGAGTGAACTATATATATCCCTGATTCTATGTGTAAATGGATCACCATACATATGTAGGTAGTTCGAGGAGTGGGCAAGGGCTTAACAAACTAATCGTTAGGATGCCCCTTTTTATGTGGAGGTGTTACCAACTAAATTGAGGATGTTAATGGAGAACATGATTAAAAAAATAAATATTATAATATTCATTAGTATGAATAATTGATAATTAACCTTAGTTTATTCTTGGAACATGTGCTTAAACATATAACCTTTAGAGCACTTGCTTTAACATTAATTTTATAGTGTTCTTCTTCACATAAGTGGTTCTTGATGATTATAAACACATGGTTTTATTAGTTGATTATATATTTTGGAATAGATAAATTAATTAAATATTAATATTTTATCTTGTTCTCTCCTATCTTAACCTTAGACACCTTTAAATACTCACTCAGGAGATAGAGCTTCTCCAAATAGTGCAAGTTAGATATTATTGAGACATTGACATTGTTATAATGAGAGAATATGGGTTCCTTGTCATGATTGAATATAATTTTGATATCGTGTGGGAGTGTTTGGGTAAGCAAAGGCATATTGTGATGTTGTAAGTGGTGTTTGATGGCCTTTGGATATGCCATTCTTTTGATTAGATGATGAGAGCTTAGTAGCTCAATTGAATGTTGTATTAGATACCTTGTTGGCATAGAATGGTAACCCAATATAGATGATTATGTCTCATAGAGGAGGCCATCAAAAGTGAAAGGATAACTACATTGGACCCTAATTTTATGGAATGGATATGTAGGTTACCCAAATTACGGTGGGGGCATTAGATATAGGTTCTCAAGCTAGGTTAGGTGTGCTTGTTGTCTTATTTCATGTTAGAATAATACATTTTTGATGTGATTAAATATATATAATATCAAATAAAGTTTGATTTTGATCAACATGAATTTGATATCAACTCTTTTATTTTAAATTTAGTTGGTTTCCTTGTCTTGTGTGCATTGAGAATATATTTGTATAGTGGTAGATGAGACTCTCTCGTAATGAACCTTAAAGTGGTAACCTTGTGTTGATTGATTGGTTTTATATATTGATTCATTTCCCTTGAGTGTGTTGATTGATTTATGTGTGAATAAATTTATGATCTTTTAAATAAAAAAAATATAACTATACTCGACCATATTTTCTTGGCATCTTATTATTGGGGTTTATTCCTCTTCTTATGGAAGCCTTGTGGTGGAAAATAGTTAAGATAAATAAATTACCTAATTTTATATATAATTGTGTGTGTCACACTAATTTTATATATTTTTTAAAAACACACAAAATTTTATCCACTAGGCAACTACATTTAATAATGAAGCATCCTTAAATTGAATTAAAAAAAAATTATGGGTTTTAGAACAAATTTTGGGAATGACATTTTGGTATCAGATCTTGGGTTCAACACTAGTAACTCTAATAATATTAGTATGTTTGGTTGGTTATATTTCACAATAGATAGAAAATAAATTATGTATTTCTAGTTTGGTCATAATGATTCATGATACTTCTTTATACAAAGGTACTATAATAGTTATGATTCCTATATGATTAGACATAGAAACATGCATATTTACCTAAGATACTATTATAAAATTTGTGATTAATTTAGAATGACCACTTTCCTTATTTTATAAAAAAAATTATAGATGGTTATCAAAAATATCATCTAAAATGACATATGTACATTGGTTGGACAGATGAGACTACCTGTATCTTTGTGTGTCTCTAATAGAATTATGATATCATATTGTGATGTGGTTATCAATTGATGTAAAAAGTGTATCTCAACACAAAAATGTGTACCCTAAAATTTTATATTTATTATGTACATGTGTAATTGTAACATATTGTGTAAACCCCCACATCATTGTACATGTATCAAACCTCATAAATAATGGGTCCTCTATATGTAAAAAACATTTTTATGTAATAATAGTGTGTGTATATTTAAGTACCAATATGATATTCTATTATGAATATAAATTTTAATACTATGAATGTGAATATGTTCATGAAGTGCCTTATGTGTAAATCTCATTGTGTAAATGTGGTGTAAAGTAACTTGTGTTCACGTAAACATATTATGTCTAAATAAAATTATTATTATGTAGTAATGTGTTGTGTTGTATAATCCTAAATCATTACTTTATTATTGAGTATTGATTCAATTATTGGGTTAAATATTGGAGTAGAACTATTTTTATATTGGTCTGAACCAAATATAGGTTAGGAAGTGGATCTTATCATAGAATGAAAACCCATTTTCTCCTTTGTACAAGGTAGTCACCTAAATATTTTAGGTCTATGCACCATGAGTGCCTTATACACCATGGGATATTCACAAATAATGGTTTCATTATGAATGATGTGTTCCTTCACCCACCCCTTAATGGTTGTGAAAATAATAACCTTTGTGATTTATACCTAATGCAACCTTGTGAACCTTTGGGAGACATATGGAGAATGATTCTTTATTATTACCTCTAAGAGGTAATTGAGGATTATTTTATTCCTTCTCCCCTTAGGTATATTTCTTAGCCACACAGTATCATAATGTGAAAATTTTGAGATACTATTGTGCTCAAATTTACTTTGATTTGGTTTCCATTTTAAGTTATTTTATGAAACTAGCACCTTTTTTTCTCTTGAATATAAAATTTATTTTACAAATATATTTCATTAGTTTTGAATTAATTTGATTGAAATTTTATTTTTTCTACTATGTTCACTTGAATTTACATTTATTACATAATTGTAATGATTTTTTGATATATTGTATCTTTATTGAAATATCTCTTTATGGCCATTTGGCATTTGATTTAATTATTGTGTTATTTTATGGTGAGTCTTTTAATTCTTTGTTTGAATGTTGTTTCATGAATATCATGATGTGAATATTGTATGCTTGTTGCATGTATGGGAGAGAATAAATAACTTAGAATATAGCTAGAAGATTTGATGATCTAGCTTTCAAGGTCAAGTTCTGAGCCATCCTCTTACCCACCAGACGTGGTGGTTTCACATAAGATTTAATTAAAGAAATTTCTATCCTAATTTGGGAGGTATAAGTATAAATATTCTTAAAAGGTATAAGGAGGTTATGTGCTCTTATACTCAACTTAGCTATAATATTTTATTCATTATTTCTTGGGAGGTTTAGGTAGGTTATATGATCTTATACTTGACTTGGTGTTAGGAATTAAATGAATTAAAATCATATTTAATTCACCATAAAATATTAATTTAAAACATATAAACCATATTTTAAATGTGTAAAATCAGATCTCTCTATGCACTACTTGCATCATAGAATCAATTTATCAAATCACAGTAAATGATTGTTTTAATGGAGAAAATTAAAAAACTAGCAATAAAACATAACACAGGTATACCATGGTTCACCTAATTTTAGATACATCCACCAAGAAAGTCATCAATAAAATTGTAACAAAACAAGAGTACAAACTCTCTAAAGAGAACATATCATAGAGATAGAATATCTCCTCTATAATTCACAAAATAATTCTCTAAATTTCTGCTCCAAATCTGAAATCTATCAAAAATCATCCAAACATGCTATGTCACACCTGTACCTATATAATAACATACCATAAGCTACTATGCCACACCCTATAAATAAAACCATCACTATGCAAAGTTACACCACACCTGTATATAAATACATGAGGAAGAAATCAACCCATGAAGGAGAAACATGTCATGCTTATCTAATATGGCCTTATCCATAAAGGAACATGCCATCCTCCACCCACTCAAGCTTATCCAAAATCCCTTGTATGAAGGAACATGCCATCTTTATCTTTCTCCTCTAAAAGGCTTACACAACTTACAATGAAATGAGATAACAACTAACTCCTTAAAACAAGTAAATCAATCCCACTTCCAATAAACAACTAAATCCATACAAATAAGGAAGTCAATCCCACTTCCAATAAACATGGAATTAAACATGGAAATAAGAAAAGATAACAATTAATTACCTAAAATAAGGAAATCAATCCCACTTTGACAAACTATGGAAGTCAACATAGAAATTATTAAAAACATTTAATAATAGTCTATTCACATGTGGAGTACATGAAAAATGTGATCCACACATTTATGGTGCTCTCTAAGCCCCCAAAATGTACCACCATGGTCATGTGATAGCCCCAAAGGGATCTACACTCAACAATCTCCCATTTGAAAACTGTTTCTCCTGAATAGAATCTATCACTGCTCCATGACCACTAAGACCAACCAAATATGAACATAGTCTCAACTTGTCTAATTTGATCACCTTGGTCATCATATCCATAGGATTCTAGATAGTTTGAATATTTTATATCTTCACCAAGTTCTCCTCCAAAGATGTCCTAATGAAGTGATAACATAATTGAATGTGTTTTGTCCTTAAGTGGAAAGCAGAGTTCTTTACCAAATGAATAACACTCTGACTATCATTGTGTAGTCTCCAAACTTCCTATTCATGCCCCAACTCTCAAAACAACTAATTTAACCAAATAATCTCTTTTCTAGCCTTTGTGGTAACAACATACTCTACCTTTGTGGTTGATAAAGCCACAACCTTCTATATCTTGGAAATCCAACTAACCACTGTATCTCTAAAAATAAATATATAACATTTCATACTCCTCTTACTATCAATATCCCCTACCATATCTGATTCCACATAACCATACAAAGTGGTATCTAATATTACATAAAATAATACAACATCCTTGATTCCTCTCAAGTACTGAAGAATCCATTTCACTACTTGCCAATGCTCATAACTAGGATCACTCATATTACTGCTCACAACTCCCACTACATGGAAAATATCTGGTCTAGTAAAAACCATTTCATACATCAAACTACCAACTACCAATGAGTAAGGTACCTTGGACATCTTAATATTTTCAACCTCCATCTTGGGGCACTACTCCTTTGATAATCTAAAATAGCCTACCAAAGGAGTTCTAATAGATTTATCATCTAACAATCTAAACCTTTCCAAGACTTTCTTCACATACTTTGATTGGGTTAAAATCAGCTTCTTCTCCTTTCTATCATGAGTAATCCTCATACCAAGGATTTGCTTCACTTCACCCAAATCCTTCATAGAAAAGGAGTCACTAAGTTATTTTTTAAGTATATGAATATGTTGTATTTTCTTTCCCGTAACTAAAATTTCATCCACATATAATCATAATATAATAAAATAACCATCATCAAAAATTTTGATGTACATGTAATGGTCAAAATTACACCTTTGAAACCTTATTCAAACATAAAATAATCAAATTTATTATACCATTGTTATGGAGCTTGTTTTAGGGCATACAAGCTCTTCTTTATTCTACAGACATAGTTGTCCTTCCCTTTGACCTCATATACCTGTGGTTGCTCCATATACAACTCTTCATCCAAATCACCATGAAGAAAAGAAGTTTTCACATCTAACTATTCTAATTGCAAATCCTCAACTACAACTAAACCAATAGCAGTCCTAATAGAAGTCATTTTTATAATAGGAGAAAAATCTCATCAAAATCAATACCTAATTTTTGTGCAAATCCCCTGACCACCATTCTAGCCTTAGAATTTTTAATCCTTTCATCTTCATCTTTTATTCTAAATAACCACTTGTTTAGAAATGCACTCTTGTCCTTGGGTATCCTTACCAAATACCACATTTGGTTCTACATGAGATATCTATGCTCCTCATCCATGGCTTGCTCCCACTTCTTTTTGGTATCTACCTACATTGATTCCTCATAACACACTAGTTCTCCATTGTCAATGAGTAATAAATAATTAAAAGGAGAATAACATTGAGGTGCTCTTCTTACCCTAGAAGACCTTACCATAGGAGTTTGGGGTCCTTGTATAAAAGTTTCCCTAACTAATTCATTGGATACTTTTCCATCCATAATGTCATCAAATACTATGTACTCTTTTTGTTCCTACAACTAATTCTTATACATGACTTTTTCATTAAAGATTACATTTATAGACTAAAATATTTTCTTATTTCTAATGCTCCATAAATGGATACTAAAGTCATCCTCACCGTAATCAATAAATGTGCATTTTTTTTATTTTACCTCTAACTTGGTCCTATCCTCTTTCTTAATAAGAGCAAAAGCCTCACATATAAAGAGTCCAAGAAAAGAATAATCAACATTCTTACTAGACCAAGCTTGCTTAGGAATGATTCCATCCAAAGGAATTAAAGGTCCTCTATTAATCAGATAAACTATCATGCTAACTGCTTCTGGCCAAAACTATAAAGGCAACCCTGCATGTAACCTCATACTCCTATCACGTTCCATTATTTTTATGTTCATCCTTTTATAATTCCCCATTCTACTATGGAGTTTTTTGAACCATCCTTTGCCAATGGAATCCATTTTTAGAATAATAATCAAAGAAAGCATTACTACAATTCTCACCTCCATTATCTGATCTAAGACATTTCAACTTGAGACTTGTTTCATTATCAACCAAGTCTTTCCACTTATTAAAAGTGTCAAATACATCAAATTCCATTTTAATGAAATAAACCCAAACTTTCTTAGTTTCATCATCAATAAAAGTGACATAATAATTAAAACCACAAATAAAAGATACCTGAGCTAGTCCCCATACATTTGAATGTACCAAATCTATCATATGCTCTTTCTTTGTGGGTCCAACTTTTAGGAACTTAAATTGCTTATGTTTCCCATACACACAATCTTTATATAGGTATAAATAACTACATTTTAATCCAAGAAACTTGTATTTTAAGATCTCCATGCCCTTATGGCTCATATGAATGAGCTTATAGTGCCACATAGTTATATTTCCATTTATAGCAACTAAATCACAAGAATCAACACTACTAATCAAATATAAAGTACCAAATTTCTTACCTCTTACAACTACAAGAGATCCTTTGGTAACTTTCTAGGAATCTATAGTAAACATTACCAAACAACCCTTACTACTCAATTTCCCCACTAAAACCAAATTTCATCTCAATATAGGCATATTTATGACATCCTTTAGTACTCATGTATTCCCATTCTACATTTTCACCTAAACACAACCTTTCCCTACTATCTCACATGGTTCATCATCACCAAGATAAACATCTCCCAAATTTTCTTGAACATAATTAGTAAAATAATGCCTATGTGGGGTGGCATGAAAAGAAGCCACTGAATCTAATACCCAAGACTCAAAAAATTATCCAAAGAAAGAATTAAGGTATCTTGACATGATTTAATTGATGTCACATATACCACATTTTCTTCCTCCTTTTTGACTTTCTTATCTCAAAGTGACCAACAATCTCTCTTTGAGTGTCCATTCTTCCCATAATGCCAACATATCATCTTGGCTCTAGATCTACCCTTTGGCTTTCCATGGTTTCCTTTTCTCTTATCCTTTTTCCTCCCTCTAGTTTCAATAGATAAATCATTACCTAAAGATGATTCACTAGTACTCTTCCTTCACATTTCCTTGTTAAGAATCACACCTAAAACATCCTCAAAATTTAAACTTCCCTTGGTAGGGACTACATTACTCACAACCATAACCAAGCTATCCCAACTATTAGGCAAAGAACACAACATCAACAAAGATATAACTTCATCATCAAATTTAATTCCAACAGAAGTGAGCATACTTAAAACCATATTAAAATAATTTAAAGACTAACATTAGAATGATTCTTATACATTTTCATATTAAACAATCTTTTCATAAGAAATATTTTATTTGAAGTAGAGGGTTTCTCAAACAACTTTTCAAGTTTATCCATGAGATACTTTGTATATTTCTAATCTAAAATGTTGAATGCAATATAAGATGCAAGGCATAATAGTATGGCTCCCAATGCCTTCCTATCAAGTAATGTCTAATCAACATCACTCATAGATATAGGTTGTCCTCCTTTCACCTCCAAGGATATATTAAGTTCCTTCTGATACAAGTAATCTTCCATTTGCATTTTATACAAACCAAATTTTTTTCATCAAATTTCTCAATTTTGAATTTGATATCTTCTCCCATAGCTCCCACTCAAGCTAATAACCCTTCCTATGATTTACCACTTCAGAAAAAAACACCACCAAAGCTTTGATACCAATTGTTAGGAATTAATTGAATTCAAATCAAATTTAATTCACCATAAAATTTTAATTTAAAACACATAAACTAGATTTTAAATGTGTAAAATCAGATTTCTCTATGCACTACTTGCATCATAGAATCAATTCCTCAAATCATAGTAAATGATTGCTTTAATGAAGAAAAAAATAGAAATAACACATAACACAGGTATATCATGGTTCACCCAATATGGGTTACATCCACTAAGAAAGTCCTCAATAAAATTTTAACAAAACAAGAGTACAAACTCTCCATAGAGAACCTCTCACAAATATAGAATATATCCTCTAGAATTCACAAAAGAATTCTTTGAATTGCTGATCCAAATTTGAAATCTATCAATAATCATCCACATATGTTATTCCACACATGTACCTATATAATAACATACCATAAGCTATTATACCACACTCTATAAATAAAAACATCACTATGTAAAGCCACACCACACCTATATATAAAAAAATGAGGAATAAATCCATCCAAGAAGGAGAAACATGCCATGCTTATCCAATATGGCCTTATCCATACAAAACATGCCATCCTCCACCCAATCAAGCTTATCCATAAGCCTTCCTAAGAAGGAACATGCCATTGTTATCTCTCTCCTCCAAAAGGCTTACACAACTTACAATGTAATGAGATAAAAACTAACTCCTTGAAACAAGGAAGTCAATCACACTTCCAATAAACAACTAACTCCCTAAAAATAAGGAAGTTAATCCCACTTCCAATGAACATGGAAATAATAAAAGATAACAATTAATTCTTGAAAACAAGGAAATCAATCCCACTTCCATAAAACATGGAAGTCACCATATAAATTATTGAAAAAATTTAATAATTTTATACTCACGTGTAGTACATGAAAAATTCACTCCCCACATTTGTGGAGCTCTCTAAGCCCCCAAAATGTACTACCATGGTCATGTGATAGCCCTAAAGGGTTCCACACTCAACACTTGGCTATATCATTTCTTCATTATTTATTGGGAGGTCTAAGTATAATTATTCTTGGGAGGTATAAGAAGGTTATATGATCTTATACTTGACTTGGATATATTATTACTTAATTATTTACTAGGAGGTCTAAGGAGATTAATTACATAGCATAGTGACTACATTTGTTCTTTAGCATCGACATTACTTCATTCAAATGGCACTTTATATTTTTACATGAAAGGCACATTCACCATGGGTTAGGATTTATCTTATTCACTATGTTATCACAACATATTTATTACACATGATACTTACCATAATTATACATCAATAAAATTATTAGTGTAGGTTTTTATTTTTCCCTATTTATTAATTAGGGAAATTGTATTTCTTGTGCATACATGGAGTTTTCCTACATTTGTGGGATAGGATAGCTTATGTGGAGGTGTGTGTCATAGGTGTCATAAGTAACTCCCTTGATCGGAGTTACTTCTCTATTCTTAGCACCTTGTCACCACCTTTCATGGAGGAGTTACTGACTATTCTTGGTGTGCCTTGTCCACCTTTTGTGGAGGAGTTACTTTTGTATTCTCCTATTTGTAGTCCTCATTTTGGCCATTCCATGCTAATCAAATTTTGGTTTTCTCCATTTTGTCTTGTGAAATTTATCTTATTGTATTATTTTTAAATTACTTTAGCATCTATGTGGTGTGCATTTGTTCATCTTGTGTGCTCACGTCTTCATTGCACTCGCGTTATCCAGATTTTGGCAACAACTCTGATATGGTATCAGAGCATTCCCGATAATCTTGTGTATGATCATGATTTTAGCTTATTTTTAAATCAAGAGGAGTGGAGTTTTTTTATTTTTAGATTTGATCAAAAATAAAAAATAAAAATATATCATTTCTGGTATCTTTGGCCTTTTGGGTGTCTTGATTGATCTGTTGTGGCTTCAATAAGACGGAGGTATTTTTTTTGTTATTTTGCAAAACAAATACTCTGAATTCTATTTGCTGCTCTTGGATGCCACCCTACTTTGCATTGTGTTTTGTGTGACTCCAGCTTGAGGAAAGAAAGAGGATGCTTCAGCTGCTCCATGCCACCTTTCTGCTTGCTACGCCACACTCCTTCCAGTTGGGTGCCTTCAGTTTCAGCAGATTGAGCCTTACTATGCTTCCTTTCTATAGAATAAAAGTGCCTTTATCAGGCCATACAACATCCTTTTCTGATTGGTTTTCTATTTTCCAAGACTTCAGCAAGCATTCAGCTCTGCCACAGGCCGTACAACGTGCCCTTCTGGTCAGCAATCAGCACCAACTTCAGTCTCTGTCCTTCCAGCAAGTAAGCAAATCAGGTCTATTTTTTTTGGAAAAGAATTATGTGCCTAGCTTCTAATCTCTCTCCAATAAGGCACCAAGTCATACGGCATTTCCAGCAGGTCTCAAGTTTTTTCTTTTTTGCTAAAATTTTTTGGACAGTGATTTCTTGCATATGGCACTTCTTCTCTTGGTTTCCCACGCCTCTTTTGGTGGGCCCACTCTCTTTTTCTTGTAAATTTACCTTTTAATTATTTTGATATTCTTAAAATTAGTAATTTGAATGTTTTATTTAAAATCAAATTTGAAATTAGCATTTAAAAAGATAGTTTAGAGGTTTAATTTCAACTTGTATCTTCGACCTACAAAGATGAAGGGTGAGGCCTAGATTGGTAGGAGGCCAATTCCCCCTCACAAAAACCTCATTTGGATTCTTCATTCTATGAAAAATCCAACAAGTGGTTGGAATGCCACTATCTCTCCCCATAATAGGCATTTTTAAAATGTTTTAGTGCTTTTTTTTTAAAAATACTAGTTTACGGGAAAATTGTAACTTTAAAATATTGCAAATGGTAGCTCAGTTTTGGGTGCCATTTTTTGAAAAAGTGATTGTAATTAAATTATCCATAGCTTAGAATTGTTATTTTTCAAAAATACACTAGTTTATAAAGTGCCAAAAATTTGGGTCTTTCGAGACACATTTTCGGCTGAGTCCGACGTCCTGTTTGCTTTAGTCTTGCACTGATTGCTCTAAGACGCATTTTCAGCTGAGTTCGATGTATTTTAAGTGTGAAATTTTATATTTGAGGGGGGATCAATATTTTAGGGGTGTGTGATTGTTTTCACAACTTGCAATTTTCACTTTTATTCTCCTTTTCTGCATACATTCACAACTTGCAATCAACACAACTTCACTTAAATTCAGCTAAAAAATGGATTTTTTTCAACTCAAACCCCTAACACCATTCAAATATCATGAATGGAAAGTTAAAATGTCAATCATTCTTAGAAGCAAAGGGTTGTATAGGATCACCATGGGTACAGAAGTAGAACCCAACACAGATGCTAAAAAGGTCAAGTGGTACAACCGTAGTGATGAAGCCTTTAGATTACTGAGCTTGTCTATGTCTATAGAAATTCTCTTCCACTTATAATCCTCCCAAAATCATAATGAAATATGGGACACCTTATAAAATTTGTTTGGGAAGCTTGATGAGATGAGAGGTCATGAGCTTGAAAACAAACTCATAAGTCTAAGTCCTAGAAACTTTGACAGCCTACAGGACTTCTTCACTAAGTTTAAGGCCCTTAGATTGAAATTGAAAGAGTGTGGGATAGAGAAGAAAGATGATCAACTTATTCTTTCTATTCTCAAAAAGTTAGGTCCAAGCTATTCCATCTTTGTCTTCACTTTTTATGCCACAAAAAGTGCCCTTGGCACTACATGGAAAATGCCTTCTTTGGATTCATTCATTGCCGACTTGACTAGGGAGAAAGATAAGCTAATTCAAATGGGCACAATGAAGTCTACTCAACCCCAAGCCTTGATAGTTATAAATGGTAAGGATAAGACTTCAACAAAGGAGAAGAAGAAAAAAAACAAGGACCAAGAGAAGAAGAAAGAAAACACCAATCCTGCCAAAAACAACACTGAGTCTTCATCCTCCAATACTAAACCTAAGAAGGAGAAGGTTAAGTGTGCCTATTGTAAAAAGATAGGGCATGATGAACATAAGTGCATGAAGAAACAAATAGATCACCTAACTCATCTTTTAGAGAAGAACAACATAGGTGTTCCTGAGTCCATCAAGCAGAATTCATCAACCCAAGAGTCTACTAAGGCAAAAGGCAAGGGTAAGGAGAAAGAAAAGGGCAAGGCCCTTATAGCAACTACAGCTTCTACATCTTCATGGGTCATAGAATTGAGTGCTTCTCACCACATGGGCTCTTCACTAGTTGAGTTTTCATGTTTAGAGCCTTGTAGCATGACTTTAATTAGTTTGGGTGATGACACATTACTTTCTATTGTAGGGAGAGGGTCAATTGAAATGGAAGGAGGAACATTCAATAATGTTTTAAGTGTTCCTTCTCTTTCAACCAATCTCCTATTAGTGTACCAAATCACTCACATTAGTTGGGGCATGAGAGTTGAGTTTTCACCAGATTCAGTGTCTATCAGGGAGTTGCATAGTGGTACTACAGTGGCAGTGGGAAGGGTAGATCACCAAGCCAGGTTATACACCTTTTCACATTTTGCATCAGATTCTTCTCTTACAGCATTGTTGACTCATTCAGATGGAGTAGCAAATTATGGCATGAGTAGTTTGGCCACCTTAACTACCGCTATCTTGAACAACTTTGCAAACATGACATGGTCATTGGCTTGCCTCGTGTCCAATTCTCAAAAGGACTTTGCGAGGGGTGCTCCCTTGGGAAGCATCTCAAAGAAAAATTTGACAAAAGCAAAGCTTGGAGGGATTCATAACCTTTGGAGTTAGTCCATAGTGATGTATCGGGACCCTTTCCCAAACCATCTTTCATAAGGGCCAAGTACATCCTCACTTTCATTGATGATTTCTCTAGGTACACTTGGATATATTTTCTCAAACAAAAGTCTGAAGTGTTTGAAAATTTTCTAGACTTCAAGGCTCTTGTTGAGAAATAGAGTGAGAAATCTATCAAAGTTATTTGAATTGATAATGGAGGAGAGTATGTCAGCATCAAGTTTGAGCAGTTTTGCACCACAGAGGGGATTGATTTATAGCGCATAGTCACCTACAGTCTTTCACAGAATGGGGTTGCAAAATGCAAAAATAGGTTCTTAAAAGAGATGGGTAGCTATATGATTCACTCCAAATCCCTAGCATAGTAGTAATGGGCTGAAGCCATCAATTGTGCTTGCTACATTCAGAACAGGGTTCCTACAAAGCTTTGAAAGGAATAACACCCTTTGAATCTTGGCATAAAAGGAAACCTGATATTGAGTACATCGGAGTTTTTGGATCCCCAACCATGGCCCACATTCTAAAGAAGAAACGCAAAGCTATGGAATGTTAGTCCAAGCTTTGCATCTTTGTAGGATATCTAGATGGTATTAAGGGATATCGCCTTCTAGATCTAGTCACACATGAGTTCATTGAGAGAAGTGTCCATTTTTAGGAGAGTCCTAGAGACTCAACACTTGACACTTATTCTCCCTCATTATATCTACTTCTTCATGATGATTCCTCATCAGATTTAGATCAGCCATAGTAGGTTCTTGAGCCAGAGACATCTTCTTCTTCTTCAAGCTCAGACAGTGAGGACAGTGTGCAGTGTCATCCACCTCTAGTCAGTCAGAGGATGAGGAGTTAGCCCTTGACTCACCCACTTTCGGGCCACTTTAGGCTAGATAGACACTTGAGAGTGCTAGCACTTGGGAAGGAGATCTTGTAGATGACAGATGTACTAAGGGGGATTTTTAGAGAGATCCACATGCCTTCTTTGCTTCAGTTTCAGATCCAGACTTTTTGAGAGGCATAGGGGGTACCTGATTGGGATAGTGTTATGGAGGAAGAATATTCTTCCTTAATCAAAAATCACACTTGGGATTTGACTTCGCTTCTTAAGGGAAGAAAGATGGTTCGATGTAGGTGGATATATCAGACCAAGTTTGCAGTAGATGGGTCAGTTGATAAGTACAAGGCATGATTAGTTGCCAAGGGTTTCTCACAGGTGGCAGGCATTAACTACTTAGATACCTTTGCACCCATTGCAAAGATGACTTCTATCTGACTCACCTTGGGTATTGCTGTAACACATGGTTGGGATGTGCATCAGATGGATGTGAAGAGTACATTTCTTCACAGAGACCTTGAGGAGGAGATCTACATGGAGCAGCCACCAGGATTTGTTCAGGATTCTTCCTAAGTATGTAGACTTAGGAAATCTATCTATGGCCTCAAATAGGCCTCTCAGGCTTAGTATTCCAAGATGGATTCCTTCCTTCTCAAAGTAGGTTTCACTAGGTGCCATTTTGATCCTAATGTCTACTTCTTGTGGTACGATGATTCGCTTCTAATTTTGGTTCTATATGTTGATGACCTTTTGATCACTAGGAGTTCTTCATCAGCTATTGCAGTGGTGAAGGCATCTCTTTAGGATAGATTTGACATGACAGACTTGGGTTTGTTGCACTACTTCCTTAATATCGAGATCTCACAGCTAGATTTAGGGATTTCTCTTGTATAGCCTAAGTATGCTCTCAACTTATTGGCTCAATTTCACATGGCTGATTGCAAGCCATCTCTGACTCCCTTTCTATCAGGAGTCAGGCTTGAGACTAATTTTTCTTCACCATTGGTTGATGCCACTCGGTATCGACAACTTGTTGGTAGTCTCATCTACTTGACTCACACCAGGCCTGACATTTCATATACAGTGGGACTTGTCTCCAGATTCATGTAAGAACCCCATGAGCTGCATTGGAAAGCAGCTAAGAGGATCTTGCATTACATACAGGGTTCACATAGATATGGGATTCACTACAGATTTGGCACAGAGGTTGACTTGGTTGGATATATAGATTCAGACTGGGCTGGTGATTCACAAACTCATAAGTCCACTTTTGGTTACAATTTCTCTCTAGGTTTAGGTCCTATCAGTTGGTCTAGCAAGAAGCAGAATGCTATTGCTATATCATCCATAGAGGCAGAATACAAGGGAGCTGTTAATGCAACTACTGAGGTTATTTGGCTTCGAGGGATTCTTTTTGATTTTGGCATTCCTATCAGGCAGCCCATCATCATTTATTGTGACAATCAGAGTACCATATAGATTTGTAGGAATCTGGTTTAGCACCAGTGGACCAAGCACATAGAGATTCACATGCATTTCATTTAGGAGCTTATTCATAGTCAGGTCATTGACTTGATATTTTTCTAGTCTTCAGAGCAGGTTACAAACATCTTCACCAAACCTTTCATTGAGAGCAAGTTCATTCATTTATGAGCTCTTCTTGGGGTGTGGTCTAAATCTATAGCAACATCATCTTCAAGGGGGCCTTCTAGCCTCTTCTTTTATTTTATGTCTCTCTTTTGGGGGGGAGTTTTTTCTATGGGTTTTCTACTTTTCTCTATCTTATGGGAGATTGCATTTGTACATGGGTACCTCATTAGGCCTAGTTACTGGGACCCATTTTATATTTCCACACTACCCACCTAAGCTACACTTATGGGGGGGTATTAGTGTAGGTTTTTATTTTTCACTATTTATTAATTAGGGAAATTGTATTTCTTGTGCATACATGGAGTTTTCCTACATTTGTGGGATAGGCTACCTTATGTGGAGGTGTGTGTCATAGATGTGTCATAGGTGTCATAAGAATGTCATAAGTAACTCCCTTAATGGGAGTTACTTCTCTATTCTTAGCACCTTGTCACCACCTTTCATGGAGGAGTTACTGACTATTCTTGGTGTGCCTTGTCCACCTTTTGTGGAGGAGTTAATTTTGTACTCTCCTATTTGTAGTCCTCATTTTGGCCAAAACATGTTAATCAAATTTTGGTTTTCTCCATTTTGTCTTGTGCAATTTATCTTATTGTATTATTTTCAAATTGCTTTAGCATCTATGTGGTGTGCACTTGTTCATCTTATGTGATCATGTCTTCATTGCACTCGCGTTATCCGGATTCTGGCAACAACTCCGATAAAAATATCTTGGATTTAGTTGGTTGGGACAAATTTGGATGCCACTATGATGGTTTGACACTATGGGATATGCCCTAAGGAAATTAATGTTAACTGTTAACTTAAAAATCTTCTTATTTACAAGAAAATAAATTTCAAAATAATAATAAAAAATGTTGATAAGTCTAAAATGTGAAAAAGAGAAAGCCTGGAGAGTAATTTTACTAACATAAGAACATTAGTAATCTATAATTGAATTTATGGTAATTTGAAAATAAAGTTTGAAAATTATTATATTATTGTTGGCCTAAGTTTATTTTAGAAGTGTGTGGTTTTTAACCCCTTATGTTGGTTTGGTGCATCAAGATTGATGTTTTTATAAGGTTAGTATGCAATACTTTTGTATGGTTAAACATATGTGCCCTTGTTTTTGACATATGTTTTCTTAACATGTTGATCTTTTAGATGTTTATGGATTTTAATGTTATTAACTCCCTTATTTTTAAAGCTTTATCTATTAAAATACAATTAAACATTCTAATTTTTAATTCAAATTCTAAACCAACCAATATTTAATTCCACTTCAATCAAGAACAATTTTATAATAGATTTTATTGAAAACTTGTGCTTAGTCTCTCTAGGAAGGTTAGAGGAGCTATTAGTTAGGCCTTAAAGTAGTATGGGTAGATGTGATTATGGAGTGTAAATTTGGAAAATATAAGAGAAGTTATGGTTGATTTAACATGACCCTTTGACTTTTTACTAAGTGGGTGAATTGACCAAGTGAGCCCATATGGGCTTGAAAGGTCATTAAGTAGAATTATGGGCTTGCAAGATATGAGGTGACTCTTGTAATAAAATTACCTCCCCCATTTATTGGGTTGGGTGGAGAAATATTGATATATGAAATTTAGACTTTATTTTATTCTCACACTTAGTCTTATTTTGGGTGGTTCATTATTTTGGGGTGCTTGGGAAGAGCTTGTGGGAGGAGTAATGAAATGTTCTTGGAGTCTTGGAGGTATGAAGATTGGAGGAGAAGAGGCAAGTCTTCCTTGTTGTCTCCCTTAGTGTGTCCTGTGTATGGAAAGAAGTTTTGAGGGGTGATTTTTATTTTAATGTGTTCTCATAAATGTGTTTTTATTTCAATAATTATTCTAATTCACTTCTCCCTCTAAATTTGAAATGGTTTAATTTATGTGAATTTTGGAAACTAGTAAACTCATAATATTTTTTCATCATAAGTGGTTCTTGAATATATGAAATGACAATTAGATTATTATTATAATGCTTACATTATGGAGTTGTTTCTGTTTTGATATAATAATAGTTATTTAGGGAATGAATGTCACTCTTTGATCATCCCTTTATGAAATACAAATTGTTCCTTTGAGTTTGTATAATCCCTTGTTGATAATATTAAATATCTCTCCCCTTTTCTTTCCTTGTGTTCTAGATGAAATTAATATTATAGATAGACTTTGATTATTCAAGTTACATGTTAAATGGTTAAAAATAATGAACCTCTCTCCTTCCTCTTTCCATTCTCTCTCTTAGTATTCTCCCTAAAATTGAAAAGAACATGCATTCATAAAATTTAGAAGTGAAAATTACATAAATTATAATTGTATAAGGAAAATGAAATGGTGCATCTAATTATCTATTTTAATGCCTATATTTGGTTGAAATTTATCATAATAAAGGATGTGCATTCCAGGTTTTTATTATAAATCTAACTCTTGAAAATGAGTTTATAATTAGACATATATAAATAAGCATATATAAAAATATTATTATTTAACAAGTTTATTATATTTTAAACTTGGTTATATATATATGTATGTCATTTTATTGAAAATAAATTGTAACGACTACCAAATTTATGTGTTGTAGAAGATATATAAATATTATTTATTTTACATATGTTTATAGAAATATTTCCCAAATTATATATATTGTTCAATGTGTGTGCATATATTTAGAATAAATGATTTTTTTATTTAATTAATTTATTTGAATATATGTATAACTATACATTTAAAAAATAATAATAATAAATTATCACTCTCTCTCTCTCTCTCACACACACACACACACACACATTGGTTAAGTATAAATAAATAATAAACATTAAAAAATATTAAAAAAATCATTTTCTATTGTAAATAAATTAAAAAATTGGGATGGGATAGCTAAAAAATCATCCACACATGAATATTCATTGGGGGGGGGGGATAGTAGCATAGCCAGCCACCCCAAACCCATAATAAGGGGAGAGCTGTGATGGCTATGCATCCAACCCCAACCTCATGTTAAGAGAAGGGTAAGGGTGATAGCTACCCAAGTTGCTTCCCATAGAAAGAGCTTTTAATTATATATATATATATATATATATATATATATATATATATATATATATATATATATATATATATATATATATATATATATATATATATATATATATATATATATATATATATATATATATATATATATATATATAAAATTAAAAGCTCTTTCTATGGGAAGCAACTTGGGTAGCTATCACCCTTACCCTTCTCTTAACATGAGGTTGGGGTTGGATGCATAGCCATCACAGCTCTCCCCTTATTATGGGTTTGGGGTGGCTGGCTATACTACCATACCCCATAGAAAGAGTTTTTAATTATATATATATATATATATATATATATATATATATATATATATATATATATATATATATATATATATATATAAGTAAATTTTTATTAAATAGGTATATATATTAAATCAAAATAATAATCAAATGGATTTTACCTATATGTAAATTTTATGTGTGCGTGTGTGTGTGGTGTTTAGTATATAAATAAAAATTAGTAATGGCATATATTATTATTTTATTCTCCATCCTTGAGCTCTTTATACCCAAACTTTCTAAATCTTAAAACCTACAAAATAAAAAGAAGAAAATGAAAACACGATGAAAAGTTGGACTTATTATCTTTCCATAAAGAAATTTATGGAAACATTTGGGAACCCTAGATCTTGTGGTTTAGAACCACTCAATATAATGGTGGGAATTTAATCCACCACCACTTTATCAAAGTGGGAACTTAATTAAATTTTGGTTTCTGTAATCTATTAATTTAACATCTAATCTCCTCTATTAATCTGCTTTGTAATTTTTTTTCTAAAATTTACCATTTAAATGTGTTAATTATTAATTAACCATTTTATTATTTTGATTAGTTATTCAAAACTATCTCAGATATTATATACCTTAAAGTAATGAAATTTTGGTGAATAAATTCTAAAAATAGAATCAAACAATTTACCTAAATATTTCTAACCTAGTTGAAACCCTCTCAGAATCGATCAAAAATAAATATCTACACTAAATTTTTTCCAAAACTAATGTTTGATTATGATTTTATTAAGTGTTTTAATTCTCAAATAACCGTTAAATAATTTTCTAAATCTCTTTATTAATGCTAATTTGGGGCCATTTCTGGAGGCACTTTGCATAAATAAAACTAACTCTTGTTTCTAGCCTTGAATTTGATTTGGAATCGACATAGTTAAAATATCTAAGAATAATATTTTTAAAATATGAAAGTTGAAAGTAAATTATAATAAGTTTAAATTATCATTTAAATATTATAATAATTTTTATTATTATATTTACTATTTTTCCTAGAGTGATGTTGTAGCTAGTTTATTTGGGAATTTGAGGCAATTTTTATTAATTAAAGTAACCATGGAATGATAGACTAAATTATAATATTTATAATAATAAAAATATTATATTTCCTTAAATTTAATATTTATATATTATATAATTTATTTCCATGCAAATAAAAATTTATCCTTTTCTATCAAATTTAAACCAAAAGTACTTTTTTTAATCTAATTATTAATGTGAAAATTAGTGTATTTTATCTCATTTCAAAGGGTATTTTGTTGTGATGGTTTTTTTAATTAATTTTTGAATTTATTAAGTAGTCATTACTACCTTTAATTATTTTTTACCTTTATATGCTTGTCACTGTGGTTTGAATTTCAGCTCAAAAATGTATGTGTATATGTCTACCTTTAGTTGTCATTGGGGTGGACTTGGATGGGGCCTACTTGAAGTCATTTTAGAGTGTACCCTTGGTATGATATTGGTAATATAATTAAATAATATTTTTATTTATGTATGTACTTCCCATTTGTTTGTATTCCATTTTAGTTCTTGGTAGTGCCTAGATGTGCTTGGGCCAACTAGTGGACACAATGTTACCCACAAGGGGTAACTATATTTATATTAGTTGTGTGACTATTTTGTGAAGGATAGGTATCTTAAAATTAAATATAAAACTCATTTATTAATGAATGAACTTTAACCATCCCTAATTCTACATGTGAAGGTATCAACACATATATGTAAGTAGCTCAGGGAATGGGTGTGAGCTTAACAAACTAACCTTAGGATGCCCCTTTTTATGTGGGGGTGTTATCAACTAAATTGAGTATGTTCTTGGAGATCATGCTAAGAAAATAAACTTTTATAATATTAATTAGTATTAAATTGACAACTAAGCTTAGTATGTTCTTGAAACATGTGTTTAAATATTTAACCCTTAGAGTACTTGATTTATCGCAAATCTTATGGTTTTAATCCTTACCAAGTGGTTATTTATAATTCTAGATACATGGTTTTATTAGTTTATTATCTACTTAATAATAGTGAATTTTTTTGATTATTAGGATTTGAGCTTGTTATCTACCATATTAAACTTAGACATATTTATATCCTCACTCGGGAGATGAATCTTCTCCAAGTGTTATAATTCAAATATTATTAAGACATTGACTCCATTAGAATGAGATAATATATGCTCCTTGTCATGCTTGACTCTTGTTGTGATGTCATTTTGGAGTGCTTGGGAGATTACATGCACCTTGTGACATTTTTAGTGGTGATTTATGACCTTTGGATGTGTCATTATTTAGAGTAGATGATGAGAGGTTAGTATCTTTATTGAATGATGTATTAGATCCATTGTTATCTTAGAGCAACAACCTAGTCTTGATGATGATGTCTCATGGAAGAGGCCATCATAAGTGAAAGGATAATTACAACATACCCTAATTTCATGGAGTGGATATATAGGCTACCCAAGTTTTAGTGAAGGTGTTGGGTCTAGTTTCTTATGCTAGGTTAGGAGTGATTGTTGGATTCCTTCATATTGGGCTCATACTTTTTTGATGAGATTAATTATATATAGTATTAAATAAATTTTGAGTTTGATCATCATGTGGTTATTGCCAACCTTTTTATTTTTTATTTGGTTATTTTCCTCATCTTACATGCATTGAGAGTAGAGTTGTATAGTGTTATATGAGACTCTCCCTTGATGATGTTTAAAATGGTAACCTTGTGTTAATTGATTGTTGTTCTGGCCTAATTTTTTTCCCTTGAGTGTGTCGATTAGGTTATGTGTGAATAAAATTTGATCCTTTAAATCAATAAATTATAGTTATACTTGACCATATATTATTGGTACATTATTATTGGGTATTGTCCCTCTTACTTGAGTAAAAAAATTTGAAACCCACCTTAGGTCACAACCTCATCCTATTATGTTTACATTCTACTTCCTAGGGAAGCCTTGTGGTGGAAAATAACTAAGTTGAATAAATTACCTAATTATATGTATAATTGTGTGTGTCACACTACCTTGATAACATTTCTAAAAAAAAACAATAGTTTATCCACTTAGAAAATATGGTTAATAATTAATCATCATTGAATTGAATTAAAAAAATGAAAAAAATCATGGGTTTTGGGACAAATTTTTTGGGAATGACAATAAGAATATGATTTTTATTACATCTATTTATAAACATTTGTTACCCTTTATATCTATATAAACACAAATATATTCACACGGTAAAAAAGTTCTAAAATCACCTTAGGTCACAACCTCATCCTATTATGTTTACATTCTGCTTCTTAGGGAAGCCTTGTGGTGGAATATAATTAAGTTGAATAAATTACCTAATTCTATGTATAATTATGTGTGTCACACTACCTCGATAACATTTTTAAAATCACACAATAGTTTATCCACTTATAAACTATGGTTAATAATTAATCATCATTGAATTGAATTAACAAAATGAAAAAAATCATGGGTTTTGTGACAATTTTTTTGGGAATGAAAATAAGAATATGATTCTTATTACATCTATTTATAAACATTTGTTACACTTTCTCTCTATATAAAGACAAATATATTCACATGAACATAATATTTTATTATCTCCTATTGAAAAACAATTTGATAGTCAAATTATACATGATACTTTTAGTGACATTCAAAATGATGCAATTTGTATTCCTTATTTACAAAATTAATGTGATACAAATGATATGATATGTAATATTTACAAATTATGTAATGATGTTGTATTATAATGTAATCCTATAAAATAAAATGATAGTAATGATTATTCCATCATACCTATGTTTTTAATACATGGTAAATTACAACCTATTATTGCACCTTTCCAAACTAATACTATTTCTATTATCCATATAGTGTCCATGATTCATGTTATAGGATACATTAAAAATAAAGTATTTTATATTAATTTGTAACTTCAATCATGTGATGTTAATAAATTAAAGATAATATCATTAAATATCAACCCTTTGCATGAACTATATTCAAGTATCTATATTGAAAATAGTTTTTCATACCTATGCTTCTCTTATTTTATGGCTATGGAGACCCTTCTAGCCATTTAACATAACATGTACACTCTTTTGGTCACTAGGATAGTGTTGGACACATATTATTAAAATATTTCCATAGGAATATAACAAAATATGCTTTGGATTGGTTCTCTATTATTTCTAATGGTTTTTAACCTAACTTAAAAATATTAGAAGATATAATCTTATCATATTATCAAAAACATGGAATGCATAAATTAACATTGGAATATTTAAAATTCTTAAATCTTATTGGAGATTACATAAAAAATTCAAGAATGATTTACACTCTTTGACATATCAACCCTCAGATTTGGAAATATAATTTATTTTTATTAAGGGTCTTCTTTCTCCACTTAGAGAAAGAGAAGTGCATAATCATTACACTTATTTTGACAAATTATATATGGATTTGAAGCACTATGGATGTGATATAAATGGTAATAATATAAGTGCATTAAGACCATCTTCACCAAAGAAAAAAATTAACACTCAAAAGGCTAAATCCAATTCATCTTATCTAAGAGAAAAAATTATTGTCAAAGACTCCTACAGTGAGAAAATTTTGATAAAATATGTTTTTACCAACAAGGTTAATAAGAAAGAACCCATTTTTCATAAGATAAAATTTCATAACAAGAAATAATTAATAAAAATTTACACATAGGAAATGACTTAGTTTACATAATAACACCTACAACAAAGATATCTACTTCTACTAAGTTTATTTGTTTAGAGATTTACCGTATGATATCTTACATACATTATTATATAAGAAGATAATTACTCTCTCTATAAATTAATATCATCCACATCACATTTTTGAGAAGATAAAGGGTCAACCATTTTTTAGTTTCCCTGGTATCAATGGACATTGTGATCATGATTGTTATTCTTTACAACAAAACCTTATACAACTTTTTGATAGAGGATTTATCACAATAAAATAAGGTCTTCCTCTCTCACTTATTTTAGTAGTTATTCTAAGAATATTGAGACATGCCAAGACATTTCTACTAAGGAATGAATGGTCTATTAGCCTTTTCAAAAATAAATCACTATAATAAGTCCTTCTAATTCACATTATACCATGATCTAATTATCCAAATATATTCCCACTAGGGAACCATTGGTCATTCATGATCTTAATAGAGGTGATACTAAAAAAATTCATGATTTTAGATGTCAAGGAAAAAAATGGTACACGTGTATCTATATCCTCTCTAAAACAAATATGGAAGAAAAAAGTGAATCAAGTATATATGGATCTATTAAAAGTATAAGTCAATGGATTATTACAAAGGCAAGAATCACAACCATTTAAAATTCAATAATATATTCACCAACCAACTATAGTGACTTTATTTTTCCAAACACTTGGGGAAATTGGTTTTGAGTAACATTATCACATAAGTGATAGTAAAAATCACAAATGATAATATAAAAATATTATTATAGATGCATCATATACTCATATTTTTATGACATTCCATTAACAAAATCATTTGAATAATACAAATTAAATTATGAAGCTCATAATGAATAAATTAAAAAATATAACATAATCATTTGAATAATACAAAAACATACAAAAATATATTGTATATATATATAAAATAAAATAATGTTTATAGTACAAAAAGTTTAGTCAATAATGAGAGCACCCTCATCATCTGAACTATCACTAATTACAAGACTCATATCCTATGAATTCAAAACTCCATTTGATCCTACTACTCCATGAAATCAAGACCATGACCTATATTATTTGATATGTATATAAATAAATCATATACACACTATAACAAATGTATGATCTATCTAAAAAATCAAGTAAATCCCTTGATAAAACAAAACCATGAGTAGGCATAAACTATCTATCAATCTCTACCTATAAATTATCTCTATCTTTGATGACTATAGTATATGTATAAGAAGTAATGGCACAAGTATCAAAAAATTATGCATATTTACTAGTGATATGGTCAACCCACTAAACTAAGACACCACCAAATATATCATAAGGTACATTATGTGTCAAAGTACAAATGGCCCCATATACCACAATAAATGAATATACATCACTTTTAATACCAATTAATCAAATGCATTAGCAACCAAATATAATGATATCAATAAAAAACTAAATTAAAATGAAAAACATTATGGAAATACTCATAATCAGACACAATAATAATAGTAACTAAGTTAAAAATGGCACTCACATTGATAGGTTGTGGTGTAGGCTAGGGAATAGATGGTGATCCTTCTCCATCTAAATATCCTCCCCCATCTCCACCTCCTCCAACTTTGTCCCTTGCACCATGTGTAGGGAGTACATTATAAGGATGTCTTTCCATAACTAGAACAATATAGCCCATCAAGCAGTACTACACCATTACATGTATGCTATTTTTCACCCTACATCATCACTTGAAACTAATGTTTTCAAAATATTTCACTCTCTCACTAATTGATGATATAATTCAACACCTATTAGTCCCAAACTCACCTTAGCTCTAATAGTGGCCTTAGTGCTCTGCATGCATGGTTAAGGTATTAGGGAAACATATTGGATCAACCCAAACTAATAAGTAATGCATTCATACTAAAGCTTCTCAACAACACTAGGAAATCAATATTGTAACCACATTATAAGTCACATGCAATGAAATTCTCTAACAATCTCCAACCACCTCACAAATCCCATAAATGTCTACCACTGAATCATATCTAGAGTCTATCTATCCAATATAACCCTATATTCCATGGTGATCATTCTCCTCTACCATGTAAAAACCCAATGAGATGTGAAGACATCTAGACAAGACCAATATCAATGTAGACCACCAAAAATATGAAATGAAATAATATGCTTGTAATCCCATACATGTAATAATGTGGATGTTTTGAGACCACTAACATGAACCTATAGAGTAAATATATATAAATATCTATATAAGTGGGCTATTATGCTACACCCCCAATAATATTTGGTATGTCTCTCCTCAATGGAAACAAAAATATCATACATGTGATGGGGGATCATAATTCTCCTCCATCAACTGATGTAAATGATGTAATCACACAACAAATAAACTTCTAAAATTGTAAAACATTTAATTGCATAGTCATATCAAACAATATTGTACCATCCTTATCTTCATTCTATCCTTGACCTATCATATACCTATGGGATCACCATATATATGACGAACCCTCTGTTTCCACCACAAAAACCATATCTCCAAGAATAGGTAATTGTAGTATATCCCATACATCCTTTAATGTGATGGTCATCTCACCTGTCAATAACCAAAAGTACATGTATTGGGATTCAGTTTATTAATTAATGTTGTCATCAAGTGCATATTATAAGCATCTTAGATCAATTGGCCAACATTTGCCAAACTAGCATCCTCTATTACATACTAATTTTCATCTTTCTAAACCAAGCTCCAATAATGTAGTCATGTGTTGTCGACATTATAACTCTCGTGCATGTAAATTTAATTATAAAACAAGACAAATAAATAAAATAATATCATTTTTAAATCAAAATAAATTAAAAATACATGCAAAAATATTCAAAACAAACATTACAATCCACTATTATACATAAATATACACACATTAAAAGGTTAGTATCTTTGGACACTAACATCATATTTTGAATAATATTGTAGTGAATTAGCTTAGTATCATTGGAAAGAAAATAATAATAACTTGAAAATTTAGTGACTCTAAATTTTGGACTTTAAAATTTCCAAAAAATAAAAATAAAAATTCAAAAAAATCATAAAAATATACTAAAAATCATAAACTTTTGTAGAAAAATGAGTAATTTTGATACTTACCATCTCATTAATCATTTGTGCCTATAAGAGACTATGTAAATTCTTGAAATGAAGTAGCAATACATATCATCAACTAGGCATGTTGGAAACTCAAAGTTTGATTTAGACAATGAAAATGAAATTATAAAAATATTTTATTCTTACTATTTATATGAGTTGAATTTTTCCAATACAATTTACTATGCCTATCATGTATTTAGTTCAATTAATGATTGAAAATGTTTGTAATAAATATATTTATCATTGTTTCTATTGCACCAATGATTCAATTATTGATAAAAAATTTTATGCAATCAATATCTAAAACATCGTTCATTGAAAACATATCCTGTTAATTGTATTGGAACACACATGACATATTATATTGCATCATAACACTACTTTTTCACTAATTCAAAGTTCAAAAAATGGTCAATTTTTATACATTAATATGAACTGTGATATCTCTAGACAAATAGTATTGCATTTGAAAATCATATTATCAATCAGATGTGAGTATTTCTCATACTATGGTCTATACTATTTTGTAAATAACATGATTTGCATCAATACAAGATTCAAATCTAGTACTTGATATTTTAACCATTTTATTTTCTCACACTTGCCTAAATATTCTATATCTCTCAATCTAATTGATTCAATAATATTATCTCTCACATTGAAAGGGGGCATACATGAGGCAAATCACAATAATTCTACTTATATGAAATGTACATAATTCAAATATTAGATTATTCATTATGACATAGTTCAACCTTAAAGGCTTTTAGATATTAGCGATGAATCAAATTCATGACAAATGGGTATAAATTATGGGGGCATATTCCATGTATATTCATTCACTTTATAGAAACATGTACACATTTATACATTTTTGAGTGTATATTTATGGGAATATACACACCAAATTGGAAAATGATAGTTATATGTTGCATCTACATATAATGACTTATTTACATCTACATATAATTTCAAATTTACATCTAAATATAGTTACCATTTCCAAATGGATGCATAGTAGGCCATATAAGTGATATTTATTCAAAGGGCATGATAAAAATTCATGCACACACATAATTTAAAATTCAAAGGGTACAATACAAATTCATTCACACATTATAATATTTTAGATTCAAGGGACATGATACAAATTCATGCCATACTTTCATTACTTATTGTTATCTAATTCCATGGTAGGCACATGGATGTTATCTATTCTCTTTTGATCATTCATGAAGGAACTAATAAAAAAAGTGAAAATTGAATCTAAAATCCATCAATATTGGTTGATTCAGTTAACTCCATAGTGTACATTCGAGGTTTATTTCCATTCAACATTATAGCATTCAAATCCATTATGGATTCAAATCTATTTTTTTTGGGTTAAAAATACCAACAATGCAAATTAAGCTCTTTGCATCCCTCAATGGGCTCTAATTTCATACATAATCACTTAAAATTGGGGTTTGATCACCCTTAATTTTCTATGGTTTGAGATAAGAACCAATATTTCCAACACCATTGTTATTTGAGTCAACATAGTATTTTGTTTCCCTTAATGGTTTGACTTATCACATTGACAAATTGAAATCTTATCCTTTACCTAGATAGAAAATGAATAGATGATACAAGTTCCATTTTTTTCCTCCATGGTGATTGGATCAATCCTTGACCCTTAACATTTGTATTTCTCCATGACAAACAAATACTCCATGAGAAACATATCATGGCATGCATATAAGTGTAGTTTTTATTTGAATAGTATTTTCAATATTTCATTTATGATTATGCCTTTTGTTTCATTTGGATAGTAATATATCAAATTACATACATATTCTTTTTTCAAGAAGACTATGGATTTATATAAAAATGATAAGTCCACATCACAATAATCTATACAAATTTGCATTATCTTTTTCCTTTTTATTGAGTATTCTAGTTCCACTAAATTTCTATATTGATAGGGGAAAATACAGACACCCAAATTTGGCACAAGCCTTGTCTCATAATGCCTTTTAGTCCTTTTTTTATTATATGAGTCTCTAGCTAAGAATTAATTAATTAGTGGTACACATATTTTTTTAATATTTTAGTTGTTGATTTTATATGAATTTGTGGTCCCCTTTTCCAATCCATTTCACACATGTCATGCTTTAAGAACAAATATATCTAACCCCATTTTATCATCTTGAGTTTTCTCTTATCCCAGGTTAAATATAACCATTACGGTCAAGATGTACTATCGATATTGACCCATTTGAATTAATATTAACCCCTGACCTTTTAAATTATTTATTTGGGTATGTTTCCTTATATAGTCATTGATTTGGTTCTTTTGATTATATGTTGGGTCTATATTAACATGACACTATGTCTTTAATTCAAATTAAAAAATATTCCCATATATACATAGTTGTTATGGGACATTTAGGGATGGAAATTCCTACATTACAAGAGCTATACATAATTACACATTTCTTATACTGAATCATTAGAGGTATATCTAAAGCATTAAAGATTAAAATTACATTTTTCATGTAGTTTCCAAGGGTAAAATAGGATAAATACCATCTACGCTTGCATTCACCATTACAAACATACACATTATTAAGATAACTACATCTTATTTTAATCCATATTTAGATAAGTGAAAATGTAGTGCAATACTTGGTTTATCAATGGGCTTTAAGCAAAGTCAATCTAACTCAATCCCTTTCACCTGAATCCCCCCCATTTGATGTCTCAAGTGTTTTTGTAGGAATATAGGGTTTGATAGTTTATGTGCATACACATGTGTTGAAGGATTGAGAAGGAAAAAAATAGATTTTCTTATATAGGTTAAACATCATAGAAGAAATCAAAATTTTTCACCTATAGGTTCATAATCCAATGTTATAGGTATACATCAATAATCGATACTATCTACATTTAACAATATCAACTAAAACAAAAACAATGGTCAATTTTAGAAATGAGTATAATAAAGTCCTTTTTACATAGCATCAATACATATAATAGGCCTATGCAGATGAGAGAAGTGTAATAAATAAGTTTAGTTTTTCTCTATCCATCTATACTTTTTATTATAATATTTAAATTTTCATGTTTGGATCACCATCATAAATCTGTATTTTACATATATTCTACTAATCTAAAATAAATTTTTTATTCTATTAGTTTATATCTAATTGAAGTGTTATTATTTAATTAATTAAATTTCATATAAAATAATATAAAATAAAAATAAGCAAGATTACCTAAGAGGGATCATCTAATATGTTGTGGTCAAAAACTTTAAGAGTTCTTAAATTTAGTATATATGAAAAAATAGTGGTATGAAATTCAAAAGGAAAGAGAGATTAACTTATCTTAGAGCCCAACTTCTACAATCTAAAAAATAAAATAAAAATCATGAACTCCCTGGAACTTATGTGAGTGTCATGATTTCCAACATAAAAAAACATGAAGATCTTGGAAAAATCACCTACTCTTATGTTTGGAATATGAAACATATATAACTATAAATATAAGGTAAACATTTTAAAGTGAATATTTTTATATAAATCCATAATCAAATAAATATTGAGATAAATGTGAGAAAATGAAAAAATGAATGAATAAAACTATTTGTGTGTAAAATAGAATCCATCTCTATGAAATCCATATATCGTAGTCTATGTATTCTCTAATTATGGATATCATTGAGGATATTAAGTAGAATATTTTATACACCACCATGAAATTATTTCCATGTGTAGGAGAAATGAGAGTACATGGTATAATGTTATGTGACTATTATGGACCATCATGTGATTGAGATATTGGAGAGGAACAATAAATGGATCATATGCCCCCTTTTGAGGGGTGGGATGAACCTATGAATCATATATTCAAAAGAAAGGGATTAAGTGTATTATGTGTAAAATAGGAAAAATAAAGCATGCATATGTAACATAGTAAGATGTCATCATGAAAGCATGTATGCATAAAGGATTTTGGTATAATCATAGAAAGATATCATCATTATAGAACATATGTAATAGAGAACTTGACTCAAATGTGTCTAATCCTAAGAAATGTTAAAAAAATAGTAAGATATTACCCTATATGGGGAAGATATAGTCAATTTAGGTGTACAAGTACCATGCACATTTATGGGAAATATATAATCAATGAAGTAACAATGTAAAAATTCCCCTAATTGGGAAGGAAATAATATATGTATGGGAGTAAACAAGGGTCATTTCCCTAAATATATGCATGATATGGATCATGAAAATGTAAGAAAGGATACAAAACTTTTTCATGGTATGAATCATGGTGAATGACTGAATATAAGACACAACAACACAATAGTAAAATCAAATTCATGTGAAATAAAATAAGAAAAACACATGCAAACACATAAAGGAAAAATCAAAGGACACAACTATAATCAAATTAAAAAATGGAATATCTAAAAAATAACTAAGACAAAAAAGTGATTAGTCAATAAAAAAAGAATAATCAAGAAAAATAAAATTATTAAAAGTCAAAATTCAAGTATTAAATCTTTACAAGTGCATGATAGTCATTGTTTTTTCAAAGGTTTCCTTCTAATGTAGCTAGGTGGTATGCCCCTATGTCAAATTTATCTATGATAACAAAGGGGCCTAATAAATTAGGCTTAAATTTTCATTTTGTTTCTTTATCCAAATTTGCATTTGTTTGATTTTGTTTTAATATTTCATCACCCACATTGAATTTTCTCAATTTTATCTATGTAATAATATTTATTTAGGTGATTTTTATAAATTTTTGGGTGCTTAGTAGCTTGAATGCATGTCTCATCCAACATTTTAAAATGATGTAGTTTATTTTATATATAATGTTGTCATAAATAATAGATTATAGTGACACTCTACATGAAGGAATATCAAGTCATAAGGGCATTAATTCTTTTGTTTCATAGACCAATGAATAGGAAGTTTCCCCCATGGTCATCCTTACTCTTATTTTATACACCCATAAAACATAATATATATGGTTGTGTGAGTCTTATCCATATTTACTCAATGTATTACATATGTTATTAACAATAGTCTTATTAGTTGCCTCATATTAAACATTAAACTATGGGTAATAAATAACTAAGAATGTATATTTAATATTATATATATAATAAAAACCCACTTGATCATCTTATGTTGGGTCTTATCATTAGTTTTAATTGACTAAATAATAGTCACATGCCTAAAGTAAATGAGGAAGCTAATAAGATAGAGTGTTGGTCTATCACCCAAGTAGTGACCTTGCATGCTCACTTGAAGCACACAACCAAGACTAGTTCCCATCGATTCTATCATGTGGTAGTGGAAAAAATTAATTCTCGGTCTATACTTAGACACTTGGGTTAGTTATATTTAGTTCTCATTAATACAAACATCATATTATGTTTAACCATGTTATTCACTCCATACATTCCACATACTTATAATTAGTACCATTTCAACAAATTGGCACATATTTTAGAATTTGTAGATAAAAATAGTGATTCCATTAATTTCATTTGAAAATTACACTAATGCATACACCATATCTTACTACTAAACAATAAATATTAAAAATATAATTTAGCAACAGTTCCTCTATAGTATTCTCTCTTTATATATTTTCTAAACAAAACTAATGGGTATTTATATATAACCCAACCCCTCTCCTTAGGTTACATCATTAATACAATAGTGATGACTAACCAATGATTGTTTCAAAAAAACAATTCATGATGATCCATTATAGTAAAATCTTTTTGACTCAGGCCTAATGGATCATATATATTCTCTCCATGCTATATGTTCATGCTCATGCTCCTATTCTCTCATGAACTGGTGCTAGATTCATGATTGAATAGTCTCTTATGATGATTTTTTAAGATTCTTCATAACCATCTTTGCTTCTTGTGCCCTTGTCCAATTATTTTGATTTTATTCGAGTCTTACATTTTTTATCCTTATTTTCTATATCCTTGTATCCTACAACTCACTCTTTTATGCCAAGGTCCTCTACACTTTTCTCTTCCACACCTTTATATTCCACATATTTCTCTTTCACATTGTTCTCGTGACCTTGATATTCTATGCTATGGATCCAAAACCCTTAGAATATATAAATAAAAAATTTAGGGTCCAACATCACCCATACTAAATTGATAGTCCATCTTAGACTATGTTTAAGATTCCTCAAATAACAAAAAATTAGGTCCCACTTGCTGCACTTTGTGTTTGATCTCCTCCCATTAGTTGAGTGTAGTCTAAATATTGGAAGCAATCACTTCCACCTCATCACGTAGTCACCTCATTTTCTTGACCTACTTTAGGAAGTCATTTATTTGAATCATCAAAATTTCAAGATTAGAAGTTATATCCTTGTGTGCATCCTTGATTGACCTAACTTCTGCTAAAAATTACCCTCAAAGTACTAAAAATAGAATTAACTTCCTGGTGATGGGTGCTTATTTATTTCTCTAGTTCTTCCATGTCCTAAAATAACTTGGTACACTAGGATTATCTTTGATATTTAATGCATCCTTATCTAATTATTTTTGTTGTTCCTCAGGCTGAAGTCATGCTTCCAAAATTTTATTTGGCTATGCTAGGTTTACAAAAAACCCATCAGTAGTGGGAATAGTGGCACCTAATTTGGTCAAAAATATTTTTTAGACATCTATGGCCTCCTTGAATTTTTATATTTACCATGTTTTTTCCTATTAGGGGTTCACTTGGTTCTTACATTTATTGAGTAGAATATCCACCAGTGTCTCTAATTTCTATGACTTTATAAAAAAAAAGGAATCTCATTAACAAGTGTTGGATATTTATAAATGATGTCATGGTGATGTCATGGAGGTGTCCTAGTGAGTGGATGAAGTGCATTGATAAATGAAGTAACAGTGATAAAGTGTGCAATGTGCTTGTCCTAATATGCTTAAAGGAGGCTTGGTTGATCTTTAGTTTTGGCTTGATTAAAGATGTTCAGGGATGAGTATGGTGATATGAAAATGTGCAAGGGGTATTATCAATGGTCAAGGATGATTGGATAGCTTATTCTCATGAGTGTATTTCATCTAGTATTCCATAGTTTTAATCTAGATAATTTAGGTTTAGTGGTATAAAATCTAAGTAGTTTGTTGACATCACCATTGCCATGTATATATGAGTCAGAGGAAGTTGGTCATATGGTTATGATAAAATTATTCCATAGTTTATATGTGATAAATATTATGTCATTCACTAAAGATCAGTCAAAGATATGTGGGTGCAAAGTTGGGATTCTAGGTATTTTGATAGTGTTTTCCCATACTTAGCCAAATTTGTAATGTGGTAAGAAGAGTCAAGTAATCATTTTAAAGATGGTATATCTTGTACATGTGGATGTTTTAGAATAATATGATAATATGGGTTTTTTTTTTTAATAAATTTTAATCCTAGTTGATTTATGATAAATTTTAGGTCATGTACTGAAGCACATCAAAAGATATGCATGTTCAAAGTTGACCTTCCAAATAAGTTTTTGACATAGCTATCTCTATGGTAGAAAAATCTAAGTGAGAATTTTAATATTGTTATATATCACATGTGTGAGGGTATTAGGATGATTTTGTCACATGGTTGGTTTCTCCTATGTGAGGATATCATATGATCCAAATTTGAGATCATTCAAGTGAGTGAGGTAAAAGTTATTGACATTCAAAGTTGGCTTCTCAAATAGATTGTAATGGTTCCTATACTTAGTCATCTTTGCAAGAGTTAAAGTTCTGGACCAAATGAAAATATAATAGTTCATGGGTAATCATACATATTTATATAATGGTGCATGTCAAGTCAAATAGATCAAACTATTTGAGGTTTAACGCTAAGTAAAGATAAAGGATAAGGATCTAATGATGAATGGGTGTTTATACAGATTGATTGAATAGTGAGCGCTATAAGATAAAGACTGAGCTAATCCATAAAGATTGATATAATATGTTTAGTCAAAATTCTAATATTGTACGAGATGAGGCTAACTATTCAAAGTTTAATTGTGATTGTTTGAATTCAAATATTTGAATTTAACAAAGGGAAAAACCAGTCTATCATTTTTGGACCATATCTTTTGATCATGAATGAATTTTCTCATGGTGTAAAAGGAAAGTGGTAGAGGAATCTAAGGTTCATATAAAAATATATTTGAAGATATGGAAGTGTGTGAAGACAAAGATATTAATCTCCAAAGTTGATTTTCTATTCATACATGTTCTACAAGTAACTCAAGAAGGGTATTTGAGCTCATTCTAATGTTGTTTCAATATCTCATTATGAATTATCTATATGGGAGTGTTATAGACTCTATAAGGATTATATGTGTGAATTATTAAGGTTTAAATAATTTTATGTAATATGAATAAGTTTTATAAGTTGAATGTGTATTCATTTATGGTGACTATATGCACAAAATATTGTTTAAGCATTTTGTGCTTAAGTAGAAGGGTATTGTGATGGATATGGAATCTTAAGGAGGACATATAGATCATGTGTCATGGGTTCATGAGTTTTAAAAGTGTTTATATGTTCTTAATTTGCTTGAAGAAGTGTCAAAGAGATGAATGGGTCTCCATAGGACATAAAAGTGACTTAGGCCTATTTGAAGTGGATTGTGCTTAAGTGTGACCTATGTAAGATGCCTAAAGGGTGAAGGAATATATTGTGGCTGACCAAGTGATTGATAATTCATAATATCTCTATATATAGTGAAATAAAATATCATCATATCTAGACTTTATTAGGAATACTTATGAGATGAGTGCAAGGTATTTATGAGAGTTGTGGAGCAAAAGAGAGGTAGAGTGCCCAGTTGATGAATCAATGAGTAGAATAGTTTATTGAATATGTATATGACCTATAGGTCATATTTATAATTTCCAAATAGTGCTCTTATAGTTTGAGGATATGTGAAGAGGTTTAAATGTGCATAGTAGGATAGTTTGAGTGAATAAGGAGAGAGATTGTGGCATGCCTATGTGAGAGGCCTATAAGAGATAGAGAGTTCATGCAGAGGTTAGAAAATAGATATCCATCATCAGATGTTGAAGACATCAGTTCTAAGGTGGAGGTATTCAAAGGAGGGTCTAGATGACTTGATCTTCCTTAGGGGAATTTATTCTTTGTGAAATAGGTGTTTTACTAAATACCTTTGGTTAAGAGGATATGATCAAGGTTTGTTGGTATAAAGGAGTTGATCAGTCTCTTGTTTGTAATTTGTTATAGGATAGTAGTCCATGTGTTGCAAACTTGAGAGTGGGTTTATTCCCCATGAGGGTTTCCCATAGAAACTTTGTGTTATGTGTTTGATCTTGTGTATGCATTGAATGAATGATCTCTATTATTAATGTTGCTTGATTAAGTTAATATATGATGATTGTTTAATATTTTTAAAGGATTGCACTTGAAATTGAAATATCTGGGCTCATTGATTCACCCCACTTTTAGTGATTGTACCTCTAATAATTGGTATAAGTGTGGGTCCTTTGGTAAATGATGGATAACTTGAAGGTGATATAAGTTACAATATGGGTAGTCATCAAGGAGGTTTATATACTAATCAAGTGCCAATGTTCAATGGATTCAATTATGCTTTTTAGAGTGCAAGGATGAGAACATACATTATGTCCCTAGGGTTTTATGTATGTAAATCTATTATGGATGGTTATATTATTCATACTATTCCTCCATCTAGTGTTTAAGAAAAGAAATTGTTTGAGAACAATTCCAAGGCAATGAATACTATTACTTATGGTCTTTCAGAGACTAAATACACCAAGGTAATCCACTATAAATCTAGTAAAGAGATATGGGACAAAATGTAGATCATTTATAAAGGAATTCAAAGTTCAATATTTCTAAGCTAAAAACTTATAGAAAGAAATTTGAAGTTCTCAAGATGAACTAAGAAGATTTTATGGCATCCTTTCTTCAGAGAGTTGATGAGATTATGAACATCATCAGAGTTCTTGGAGAGAACATTGAAGAAGCTACTATAGTTCAAAAGGTATTAAGGTCCCTATCATCAAGTTTAATCCTAAAGTATATATTGTATAATAAAGTCATGATATTACTTAGAAGAATTTGGATGAACTATATGGCATCCTCATTGCCTATGAGATGAGGATGAATGATGATATAGAACCAAAGAAGGAAGAAGATTTCAACATTGAAATGAAGCCAAAGAAGAAATTCCAAGGTAAGAAACCCAAAGAGTATGAAATTTTTGATATAGATGAGGATGAACTAATTGATTTGATTTCAAGGAAATTGAGAATAGGTTTAGATAAGTATAAAGGTAAACTACCCCTCAAATGCTTCAATTATGGTGAGATAGGACATTTTGATAATAAGTGCCCTCATAAGTATAATAAGGATGATGATGAATAACATGATCAAGGTCATGATGATGGAAAGATATCATTCAAGTTAGATAAAATAAAAAAGGAATTCATAAGGTTTGACAACAAAAAGAAGTACTTTAAGGACAAGAAGAGTCTCTACACTAAACAAGATTGTAGCTCATCATATGAGAGTGAAGATAATGACTTAGAGTATGATCATGAAGATGATGGTCCTATTGAAGATTAAGCCCTATTCATGGATGAAAAAGGTAGTTTCTCACATCAAAAGGAGTCTACTTGGAGTGATTCAAATGATGATGAATATGAGGTGGACTATGAGACTATTTTGACAAATTCTCTTAAATAAATGAAGATTAACAAGAAGATGAAGTCCCAAATGAAAGACTATGAGGATTAATTCAATGAATTTGAGGCAAGAATGAATGAACATATGGTCAAGCATCTCAATTATCAATTGGAAATCCTATGTACAAGCCTAAAATATAAAGAAGATGAATGTTTAAGGTATATAATTGAAAATGAGTCATTAAAATCTAAGTTAGAAAATATATCTAGTAAGGTAATGTCATTTTTGAGATAGGAAAAGAGCTCAAGTGATCTAGAAAACATTCTAAATTATCAATATCATGCAAGTCATAAGACTAGTCTTGGATACAAAGAATAAACAAAGACTACAACTCAAGAAAAGATGAAGACTAATATGAAGAAGGACAATCAATCTTTGAAGAAAAATCATCAGATAAGGAATGATGGTGAGAATAGATTGAAGACAAATCAAATTGGCCAACCAAAAGCCATGAGGTATGAAAATTTTAATGGTTACTTCTATACTTGTAATCAATTTGGGTATATATCTAGAGAATGTAGAAGACCTATTAAGAATGAGCTTGCATGGGAATATGATGGGGGTAATCATTCAAAAGGAGTAATCAAGGTTGAGTGCTTTAACTATCATGATGTGGGACACTTTGAAAAACATTGTTTGAACAAGGTAAGATAAGCTAAGTTTTCTTCAAGGAGTATGGTCTGCTACAACTATGAATGGAGAGGTCACATTGCTAGAGTATGCAAGCAAAGGTCTTCAAATCAGAATAAGTTCAATTAGGCTCCGAGTGTGTAAGAAAAAAGTAAATTTGACTCATGGAAACCAAAGGTGGTAAGTATGAGTTATGATGAGATTACAGGTCCATGTAATCTATTTTGTATAGTGGAAAATGCTTTAAAAGGTGAAGAGTGCCAAGAGCTCTCATTGTTTGCTCATGTTGTGAAGGAGAAGACTGAAGTACTGGTTAAGGCTAGTCTTGAGATGTGTATAGATCTAAGTGAACATCCTACTCTTGTTGATCAAGCTTCATGTAAAGAACATCAATTAATACTACCTAGTGATGAGGTTCCAAGCTTTAAGGTTGTTTCTTCAAAAGAAAAGGTATGTCAAGACTCCATGGTTGCTCTATGTGTTGTCAATCCAATCTTAGAAGAGAAGGAGAATGATATAAAAGGGAGCTAGTTGTCATAGTTTAGAATAAAGAGAAGAATAATAAGAGCAATAAGTCTTATAGTTATAAAAAGGATTATAGTGGTTACTGAGGAGATATGGGCCACTTTTAGCTTCACTTTATTTTAAAGAATTATGGTGTAAAGGATGTCTCTATCTATGCTTCTTAAGAGAAACCTTTCAATGGAGAAGTAATTATTTCTGTAATGTTCTTCAGATGGTCCTAGAAGTCTATAGATAAGTGTTTTCAATTTGAGCATGTATGTCTAGGTGGAAGATATGTTATGGTGATGTCAAAGTGATGTCATAGTTGTATATGGTCAATCTGTAAGATTAGAATGGGTGTTTTTAGGTAGCCTAATAAAATTGATGCAATTTAAAAAAGGATTTTGATGATTAGAAAGGTATGTGAACTTATTTGAGATGTTTTCCAAGTGATATTAAGCTTTGAAGATCTTTTGTGTGTAATTGGAGATTTTTGTTTGCTCTCAGGTTTCCTAGTTCGTGCTTAAAAGTATACATATCCTAAAATGGGTTATAGGATGTATGGGTTCCCAAAGATGTGAAAAATCAAATACTAATCTAGAAGTGTGTGATGGGTGTCAATAAGTGTGAAATAAGTTTTATAGGTGTGCACTGACTAGAAGGAGGTTTGTTGACCCTATTTATTTTGAGTTTCTAGGGTTTTGGGCTATGCTAAAAAAGTGGTCTAAATTATGAGTTGAGGTCTAATGATTAATAATAGGTTAAATGGGACAAATTTGTTATCAAATCATGATTAATAAATATTTTAAGGTTTTTTTTTTAAAATTTATTCATGTTTTTGTCACGATTGATGCCTAATTAACAAGTTGGTTTATGAAGGAAGTATGTTTTAGAAGATGTGTTAGGTAATGAAAATTGGTAGACTTAATGGGGAATATAAGATTGTTATATATGTGAATTTTTATGTCTTGATGGTATGTATAATGAAATATGTGGGCTCTGGAAGTTCTAAGTAGGGCTATAAGGAATCTAGATAGGCCTAGTATGAAGATTTGAAGTTTTTGCTCAGTGTTTCCAAAATGGAAAGGTATGAGAATTTCAAGGTGAGTTATCAGGATTTTTTTAGATCATGTTTCCCATTTGGTGTGTGGCATGAAGTTCTACTTGTGGTTTGTAAGTTGGTTTGAGATAGAAGGCTAGTAAGTCTATACGGGTTCCTCATAATGTATAGAGATCTAAATATGCTTAAAAGGTGAAATGGATAAAAAATATTAGGGGGAGTCCTTATAATATGTTTCTTGGTGAATTATATCATATTTTAGTTCTTTTGTGTGTTCTTTATTCATTGGTTGAAGTGCTTGGTTGAAGAAGAGTGTTGGCATAGAGCAAGAGGAAGTTGTCAAGGTAAGAAGATGTTGGATCAAGGTAAAGGGGAGTTTGTATCATCTTTATAAGATGGAAATTTTATATTTATGGTATTTTTAGGTCCTTAGTATTAGTTGGTCCCCACTTTTTCATTATGTCAAAGGGGTAGAAAGTTCCTATTATGAGAGTGCTTGAAGAGAAAGAAGGTGAGCTGAATGATGTTTGTTGACATCAATGAAAAAGGGAGAGATTATTGGAGAGATGTTAGTGATGTCAAGGAGGTGTCCTAGTGATTGGATGAAGTGATTTGATAACCTAAATAGCAATGACAAAGTGTGCAATGTGCATGTCCTAGTGTACTTAAAGGAGGTTTAGTTGATCTTTAGTTTTGGCTTGATTAGAGATGTTCAAGGATGAGTATGGTGATTTGAGAATTTGAAATGGGTCTTATAAATGGTAAAGGATGATTGGATAGCTTATGTGTATGATTGTATTTAATCTGATAGTCCATAGTTTTCATCTAGATAGTTTGGGTTTAGTGGTAAAAAATCTAAGTAGTCATTTTGATGACATCAACATTACCACATGTGGATGAGTTAGGGGGAGTTGGTCATATGGTTGTGATCAAATTATTTCCTATTTTTTATAAACTAAATCTTAGGTCATGTGAATAATCATATTAAAATATATGTGGGTGTAAAGTTGGGCTCTTAGGCATTTTGACAGTGTTTTCCCATAGCCAAATTTGCAATGTGGCAAGAAGAGCTGAGTAAGCATTTTGATGATGGAATATATAAAACATATGGTAATTTAAGAACAATATGATCATATGGGTTTGTTTATTTTTTATCCTATTTTATTTTTTTATAAATTTTAGGTCATGCACTAAAACACATCAAAATATATGCATGTTCAAAGTTATCCTTTCAGACTAGTTTTTGACATAATTGGCTCTGTGGTAGAAAAATCTGAGTGAGCATTTTAATATAGTTATTTCTCACACGTGTGATATATATAGGATTATTTTGTCACATGGTTGTTTTATCTTATGTTAGGAGATCATATGGTATAAATTTGAGATCATACGAGTGAGTGAGGTAAAAGTTATTGAGGTTCAAAGTTGGATTCTCAGATAGATTACAATTGTTCCTATACTTAGTCATTTTTGCAAGAGTTAACATTTAGGACCAAATATAAATAAAACAATACATGTACTATCATATATATTTATTTAAATATGTGTTTTTAAGTTAAAGAGGTCAAAGTGTTTGAGGTTTAATGCTAAGTAAAGGTAAAGGATAAAGATCTAACGGTGAGCAGGTGTTTGTATAGATTGATCAAATGGTGAGTGCTATAAGATAAAGACTGAGATGATACATAGAGATCAATAGTGTGAATTTATTCAATAATTAAATATTTCATGAGATTTTGTCAACTATCCAAAGTTTAATTGTGACTGTTTGAATTAAAATATTTGAATTTAAAAAAGGGAAAAACTAGTCTATGGTTTTTGGACCATATCTTTTGATCAAGGAAGAATTTACTCATGGTGTAAAAATAAATGTGGTAGAGGACTGAAATAATAATATATTATATTAATATGGATTTACATATCTGAAAATGCATGTATATAATGATATTGAGCTCCAAAATTTACCATGTGTTCGTGCATGTTTTGCAAGTAACCTGAGAAGGGTATTGGAGCTCATTCTAATGTTGTTTCGATATCTCATAATGAATTATATATATGGGAGTGTTTTATAATACATTAGGATTATATTTGTGCATTATATAGGTTTTACCAATTATATGTGGTATGAAAAAAAGTTTACAAGTTGACTGTGTATTCATTCATGGTGATTATGTGCACAAAATATTGTTTAAGCATTTTGTGCTTAAGGATAAGGGTATTGTGATGGATATGGACTCTTAAAGAGGACCTATAAATCATGTGTCTTGGTTTAATGAGTTGGAAAAGTGTTCCTATGTTTTTATTTTTCTCAAATAAGTGCAAAGAGTTTAATGTGTCTCCATAGGACATAAAAGTGACTTAGGCCTATTTGAAGTGGATTGTACTTAAGTGTGACCTATGGAAGATGCCTTAAGGGTGAAGAAATGTATTATGGCCATAAAATTATTTTATAATTCATGATATATCTATATATATTGAAATAAAATATGATGATATATATAATTTATGGGGAATACTTACGAGATAAGTGCAAGGTGTTTATGAGACGTGTGGAGCGAAGGAGAGGTAGAGTGCCCAGTTGATGAGTCAATGAGTATAATTTTTTTTAAACTATGTATATGAATTATAGGTCATATTTTTAATTTAAAAATAGTTTTCTTGTAGTTGGAGGATATGTGAAGAGGTCCAAGTGTGCATATGAGGATAGTTTGAGTGAAGAAGGAGATAGATTGTGGCATGCCTATGTGAAAGACCTATATGAGATAGAGAAAGTTTGTATAGGGGTTATAAAATATATATCCATCATCAGGTGTTGAATACATTAGTTATAAGGTGGAAGTTTTCAAAGGAGGGTCTAAAGGACTTGATCTTCCTTAGGGGTAGTTTCTCCTTGTGAAACAAGTGTTTCACTAAATACCTTTGGTCAAAAGGATGTGATCAAGGTTTTTTGGTATAAAGGAGTTAATTATTCTCTTGTTTATAGTTTCATATAGGATATTAGTCCATGTGTTTCAAACTTGAGAGTTTTTTTTATTGCCCTTGAGGGTTTCCCATAGGAACTTTATGTTATGTGTTTGATCTTGTGTATGCATTGAATGAATGAGCTCTCTTGTTAATGTTGCTTGATCAGGTTGATATATGCTAATTGTTTAATATTTTGAAAGGAATATAATTTAAATTGAAATATCTAGGCTCACTAATTCACCCCCATCTTAGTGATTGTAACTCTAACATCAAGACCATCTGACAAAGGGCTAGTGTCCTTAGTTAGGATGCCTTGATTGTATTATGTTCGAAATTGAATACCTTTATTTCCTCTTCAAGCCTTTGCCTTTTCTCATGTTCCTCTTGATACATTTATATGAGCTCATGATGGTTATGGAAAAGCTATATAACACTATTACTATGGAGAATATTTTACCTAGTGATCTCTAGGGCTAGTTTTATTAGGGTCGCACTAATTGAGCTGTAGAACATTTAAGGGAATCCACCCAAAGAAACTATAGAATATCTACCCCCTCTAGGATTAAATATATTTTGGACTTAATAATCTCAAAATGGACTTCATTGTTATATACGCACATTGCAAAATATACTTCACATCAAGTTTGAATAATGGATTCATTTTTAGGGAAATAATCCCACATAAAATTTGTCATCTAGGATTCATTACTAGAATAAGGCATGATTAGAAAGGTCATCACTACCCTCATTTTCTTGATTCAACTCTTATGCTTCTTCAATAGGCCCCTTGACCTTATGAGCGTCACACTCTATATCTACAATTTCAGAACCCATTTTTCATTATTCAATTATGATAACATCTTGGACCTCTATAATATGGAATACCCCTCTTCCTACCTATTTTTCAATAGGTTTTGGAATCTCAATGTCCTTTTATGGATCTTGGAAAGCATGTTATTATTTTTTAAGTTTAGGGGAAGGTTATTTTTTAGGTCATGCTATTGGATATGATTCACCTTATTCAGACATCACAACTTTGAGCATTGAAAGATATGGTCCTGAATAGACAATTGATTATTGTGTGGAAATGATGTCATATTTCATTTGTTCTTTAGGTAACCCCTGGGTTTTCATTAGTCATGAGGTTTGCCTTTGTCATTTGGTGTTATCTCTATATTTTCCTCTTGTGCATTGCTAGAACTAATGGATTTAGGTCTTGGCCTCTTTTATTTTTCCATGGCCTTCCTTCTATTGGTGTTTTTGGTTGAATAATGAGGCATTATTTTTATTATATCTAAGCTTTCTGACATTTCCTTCCTGGGATTGAGCATATAATAAACTAATTTTTTTTCCCATACATGATTATAATAAAAGAATTAATATTAGTTTTATCTAATTTGCACCAATCTATCTATGTTTAATTTCTTAGTTAGACATATAACTTACACATAATGTGAACTTCAACATAAATCTTGTCAGCATTAATGCTTATTAAGCATGTATTTATAATGTGTTTAATGTAAGACATGAAATATTTTTAAGTGTATACATAGGGAAGCTTGAGCCATCCTAAAAAATTATTAATGCTCTCCATACATATTTTCATGAGTGAATAATGTTTTTTAACATCAAAATTAGCCTAGCTCCCCATTTGCACAGGTAAATATTAGGGTACATGCTACTCAATACCAAAATCTTCATTCATTCCCTCGAACCAAAACTTTATCTTAATTTTATAAAAGGGTGTGATGGTTTTTATTTTCACCAAATATTTAATCATATAAGAGGGTGTTAAATCATCCTCCAAATTTGGGAAACATGGGAATACTTCTATGTATGTGGGTTTACCTATAGGTAGAAGTAGACCTCTAGGTTTAAGGGCTAACTCCCTGGATATACCTCAAAAGATTATCACCTACTTAAATATTTTTTTATGGGAAAAGAGATAGAATTTTTCATGAAATTAAACTATTCTAATGGGGTGATACAATATAAATATTTCCATAAGACCATCATACTTACTTTCATTAAGAAATAAGACATACAAACTAGATTCCTAGTCCTAAAAGGTTCTAACATCAATGTTTCAATATAGAGGTGAAATGTATGAGGAAACACAAAGTAAGTGAACCAGAGGGCATATTTCACACTCCAATAAAAATTGTACACTTGAAATGATTCTAACACACTTGACTACACTCTATATGACCTGTTAGAATAGGAACTCTTGCATAAAGATGAGAGGATAAGGAAAGCAAGGATAAAATATTATCACTAACTTCATCATACATCACTTTGCACAATTAAAAAAAAATTCATAAAATAAAAACCATACTTTAATTTATTTTTTAAAATAAAAATACAATGTCATTCTAGCAGGGCTTCGCCATACATGGTGTGGTATTAGTCTACAAAAGCCAAAATGGACACTACTTATAGAATTAGAGAGAGATGAGAAGATAATGAAGTAAAAGAGTCACTAATACATGTGTCATAATAAGAAAAGGAGTTACACATGTAAGAGAGAGGAATATGGAACAAACCATGAAAGGTCATATAGGACAAATGTCCTTCAAAACATGAATCTCTCTAAACTTGGCGTAGAACTTGTCAATTACTTTCTCAAAAAACTACCCTCATCATTTGGACTTCTTGGAATGTAAAAAAATATAATAGGGATAAATTTTATGATTAAATTAAGATGGAAGTGTTTTATAAATTCTCCAACATGAATTTTTTGCATCACTAATCATCAAGATTCTTCTAGAGGTGATTTATCACTACCTGCAGTCTAAATAACTTCTCTTTCACTCACCCTTCACACTTAGAACCAAATTTTATCTTAAAATTTCCAATATTATCATATATTGGAGTGTATGACACTTTTTAGGACCCATCATGGCTTTATATTACTTAGTTAGACCTTAAAATAACTCCCACTTAAAGTTTTCACTCTCTCACTAGCTTGTTCACTATGTCAATTTTGATCGGCTAAGATGAAGGTGTTAGTAGAGGAACTTGTGAGGTCTTATAGTATAATAAATGGAAACAAGAGATTATATAAATTACCAAAATATCTCCCAAAGTGAATTAAATCCTTTGAATCTTCATTGAACCTAAAAAACACCAAAAAATTATAAAAAAAATCCATTTCCCTCCCTGTCCATACAAGTAGGATAGAAATCAAGTTGATGGGAATGAGCCATAGAGAGTATTATAAAACTTAAAATCATATAAAAATCCATTATATTCCATATGGATTCCCATTCTCCTTCATTTTCCCATTTAGGTCATTACTAAGGGTTTTAGGCTATTTTGCCCTCTAAGGACTGTTCACAAAGATGTGACGTTCAATCCTTCAAAAAATTTCACTAAATATTTATTAAATTCCTCTTTTATCATTCCAAAAATCCTTATATTCCCATTAAAATACTCTAATAAGGTGTGATCTTTCAAAATTTCCTACTCGAACCTTGTTCTTCATCTTACATACCCTAAATTAGCTTTGGGCCAAAATATCAGTTCTCTATTATCTTATTTGAAATACAAAAGCTTGGAAACACCTGATATATATATATATATATATATATATATATATATATATATATATATATATATATATATATATATATATATATATATATATATATATATATATATATAAACATTTTCCCATGTTTTATAATTTTTATCTAATGTTAAAAGTATTATCAGACCCCCAAATAGGTAATAGGCCTAGTCTAGACCATATAGGTATGCTTATATCCTTATAGGTTTAGGACACCCTGACATATTTATCAACTCTATGCATTGTTTTTAATGTTGGTATATATGTGAAAAAAATCTCCACATCTCATTTAAATGTATTACCAATATTTTAACTCATCCTCATAGCATTTTCCCTCTAAAGTTGTAGATTTGCATTTTTGGGGAGTACCCTTTATTTGAGACAAAATAGAGGGTGCTTCCCCTATTATATCATGAAAAATGGTGATATAAGGGGTTATATTAGGTGGTGTATATTATTTTTGCATATTTTTAGGGTTTTTTCATATCATTATACAATCAAAATGCTTCAAAACTCAACATAAACTTATGGAATTATTGACTGTGCACAAGGTCTTGAATACAAGCTGTAGATTGCATTATTAGAGCCTTTATCTACATTGTTTCCATTTTATGGTATTTAAATTTTAAATTTGGATATATTTACCATGATCAAAAACTTCCTATCATCCATGTTTTCACCATTAACCCTTGTGCTTGCTCCATTAGGCCTGACTGATAGGTTGATTGTGTTTTACCTTAGAAAAGGCCTACTTGTAGGTGTATCTACATGGTTAAAAATTGAATACATTACCTCAAGATATTATTATATTTTTAAATTTAATTTTAAAATAATTTATATTCATTCACCTCATGCTCAAGCTATGCCAACATTCAGAACACTATTTCCTAGCTCACCGTTACCTACAATAAACTATAGTTGAGTGCTCTGGAACAAGTAGGGTTCATGTATGTGGGTATCCACATTAAAATAAGTGATACATGTTCTTTTATTATTATTTAGTTATTTTTTAGGGATATTATACTATTAATTTTTTGTATCTCCATGTCTAAGTTCACCTTATGGACCTATAGGAGTCTATAGTCAATTGTAGGCAAGTTATTTCAAGGTCAAGTACACTTATAGGTGTTGATGGGATTAAACCCTTGCATTTGGATATTTTTTTATGACCTTTGAATCATTTGTATTCCCTTATCACTCTAATAGAAACACTATTCATGGTGATATGCTCTATACTGAAACCCTAGGGTGTGAAGGTCATTTGGAAGATCAAATCCTGTAGACATCACTGAAAGGTTGCAGTGAAAAAAAGTAAAAAGTGGAGGTATTCAAACACTATGTTACTCTAGTAACAAATCCCTTACATTTTGAGAGGTTATACACCTATGTGAAGGCTAAAACATGGGTGAATCTAAACTCATCTAATAATCATTCTTGTTCATCATATGACATCAATAAAAGTGGCAAGGGCTCTATTTTGGAGATCTTAGGGGAATTGTCCCTAAAACTCAATCCTTCACTTGAACATGACTTCTTCCAACTTGATTTCCTATCTAATGATTCAAACAAGGTTATCATGTCATAATCTAACCCCAAACACTTCATTAAGGTTTATTCACATTCTTAGACATTTCCATGACCACCTTGAAATTTATTTAAGCCAAATGTAGGTATGCATTTCTACCTATAGGATAATGAGTATGAACATGAGCCATGTGCATGAAATATATAAGATTTCAATTAGACATATACCCTCCCAAGTTAATCAAATTAATGTTTCTTTTACCATGAATAACTTACACTTAGTTCAAATCCTTCCTTTCAAAATGATTAACATTTATGAGGCACCTATAAGCATGCATTGAGGTGTAGACCAGACAGTGAGTGTGGAGACATGACCAATGCATATGGTGAAGGATAATACAACTATGCCTAACTCCTTAAATATATTAAAATTAAACCCTTAAATCATAAGGAATATAAAAACAATCAAATGCCTTGTCTTAACGTGATGGACTCCTTCTATGACACTTGTAGATGCTCATTCAATAGTGCAAGACTGTATATCTTAGAAAATTAACTATCATAGTCAATTGTATGGTATTATAGATGTTAAAATTAATGTATATTTTATAAATAATGTGTCTCATGCATTAAAATATTAAACACATCTTTAAACCCATGCTTAGATCTCAAAACACCATGATGGTAGATTATAAGTTGTAGGAAGTTAATTGTGAGTTGTATTTAGATTGCAACCTTAATTATATTAGCTTGTGAGATTATTATTAGAAGGAGATGAGATCAATAATACATTTAAAAAATTAAACCATTGAGTGGGGGGGGGAGTCAATGGTGGAAAATAATCTAATTCAATTTCTAAACCCTTCAAACACTTAAGAATTCAATACAACCATTCATGAAGCATTCAACATGTTTATAACAATAAACAAATAGATAATGCAATATTACACACAAAACACAAGATATATGTAGGATACACTCTTGGGTAATAAAAACCACTCTCAATCTTACAAACACATGGACTAATTGTCCCATAAGATGATAAAAAACATGAGACTAGTTAAGTCCTTCTGACTAGAATTTAGTGAAACACCTATTTCACAAAGAGAACCTACCCCTAGGATGATCAAGTCCTTCTGACCACCTGTTGGTAAAGTCCTTCTAACTAGATTTAGTGAAACACATTTTTCACAAAGATCACTTTCCCCTAATATGATCAATTCTATTTGACCACCTTTTGGTCAAGTCCTTTTGACCTAGATGTTGAGCACCCTCCCAACACCTATGAAATGAACATATCTTGATCATTAATTGCTTGCCAATCTAATGAAGATATAATGTATATCAATTCTCTTAAACTATGCATACTACACATTCCACACTCTGATCTATCTCTCAAATCAACCACCAAGTTCACATAGACATCATCTATCCTTCACTCACACTCAAGGCATACAAAAAATCCTTTTGGATCACTCTAGATCTCTTCACTCATCCTCAATATTCAAACTTGAAAGAGCACTATTATAACATCATAAATATTACCTATAGGTCATACACAACCATCAGCCTGCTCTGCTCTAAAACCCATCCATTCGGCACACACCCTTTCCTTCACTCCACAACTCTCATACACACCTCTTCTCTCTAGTCTCTCACATCTAAAAATCATCATCTTTGATTTCACCATTTATATATCCTTCATGATTATTTTATTCTTGGTCAAACTTTACACTTGCCTTAAACCTTAATACATATTAGATATGTCAATACTATCCTCATAAGTTGTCCATAAAAACTATGGGTCACACTTAAGTAGATATACCTTTTAATTAGGTCTTAGTAGCCCTTATAAGTCTCATAGAGACCTATTCCCCTATTTATCACTCCATTGAGAAAATTAGAAACAAAGGAGCACTTAAAAATACATAGGTACACTCCACATGACCTCTTAGACATCCTCAAATTGTTATAGTCATAATTACACACCTCAATCTACTCAAATATTAGTCTTATACACAATAATGAACTAGCAATCAACTTATAAGAATTTGTTCATATTGAATATGGATTAGTCAAACCTCCATAATCCACATAATTGTTCATCATTAATTATAAAACATGATCCAATACTTAGTTTATCTTAAAACATCAAAATACCATCAATAACAACTCAATTACCCTTCTCAAGTTACTTGAAGAGCATGAACACATACACAATCAACTTTAGAGATTCATATATTTGATTTTAAAAAAAAATATACATTATAAATAAGTTCTATATATGCATCATAAAGTCCTCTACAACTTTGCCTTTTACACCATGATGAAATTGTTGGAAATATTGTCATTGATGTCAAAAGTTTAACATTATTGGTGATAAAGGCACCATTGCATTTAATGTTGTTTGTAATAAATATATCTTGGCTAATATGAGTTAATATTTATTTAATATTAACGAATATATTTTTGGTTGCATATGAGACAAAATAAGGGACCATGGAGAAGTTGAAGAGCCATGGGGTAAAGAAAAAAGAAGGATGGGATGCATTTTCCCATGAAGAGTCATTTTGGGGAATACCAAGAGTCACCAAGTGAAGACAAAAGAGTAAGGGCGAATTTCTCATGAAGGGACACTTTAAGGAATATGCAAAGTCACCAAAGATAAGGACAAAAGTGGGAAGGACATTTTTGATCATGAAGGGTCACCACATGACTTTTCAAAGGCTTGAATATGAAGGGTCATCCAAGATTAGTGCCATTTTCCATGAGGATTGAAGGGTCACAAAGGGGGAAGGCCAAAGGTCATTTGGAAAGCTATAAATAAAGGCTTGAGTAGCCATTTGCAATATGAGTGTGAGAGGTTAATTTGATATTGTATTATCTAGCTTAGAAGAGCAAAGGTGAGAGAGAGGAAAGATATGTTGTATTGAACTATCATTTGTTGATATAGAAACATTGAGAGATAGGTGTGTGGTATACACAAAGTGGTTGATGCTCATGTGGGTTGGTGCTCATGAATGATAGCTGGGTTAGTGCTCGGCAAAGGGGTTTGAAGCTCCTGTGGGTTGGTGCTCATGAATTATAGCTAAGGTTGGTACTCGTCAAAGGGGTATGGTGCTCTCGTGAATTTATTCTTATGAATATACTTGAGATTTTTCTCCATGGTTTTTCCCACATTGGGTTTCCACGTTATATTTGGTGTCTCTCTCTTTCTTGTGTGATGTTTATTATTTGATTTTTATTGCATATCTTGAATGTTTGATTAAGGGAAAGTTTTATAAGATAAATATATTGATTCACCCCCCCCTCTCAATATATTCCATGCTTAATAATTGGTATCAGAGCAGGTTCACTTTTGAAAAGTTTTACAGCTTGAAGGTAGATCAGGAAAGCACAAGATGGCCATACATAAAGGTGCCTCTACAAGCAAAAGAATTGTTGATCAAGAAGAAGAAGAGGATGAAACTGAAGTGAATATGGAAGGATAAATCATGTGTGCCTTAGAAGAGTTGAAAATTATTGAAAAGAAAAATCAAAGACTAAAGCATTAAATCAAGAAAAATGACAAGGAGTCAAAGGAGATAATTGAAGATCTGATGGCACAGTTGGAAATATCAAGAAAATAATGTGAAAGGTATGTTACTGAAATTGCCTCTTTAAAAGAAGAGATTAAGAAAGCAGTTAATAATAAAATAGTCAATGATTCAAAATTTGAGAATAACACTAATATGTTGAATAAGATATTAGAAAGCCAAAAGGTAATATTAGATAAGACATGTATCAGTTTTGAAAAGAAGAAAAGCTATGTTGAAGTTGTTACAAATAAAGAAACAAGAAGGGAAGGAATGAATAATACATAGGACAAAGAAGGTTGGAAGGAATAAAGCTATAAAAGGCAATCAGGTCAGAGATTCACAAATAGGTCCTATTTTTATGGTTACTATTTTTATTGTAATGGATATGGTCATAATAAATTAGAATGTAGAAAAAGAGATAACAATCTCAAAAATAAGGAAAAGGAAGGTCATATAGAGTCAAGCAAAAGCTATAACTCTTTTGCTCCTCTATCAAGCTTTGATGAAGAGACCATAATTTGTTACAAGTGTAACAACTTCAGACACATAGCTTGGTATTGTAGAAGCGTGTTCGAGTCAGTCAAGAAGGACCAGAGTTTCAGGGCTCCATTCATCAAGAAAAAGGTTAAGACATGGCAGAAGAAATAATTTGAAGGTTCTATGTTGGTCTACTAGATAGCTTTGCAGGCAAGAAATGAAGAAAAGCCATGTTTTATTGATAGAAGATGTTCAAGGCACATGACAAGAGACAAGAGAAAGTTCATAACCTTGAAGAAGATCAATGGTGGCACAGTGAAATTTGGGGACAACACTACTGCCAGAATTGCCGAAAAAGGTACACTAAGTTTAGATAATGGTAGAACTAAAACTGAAAATGTTTTATATGTAGAAGGTCTTAAGCATAATATTTTGAGTGTAAGTCAAATGTGTGATCAGGGGCACACACTAAAGTTTTATGTAGAAGGTTGCAAAATTAGAAGAAAAGATTCAGATGTATTAATTGTAGATGCTCAGAGAATAGGTAATAACTTATATATGCTATCAGACATCAAAGGTCAAAAATGTTGTTTGAGTCAGATTGAAGAAAGTTGGCTATGGCACAGGAGAATGGGGCACATAAATTTTGACAATCTTGTCAAAATTTGCAAAAAGCAAGCAGTCAGGAATCTTCCAACGATCACAAATCCATCTAACACGCTTTGTGGACCTTGTCAATATGGGAAGTAGGCTATAAGGAGGTTCAAAACAAAAGAGTAATCAACCACTCAGATGCTAGAGCTTGTTCACACTGATCTATGTGGACCTATGAGGACTCAAAGTACTCAAGGTGATAAATATTTCATGTTACTTATTGATGATTTTTCACGTATGACTTGGATAATGTTTTTAAATAAAAAATCAGAAGCTTTTAGACAGTTCAAAGCATTCAAAGCATTAGTTGAGAATGAAACTAATCTGAAGATTGAGTTTCTAAGATTAGATCGAGGAGGAGAATTCATGTTAGATCAATTTATTGATTTTTGTGAAGATCATGGAATAAAGAGACAATATTCAACAGCCATAACTCCACAATAAAATGGAGTAGTTGAACGAAAAAATAGAACAATTCAAGAGATGGTGAGGACAATGCTAAATGAATCCAAGATAGCAAATAAATATTGGAGAGAGGCAGTTGGTACAACAGTGCATATTCAGAGTAGAGCTTTATTAAGAGTTAATAGTGACAAAACTCCTTATGAGCTATGGAAAGACAAACCAGCAACAATTGATTATTTCAAAGTTTTTGATATCAAATGCTTCATAAAGAGAATTGATGAAAAACTTGTTAAGTTTGAATCCAAAGCAGATGAAGGTATATTTATTTGTTATTCTTTCAAAATTAAAGCTTATAAATGTTATAAAAAAATAACCAAGAAAATTGTTGAAAGTGTAAGTGTCAGGATAGAAAAAGATGGAACACAAAAGATCAGTGATCCAGTAGACATTCCTAAAATCATTGAAGAGGAAGGCTTTGAAGAATCAGATGAAGATGAGGAAAAGGAGAAAAAGGGCACCAAGACTCCATCCAAATATGTTTAAAAAAATCATAATGAAAGTAACATCATTGAGGATATAAAAGAAGGAATTCGCACCAGAAGAATGATGGTAAGTGAATCTAAACAAGTTAATTTCTCTTTGTTATCTAAAATTCAGCCTAGAATTTTTTTAGAAGCCAAACATGATAAGCATTGGGTTAAGGCTATGGATGAAGAATTAGATCAGATAGAAAAGAATGATACTTGGGAATTAGTGCCTAGACCAAAAGATCACAATGTGATAGGAACAAAATGGGTTTATAGAAATAAGTTGAATGAAAATGGAAAAATAACCAAAAATAAAACAAGATTAGTACGTAAAGGATATGCTCAGATTGAGGGAATAGATTTTGAAGAAACTTTTGCATCAGTAGCAAGGTTAGAGGCTATTAGAATGTTTCTTGCATATGCAATTTTTAAAAATTTCAAAGTATTTTAGATGGATGTCAAATCTACCTTCCTAAATGGGAATCTTGAAGAAGAGGTCTACATTGAGTATCCTGAGGGGTTTATTCTCTCAAATATTAGTAATCATGTATGCAGATTGAAGAAAGCATTGTATGGATTAAAACAAGCTCCTAGAGCTTGGTATGCAAGACTTGATAAGTACCTACAAGTTCAAGGATTCAAGAGAGGATTTGCTGATAGTAATCTTTACATCAAAATAGAAGGTGAACATCAATTGATTATTGTGGTTTATGTTGATGATATCATTTTTGGAGGAAATATTGAAAAGATGACAAAATAATTTTCTGATAGAATGCAAAAAGAATTTGAGATGTCTATGCTTGGAGAATTATCATTTTTCTTAGGATTACATATATTTCAATCAAATAAAGGAATTTTTATATCTCAAAGTAAATATGCCAAGGAAATGTCGAAGAAATTTGGTTTTAGAGAATTGTGTACCAATTGGCACACCTATGTGTACAAAAAAAATAAGGTGAGCAAGGATGAATATTCACCTATTACAGATCAATCTTTGTCTAGATCTATGATTGGTAGTCTTTTATATTTGATAGCATCGAGACCAGACATCATGCATGTAGTAGGTATGGTTACAAGATATCAGTCATCTCCAAGAGATAGTCATGTTCAGTTGGTGAAAAAAATATTTAAATATATCAAAGGGACATTGGATTATGGATTATGGTATCCCATAGGTAAATATTTCACTTTAGTTGCTTATACAGATTTAGATTGGGCAGGGTGTTTAGATGACAAAAAGAGTACAAGTGGAGGAGATTTCTTCCTTGGTGATAGCTTAGTATCATGGCTAAGCAAGAAGCAGAACTCAGTATCACTTTCTATAGCTAAAGTAGAATATATTACAGCAGTATTGTGTTATACTCAAGTGCTTTGGATGAAGCAAACTTTGGAAGATATCAAGGTAAAGTATGATGAACCTATTTCCATTTTTTGTGATAACACAAGTGCTATAAATATTTCAAAAAATCCATTAATGCATTCAAGAACAAAACATATTCCCATTAGATATCACTTTTTGAGAGAGTAGGTTGCAGATCAATAGGTTAAGTTGGAATATATTAGTACTACAGAGTAGATTGCAAATATTTTCACAAAGGCACTACCAAAAGACACATTTGAGTATCTATGAGAGAAGTTGGTAGTAACTTCCTTTACTTCCTACAATTGAGGTTCAACATCAATTGAGGGGGAGCTAAGTGTTAGCTCTAGGTAGGCCTTTTGCTATTGATGTCAAAGGGGGAGAATAATAGGTATAGGTGCAAAAAATAGGTACAGGGAATAGGTACAGGTTGTTACAGTAAGGGGGAGTTACTGTATGTTTTTAGATGACAGGATGTGCAGGTGATAGGATGTGGCAGTTTCAGGATTGAGGTTGCCATCAATGACAAAGGGGGAGATTGTTGGAAATATTGTCATTGATGTCAAAGGTTTAACATTATTGGTCATAAAGGCCCCATTATAGTTAATGTTGTTTGTAATAAATATATCTTGGCTAATATGAGTTAATATTTATTTAATATTAATGAATATATTTTTGGTTGCATATGAGACAAAATAAGGGCCCATGGAGAAGTTGAAGAGCCATGGGGTAAAGACAAAAGAAGGATGGGATGCATTTTCCCATGAAGAGTCATTTTGGGGAATACCAAGAGTCACCAAGTGAAGACAAAAGAGTAAGAGCGAATTTCTCATGAAGGGACACTTTAAAGAATATGAAAAGTCACCAAAGATAAGGACAAAAGTGGGAAGGACATTTTTGATCATGAAGGGTCACCACATGACTTTTCAAAGGCTTGAATATGAAGGGTCATCCAAGATTGGCACCATTTTCCTTGAGGATTGAAGGGTCGTAAATGGGGAAGGCCAAAGGTCATTTGGAAAGCTATAAATAAAGGCTTGAGTAGCCATTTGTAATATGAGTGTGAGAGGTTAATTTGATATTGTATTATCTAGCTTAGAAGAGCAAAGGTGAGAGAGAGAAAAGAGATGTTGTATTAAACTATCATTTGTTGATATAGAAACATTGAGGGATAGGTGTGTGGTATACACAAAGTGTTTGATGCTCATGTGGGTTGGTGCTCACGAATGATAGCTGGGTTGGTGCTCGGCAAAGGGGTTTGAAGCTCCTATGGGTTGGTGCTCACGAATTGTAGCTGAGGTTGGTACTCAGAAAAGGGGTATGGTGCTCCTATGAATTTATTCTCATGAATATACTTGAGATTGTTCTCTTTGGTTTTTCCCACATTGGGTTTCCACATTATATGTGGTGTCTCTCTCTTTCTTGTGTGATGTTTATTATTTGAGTTTTATTACATATCTTGAATGTTTAATTAAGGGAAAGTTTTATAATATAAATATACTGATTCACCCCCCCTCTTAGTATATTCTGTGCTTAACAAAAATTCTACATATATCAAAAGTTATAGCACAACAAATTATAGACTAGTATTTCCTTGTAAATTTGAATATTTGTATTCCAATGGTCACTGAGCAACTACTAAACTTCCAGCACTTTGTCAAATATTGTGCCCTTTCATATCTTGAAATAATATTCATCATTGATCTCCCTTGAAAGTATCATAATATTTACTTTTTCTTTACTATTAAACATCAAGCTCTTATCATCTCACTGCTTCCTAACCATTTGGAATAAACATGCTTTGTTGATCTCCTCTGAATAGCTTAGTCTTTATCAACCAACACTCACCATTAGATCTTGATCATAACTCCCATGATTATAAAACTTGGAACCCTTATTTGCCTTCTAAACACTTTACTATTGTCCATGTGCTTATGCCACTTGGTAGTCCCATGTGCTTTGTTGACTCTTTAACTTTTTTCACACCATTGATCTTCATAAGTATGAACCCCCTCTCACCATTGATCTTCTATCGAATTATCAAGTTTGTGACACTTGTCTAGCACATGCAACCTTTGACATTTTGACATCATATGTACCATTGATCTCAATATGTATGATTAAGCACTCACCATTGGATCTTCTAGATCAATGACCTTAGACTTAAATGTGATTAAAATTGATGGTCTCTGGCCCAACACAATCTACTAGAGAAACTTTTAAGCTTTATAACTTGAGCTAGAAATCAATTAAAGACTCAAAATTTTAGGTTAGCTTCTCAAAACTATAGACAACATCTCCATGTAAACCTTTAACCATAATTAAATTTATTTGTACCTAAATTAAATGAAAAAACTTACTAGTTCACATATATCTATATGATGTGTAGTGACGGTCTGGCTAAGTATGGGAACCTATGCAAGCTGCCTGAAAGGCCAAATTTGAACCTTAATAAAAATTTTTGTGCTCAATCACATGAACTAAATTTTTTACCATATAAATTTTCAACTAATGTGATCGTGCCCATATAACCAACTCCCCCTGACATCCGTACATGGGAATGGTGATGTCAACAAACTACCTACTTAGATTTTTTTGTCACAAAACCAACTATGTAAAGATAAACATAATGAAGAACTGGATGAATATTATGCACTTACACAAGCTCTCTAATCATCCTTGACATCTTATAATACCCTTTACACATTCATAATAATTTAGACCCATCCCTAAGCATGCCAAAACTAAAGATCAACCAATCCTACTTCAAGCATACTAGGACAAATACACTACAGACTTTGTCATTGACACTTAGACTACCAATAAACTTCATCCACTCACTTGGACACCTCCATGAAATCACTAAAAACTCTCCAAAAATCTCCCCCTTTGTCATTTATGTCAACACCTATCGTATAACTCACCTTCCTTCTCTCTCTTCAAGTACTCTCACAATAGGAACCTTTTCTCCCTTTGACATAATGAAAAAGTGGGTACAAAATAATTATAAGGAACTAAAAATACCACCAATATGAGAGGACTATCTTATAAATATGATACAAACTCCCCCTTACCTTGAGCATACCTCCTCTTGTCTTGACAATGTCCTCTTGCTACATGCCAACACTCTTTTCAACCAAGCACTACAACCAATGAAGAAAGAACACACAAAAGTATCAAAATATGATGGAACTCACCAAAAAATATCTAAGAGGGACTCACCCTAAGATATATGAGACATTTCACCTCTTGAGCATCTTCAGATCTCCACACATCATGAAGAACCACCACACGTACTTACTAGCCTTCTCTCTCAATCCACCTCAAATAACACCAACCAAACTACATACCACTCAAAAAATAAGAAAAAATCTCTAAACCAACCTAAAAACTTACATTTAAACACTCATACCTTTCTCTTTTGGAGAAACTAAGAAAAAATGTCAAATCTTCACACCAACCATGTCTAGACTCCTTATAGCCCTACTTGAAACTTATAAATCCCACAAATTTTAGTAGACATAATTTCAAGACCTAAAACTTCATATCTAGATCAATCTCAAATACCCACTTAATCAAACCAATTTGAATTACCTATATCCTCCTTTGTAACATACTTCCTTCACATATCTACTAGCCAATTAGGCCTCTATTTTGACAAAATCATGAATAATTTAAAAACCACAAACCTTTATATCTATATGAATATTTATTTGATAACCCATTTGGCCCATTCAACATATTAAGAAGTCTCAGACCTCAATTCATAAGGTAATTAACTTTTTTAGCATAGCCTAAAACTCTAGAATCTCAAAACAAAAAAGGTCAACAAACCTCCTTCTAGTTAATGACCACCTCTGAAACTTCTTGTACACCTAGAGATAACCATCACACACTTTTGGACCAAGATTTTAGCATTCACACCTTTGGGAAACTTGACTTCCTATATCATGGTTTTGATATGCAATAAGAAAGATAAACTTGAGTTCACATAAAAACCTCCAAAAGGCACAAACAAGATCATCAAAACATAAAACCACCTAAAACACATCACAAAGAAGTACACAAACCTTTTTGAGCACCAAACTCTTCTTGGAATTCCATCAATCTCATTATGCCACCTAAAAACACCTATTTTGATCTTGTAGACACTGCATACAAAACAAAACACCTTATGACATCATTTTTACCTCATCAAATAACTTATCCCTTCTTGACACACCAACTCTAATTGGAAACACTCATCTCTTGCCTTCTAGGACCTTCTAAAGAACACCATAACAACACTTGCTTCTCCATTGAAAGAAGATTCTTAAGAAGCATAGACAGAGACCTCCTCTACATCACAATGCTATTAAAATAAAGTGAAGCCAAGAGTGGCCCATATCTCCTCAGTAACTAATGGAATAATTTTATAGATATAAGGCTTCTTTCTCTTGTTCTCCTTAGTCTAAACTTTGATAACTTGTTCTTTTTCTACATCACTCACTTTCTATTCTATGATAGGATATACAAAATGTGGAGCAACTATGGAATCTTGTCATACCTTGATCACTAAAGTAGGTTATTTTCATTACAAAACATCACATTAAAACCTTAAAAACATAGAAACCAAGCTTGAAACTCTGTTCATACACAATAAGTTACTCATTAGCATCCAAACACACCTTAAAACTAGCCTCAACACTAGTCTTCATTTTGTCTCGAGTTGCATTTTTTGGTTCTTTTTTGTATCCAAGACTAGTTATATCACTTGCATGCTTTTGACCACTCAAAATATTATCTAGATCACTATAAATTTTATGAAACTTGAAAAATTATTTCACCTTTCTTGTATACTTCTCTAACTCATATTTTAATGATTCATTTTCAATTACATACCTTGAACATTCATCTTCTTTAGCTTTCAAGCTTGTAGACATGATTTCCAATTGACAACTGATATGCTTGATTATATCTTCATGTTCTTTGGTGTCTTCATACATTCTTACCTCAAACACATTGAATTAATCTTCATAGTCCTTGATTTGAAAATTCATATTATTTTTAATATTCTTCTCAATATTGCGTTCTTTAAGAGCATTCATCAATTCAGTCTCATAGTCCACCTCATCTATATCATCATCTGAATCACTCCAATTAGACTCCTTTTGATATGAGAAACTTCCTTCCTCAACCATGAAGAGGTCTTCGTCTTCAATAGGACCATCATCTTCATGATCATATTCTAAGTCAATGTCTTCACTCTCATCTGATGATTTGTAATCTTCTTTGGTGTAGAGACTCTTCTTATCCTTAAATTACTTCTTCTTATTGTCAAACATTTTGAACACATTCTTGCTTTTTTTAGACCTAAATGATCTCTTTCCATCACCATGACCTTGACCATGCTCTTCATAATCATTCTTCTTATGCTTATGATGTCACTTATTATCAAAATGTCTTACTTCTCCATAATTAAAGCATTTAAAGGATAATATACCCTTATACTTGCTTGACCCTATTTTCAATTTCCTTGTAAACAAAACCATTAGTTATCTTCATCAATATCAGATATGTCATCCTCCTTAAGTTTCTTACCTTGGAACTTATTCTTTGGATTCATTACTATCTTTAAAATTTCTTCCTTCTTTGGTGGTATATCATAATTTATTCTCATCTCATAGGCAATAAAGATGCCATGCAATTAATCCATATTCAAATGAGTAAGATCATGACTTTATTCTATAGCAGATAATTTGAAATCAAACTATAGAGAGAGACCTTAATACCTTTTGAACTACCTTATCTTCTTCAATCTTCTCTCTAAGACCTCTAATGATGTTCACAATCTCATCAACTCTCTATAGAAAGGATGCCACAAAATCTTCTTCCTTCATCTTAAGACTCTCAAATTATCTTTAGTGAGTCTATAACTTTTCCAAATTAAATTTGAATTTACTTCATAAATAGTCTTCAATTTATCCCACATTTCCTTGGAAAATATGCAATATATTACCTTGTTGTATTTAGTCTTTAAAAGACCACAAGTGATAGAATTCATTGCCTTAGAATTTATCTCAAACAACTTCTTAACTACAACACTAGATGGAGGAATAGTAGGTGTAGAATAACCACCCATAATAGATTTCTAAGTGTCAAACCCTAAGGACATGATGTAGGTGATTATCCTCACACTCTATAAATAATAATTGGATCCATTCAACATCGATGCTTTCTTAATGGAAAAACCTCCCTACATTTGATGGATACCCATATTGTACCTTGGATCTCCTTCAATTTATTAAACCTTTACCAAAGGACTTGATCTCATACAAATTTTTATAGGTACAAACCATTTATATGGGGGTGAATTAATGGTGCCAAACAATCCAATTCAATTTCCAAACCCTTCAAACACTTAAGCATTCACTACAACCATTCATGAAGCATTCAAAATGTTTATAGCAATGAAAATATAGATAATACAAGATTACACACAAAACACAAGATCTATGTGGTAAACCCTCTTAAGGAATAAAACCCACTCTCAAGCCTAAAAACACATGGACTAATTTTACTATAAGATGGTCACAAACATGAGACTGGTTAAGTCCTTCTGACTAAAATTTAGTGAAACATCTGTTTTATAAGAAACACTTACCCTAGGATGATCAAGCTCTTCTAACCACTTATTAGTCAAGTCCTTCTAACTAGTTTTATTGAAAAACTTTTTTCATAATAAGTACCTACCTTAAGATGATCAAGTCCTTCTAACCACCTATTGGTTAAGTCTTTCTGACCTAGATATTGATCATCCTCCCAACACCTATGAAATGAACATCTCCTAATCACTAACAACCAACCAATCTGATGGAGATACAATGTCTATTATCTCTCTTCAACTATGCAAACTACATAGTCCACACTTTGATGTGACTCTCAAATCAGTCAAAAAGATCACATAAACATCATTTATCCTTCACTCACACTCAAGGCATTCAAAACATCCTTTTGGATCACTCTAGACTTGTTCACTCATCCTCAATCTTCAAACCTATAGGAAAACTATTTTGATATAAAAAATATGACCTATAGGTCATACACATAGTCATAAACCTACTATTATTTTTAATCCATCCACTAGGCACACACCATTTCCTTCACTCCGTAACTTTCATACACATGTCTTCTCTATAGTCTCTCACATCTAAAAATCATCATCTGTGATTTCACCATTTATAGAGACTTCATGATTATTATCTTCTTGGTTAGAATTTATAATTTAATTAACCCTTAATACATCTTACATATCTCAATATTATCCTTGCAAGTTGACCATAACAACTATGGGTCACACTTAAGTAACTATGCCTTTCAATTAGGCCTTAGTAGCCCTTATAAGTCTCATGGAGACCTATTCCCTCATTTATCTCTCCATTGAGAAAATTATAAGTAGAGGACAACTTAAAAATGTATAGGCCCACCCCACATGACATCTTAGATAGCCTAAAATTATTATGTCATCATTACACACCTCTACACATGCTCAATCTACTCAAACATTAGCCTTGTACATAAGAACAAATAAATAGTCAACTTATATTCATTTGTTCATACTAAATATGGATTGTTCAAACCTCTATAATCCACATATATGGTCCTCATGAAGTATAAAACATGATCTGATAATTTTTAAATCTTAAAACATATAAATACCATCAATAACAACTCAATTACCCTTCTCAAGTTACTTGCAGAACGTGAACACATACATAGTCAACTTTGGAGATCCATATCTTTAAATATAAAAAAATTAGACCTTATAACTAGGTTTTATGGATGTGTCATGTATTCCTCTACAAATTTTCCTTTTACACTAGTATCAAATTATGCATATATCAAAAGTTATAGCACAAAAACTGTAATCTGGTCTTCCCTTACAAATTCAAATATTTGAATTCCAATGATCACTAAGCAACTGTTAAACTTTGAACACTTTGCCAACATCTCATGCCCTCTCATAACTTGAATGAATACACATCATTGATATCCCTCAAAAATTTCCTAATCTTTACCTTTTATTTATTGTTAAACATTGAGAACTTATCATCATCTCACATCTTTCAGATAATTTAGAACAAACATGCTCCATCGATCTCTTCTAAGTAGCTTGATCTATATCAAGCAATGCTTACTATTATATCTTGATCAAAAATCTTATGATTATGATACTTGTCACCCTTTCATGACTTGTAAACACTTTGTTATCAATTCATGTACTTATGCTACTTGGTAGTGCCACGTGCTTTATTAACTCTTTGACTTGTCCTGTACCATTGATCTTCATAAGTATGAACTGCCACTCACCATTGATCTTCTGTCAGATTAGTGAGCTTGTGACACTTTTCACCAATGCATTAAAACTTTGAGATGTTTAATTCATACACACAATTTATCTTAATATGTATGATTAATAAATCACCATTGTATCTATATCAATAACCTCAAAAAATAATATTATTAAACTTGATGGTTTCTGGCCCATCATAGTCTACTAGATCAACTTCGAAGCTTTATAATTTAAGCTAGAAATCACTTTAAGATTCCAAATTTTTAGGGTAGCTTATTGGCACTATATATAACATCTCTATTTAAAAATTTGACCATTATTGAATTTATTTATACCTAAATTAAATGCACAAGCTTACTAGTTCATATATATCTATATGTCATGCAATGATGGTTTCGTTAAGTATGGGAACCTATGCAATTTTCCCACAAGGCCAACTTTGAAAATTAATAACTTTTTGTGCACTTAATTTCATGATATAAAATTTGTAGCATATTAAATTAGGACTAATTTGATCATACCCATATGAACAACTCCCCTTGATCATTGATACTTGGCAATGGTGATGTCAACAAACTACCTACTTAGATTTCTCTATCATAGAACCAACTATGCCAAGATGAACATAATGAAGAATTGGATGAATACTATGCACTTCCACAAGATCTCCAGTCATACTTGACCTCTAATATGATCCCTAACATATGCTCAATACTTCATACACATCCCTAATCATGCAAAAACTAAAGATCAACCAAGCTTACTTCAAGCATATTAGGATAAGCACATTACACACTTTATCATTGACACTTATTCTATCAATACACTTGATCCAATCACATAGATACCTCCATACCATTAATTATAACTATCCAACATCATCAACCACTTCCATTTGTTAATGTTAAAGAATCCTATCACCTTTATGCATTCTTAGGCCTACAAGTGAACTATTTGAAGCCTTCATGAATGATCTTCCTTTCTCTTTAATAACCTTGATTTGAGCTTCAAGTTGATTGATATTTATCATATATGATATACCTTCCCAAAATTGTTGATCAGAATGTATGATATATACATCATCTTTGTCCTCTTCTAGGACAACATGTACTTGATGTTTGGGAGTATCATGTTCTTCTTATTTATGATCTAACACCCTTGAATGTAGCTCAACATCACATGGAGATCTTGACTATCCTTGAAGCAAAACAAAAGTTTCTACCTTGACTCCACTAGGTCCTTCTAATACTGTAGGCTTTGAAATAGTATATTGATGTCCATCTTCCTTCATAACATATCCCTTAATTTAATACTTGATAAAACACTCAAGATCTTACTCATTAGTATTATCAATAAACACATCAAATATACATTTCTTGGGAGTGGAAGGAATATCACTTAATTGATAAAATTCTTAAAAAATGGCATTGAGAATTTGTAATAGGTCATCCTCCTCTTCCTCATGAGTGTCATCCTTAAGTGCAACTTCATCAATAGTAGGTAGAAAGTCATCATTTTTTCCACTATGGTGATCAATCATATTCTTCAATCCATCATCATCATATACATGAATCAAATAGTTACTCTCAAAAACTGATGAGAAAGGATGATTGACACTTACCTTATCTCCTTCAAATGGATCTTCATGCATGATATAAGTGCCAAGGTTAGTTTTATAAAAATATGCATAAAGATCATGCTCATAATCATCTGCACCATATTCATCTATAAAAAAGTCATCTATTCCTTCAATTTTAGAATCACCATCATCCACATTAGAATCCTCCTTCTTATTGATCATATAATTCAAGTTAGACTTATTTCAATGTAGAGTTTAGGGTTTAGGACCAAAAAGGACCAATTAGTTTAGAGATAACCACCTCTCTTGGTTGTAAATTCTCTTGAAAGGTAGATTGCAAAATGAGTAAGAAGATCTACAATAACAATGTCTTGGAGGATAGGGAAACTAAGATAATCATACAAGAAAACCTTCAATTTTTTTTATCAAACTAATTTTATTATTAGGTGTAACATCTAGCTAAATCAATCCTTTAATATGAGTTCATATTTTAGGCCCAACTTATTAGCTACAACTTTGGGCATGAATAAAATAGAGGCACCATTATCAACTATGAAATTATGGCCTAGTTTTTCACCCGCTATGAGATACTATCAACATTATTAGATGGTTTAATAATAGTGTTAGAATAATTTGTAAGAGAAACATGACCATTAACTTGAATTGAATGGGAAAGAATAGTATGGATAGTAGAAAACTACTTTTGTAATAGCTATTTTTAGCCAAGCATATGAAGGACATCCCATAAATAAAGAGATGTTTTGAAACTTTTCAAAGAATCCACTAAGTTTAAGGCAATATTAATCACATTATCTTAAGTCTTTAGAGGTAGGATTGATTGGAAATTGAGTAATTGAGACACCTTGATCAAACATTACTACATTTTGACTTGAATGAGGTGTAGGAATGTTTAGAGCTACCATGTTTATAGCCATGTTTTACCACCTTGTAGAAGGATTGGATTAACTTATAAGAATGATATTGTCACATCCTAGAGACTTCTTATTATACCTTGTGTTATCTATAATATAATTTACTTGATTGAACATAAAGGTATCTTCCACCAAAAAATTAGTGAAACTTTCTCCATGGGGTTGTGAATCCTCAATTTCTTGCATCATGACTTCATCTTTAGCTGATAAGAGAGGAATGACTCCTCATTGAGAAAATAGAGATTTATCTCTATTATAATTTTCATTCATAAATTGTCCTTACTGATAATATTCTCCTTGTACCAAGTTATGCATGTTCGTACCATATCCCTTGAATTATTAGTAGAATTGGGATTGTACACATTGGTAGTCTATTGAAGTGAGGCTTCCCTTAACCTCTTCCTCTCCCATATTTTTGGCCATATTTTTATTAACATGAATATGTATTTTGATAGACACCTCTTTGCATTCTCTCTTTCCTAAGCTATACTTATAAGGTTTGAATTCTTACATAAGGATCAAGTTCATCTACCTTCCTAGGAGCAATCCTATGCTTAGTGTTATCATTAGGAACTTGAGTAATGTTTGGAGTATTAGTAGGGGTATTAGGAAAAAAGGCATAGAAACCTTAGGATGCAAATTTCCTACTTGAATGAGGCCATTATCATCTCTAATGGAAGGTTAATATGAATCAAGAAGAGTGAAACCACCCATGGATTAAAGCATGATATCAATATCAGTACCAATGGCTCTCAAGTATGTGGGGAACACAAAATTAGTAGGTGGTCACATGGAAGGAGTCAATATCTACCATGTATTTTGAAACCTCTCACTAAACTCTTACATTATTTCTTTGGGATCTCTTTTGATCAAATTGAGCTGATGTAAAAGAGAGGTATAGTCACTTTCATCTTCAAGCCTTGATGTCAACAACACCCCAAAGTCATCCCATGAAGTGATGCATTCATCGAGAAAAGTCCTATACCAATCAAGATATTTCCCTCTAAGGTACATGTCAAGGAGTATAATGGAAATATTCTCTTTAGTGACATTATAAAATATACAAAAATTAGAGATATCTTTGATGCGTTCATTAGGTGTAACATGACTCTCACCATTAGATATGGGCACACTCTTTGTGGCATTAGGAGGAATGCCATCATAAGCCTAAAGGTAAATTGTATTTTTAGTATTAAAGGTAGGGAAGGAATGAGGCCTATCCATATTTTATTAAATATATTCAATTTATTCAATATCTTCACTTTATTGGCTAAAAAAATCTTCTTGGTCATTAAAAGGTAGATTATGATGAGGGTATTGAACTTTAAGAGGAAGTTTAAGCTGAATAGGTGGACTGATCAGATTGATAAATCTACTAGATGATGAGCTAGTAATAACCATGAATCATGAAAGAAAATTTATAGTGAAATAATGGCCTTGAACCAGATTTTACGTTGAATAAATTTGCTAAATGCTGAGTAGCACACTTATTTGTAGCTGATGTTGTCAATACCAACATTTACCTTGAAAAGTTGTCTTGAAGTTAATGTGTCCCACCAGGCATGGAATAACTAATGTCACTAACTATTTCACCCTAGAAGAGGATGTTTGAGCCTCCTATAGATTTGGGAAACATGGTAATACTTTTAGGTATGTGGGTTTACCTATGGATAGAAGTACATCTCTAAGTTTAAGGGCCAGCTCCCAGAATACACCTTGAAATGCTTATCACCTACTTAACTAGTTTCTTATGGGAAAATATATATAATTTTTCATGAAATTAAAATATTATAAGGAGGTGATATAATATAATAATTTCCACAAGACCATCATACTTTCTTTCACTAATAAATAAGACATACAAACTAGCTTCCAAGTCCTAAAAGGTTCTAACATCAATGTTTCAATATAAAGGTGATATGCATGAGGAAACATAAGGTAAGTGAAATATAGGGTAGATTACATACTCCAAGAATAATTTTACACTTGAAATGAGCCTAACACACTTGACTACACTCTATATGACCTATTATAATAGGAACTCTTGCATAAACATGAGAGGATAAGGAAAGCACAAATAGAAGATTATCATTAAATTCACCATACATCACTTTACACACTTAGAAAAATGTTCATGAACTCAAAACTAGAATTTAATTTATTATTCAAAGGTAAAATACAATTCCATTCTATTAGGGCTTTGCCATACATGGTTTGTTATTATTCTAAAAGAGCCAAAATGACTACTACTTACAGAATTACAGAGAGAGGAGAAGATAATGAAGTTAAAAAGTCACTAAGACATGTGTCACAATAAGAAAAAGAGTTAAAAATGTAGGAGAGAGGAATATGGAATATACCATATAATGTATTATAGGAAAAATGTACTTCAAAACATGAAACAAGTTGAACTTGGCATAAAACTCCTCAATTGCTTGCTAAAAAAACTATTCTAATCATTTGGCCTTATTGGAAAATTCCACATAAGACTAGAGATATATATGATGACTAAATTGAGAGTGAGGGGTTTTATAATTTCTATAACATGAATTGGTTGCATCCCTAATCATTAAGATTCTTCTAGAGGTGAGTTATCATTGCCTAAAGTCTAGATAACTCCTCTTTCAATCACCCTTCACACTTGGCACCAAATTTGGTCTTTAGTTTTCTAATATGATCCATATAAATGAGTGTATGATACATATTATGACCCCTCATGGCCTTATATTCCTTGGGTAGACCTTAAAAGGGCTCCCACTTAAAGTTTTCACTCTCTCATTAGCTTGTTCACTATGTCAGATTTGACTGGCTAAGATGAAGGTCTTAACATAGGAACTCGTGAGGTCTTATACTTCAATAAATATAAATTATATGTTATATAAAGTCCAAACCTATCTCCAAAAGTGAATTACATCCTTTGAATCTTCCTTTAACCTAAAAAACACCAAAAATCATCAATGAAATCCATTTTCCTCGTATTTAAAAGTAGGGTAGAATTAAATTTGATGGGGGGTGGTCCCTAGAGAGTTCTCTAAAACTTCCAATCATTTCCCAAGCCATTTGTATGCCCCTTCTCCTTCATTTTACCAATCGGGTCATTACCAAGGGTTTTAGGATATTTTTCCCTTTAAGGATTCTTCATGAAGATGTGACATTCAATCCTTCAAAAAAATTCACTAAATATTTATTCACATCCTCCTTTATCATCCCCTAAATCCTAAAACTCCCATGAAAATCCTCCAATACGGTGTGAGCTTTTAAACTTGCCTACTCGAACCTTGTTCTTCATCTTGCATGTCTTGAATTAGCTTTTAGCCAAAATATGGATTACCTATTATCTTATTTACACTCCAATAGATTATAAAAACCTGATATATCTATATAAACATGTTCCAATGGGTTATAATTTTCATCTAATGTCAAAAGTATTATCAGACCCCCAAAAGGGCAATAGGCCTAGTCTTGACCATGTAGGTCTGTCTATATCCTTGTAGGTTTAAGAAAACCTACCATATTTATCACCTTTATGCCTTATTTTTCATGTTGGTATATATGTGAAATTTTTTTCCAAATCTCATTAAAATTTCTCACTAAGATTCTAACTCATTCTCATAGCATTTTCCCTCTAAACCTATAGATTTGCATCTTTGGGGAATACCCTTTGTCTAAGACAAAATATAGGGTAATTCCCCTAATATCACATGTAAAGGGGTGATATAAAGGGTTATCTTAGGTGATGTATATATTTTTCACAAATTTTTATGGTTTGATCATTTCATTAGACCCTCTAAATGCTTCAAAACCGAAGATAAACCCATATAATTATTGATTGTGTGCAAGGTCTTGAACACAAGTAGTAAGTTGCATCATTACAGCCTTTATATGAATTATTTACATGTTATTATAATGAATGGAATGTCCATTATAACTATTGAGTATTTTATCATGCTCACAAACTTCCTATCATCCATGCTTTTACCCTCAACCCATTTGTTTGCTCCACTAGCACTGATTGATAGGCTGATTATGTTTTACCTTAAAAAAGGCCTACTTGTAGGTGTTTTTTCATGGTTAGACCTTGAATAAATTGACTCAAGACCTTATTAAAGTTACAAAGGTAATTTTATAGTCATTTATATTCATTTAACTCATGTTTAAGTTAAGCCAATATCAAGAACACCATTTCATAGCTCATTGTTACCTATAGTCAACTATAGTTGACTAATTTGGAACAAGTAGGGGTCTTGCAGGTGGGTATCCACCTTGAAATTAGTGATACAAGGTATTGTATTATTTTGAATTTATTTTTGAGGTATATTTTACCATAAAGTGTATATATCTCCATGTCTAAGTTCACCTTATGGACCTATAGGAGTGTAAAGTCAATTGTAGGCATGTTGTTTTATTATCAAGCACACCTGTAGGTGTTGGTGGGGTCAAAACCTTGAATTTAAACATTTTTTGATGACATTTGAATCACTTTTATGCCATTATCACTCTAATGGAAACACTATCCATGGTGATATTCTCTATATTTCAACCTTAGGGTGTGAAGGTCATTTGGAAGATCAAATCCCATAGACATCACTGAAAGGTTGTAGTGAACAAAAGTAAAAAATAAAGGACTTAAAATACCATGTTCCTCTAGTAACATATCCATTCCATTTTTCAAGGTTATACATATATGTGGAGGCTAAAACATGGGTGAATGTAAAATCATCTAAGAATCGTGCTTGTTCATCATATGGCATCAAAAAAAGTGGCAAGGGTTTTATTTTGGAGCTTTTAGGGAAATTGTCCCTAAAACTCAATCCTTCAATTGAATATGACTTATTCCAATGTGATTGACTAAATAATGATTAAAACAAGGTTATCATGTCATATTATAACCCTAAAAACTTCATGAATTTTGCTTCATATTCTTAGACATTTCCATGACCACCTTGAAATTTGTGTAAGCCACATGTAGGTATGCATTTCTACCTATAGGATAGTGAGTATGAACACGAGCCCTGTGCATAGAATGTATAAGATTTAAATAAGACATATACCTTTCCAAGGTAATATAATGAATGTTTTTTACCATGAATAATTTCTACTTAATTTAAATTCTTCCTTTCAATATGATTATCATTTATGAGGTACCTATAAGCATGCATTGAGTTGTAGACTAGGTAGTGAGTGTGGAAACATGACCAATGCACATGGTGAAGGATAATAAAACTATGAATATATCCTTAAATATATTCAAATTAAACCCTTAAATCATAATTAGTATAATAATAATGAAATTCTTTGTCTCGACATGATGGGCTCCTTCTATGGCACTTGTAGATGCTCATTCAATGGTGCAAGACTATATATCATAGAAAACTAACTATCCAAGTCAGTTGTATGGTATTAAATTTGTTTAAATTGATGTATTATTCAAAATTAATGTGTATTATTCCTTTTAACTCTTAAACACATCTTCATATCCATGCTTAGAGCTCAAAATACCATGACTACAAATTAGAAGTTGGAAGAAGTTGACTGTGAGTTGTATTTGGATTACAACCTTAATTATGTTAGCTTGTGAGATTATTTTTGGAAGGATAAGATATAAATAATACATTTAAAACATGAAAAACCACACCTCACACTCATTTGAAACCACTATAGATAATGAACCCTTCTAAAAGTGTTGAAAATTTATTGTAAGTCCAATAATAAAATCAACCTACAAACTTGAACTATTTGTCTCATGAAAACAATTCCAAACATGTAAATAAATATTTAAAACATTAAATGAGTAATTATACATCCTATATAATAAAATTCATCAATTTAATTTTATGAACTAGCTTAATCAAGAGCAAAACCTATAGGGTTTGGGAAATAACATGTGGAATTTAAAATCAACTTGTTAAGGATGGTTCATAAAGTATAAGAAGCCAATAATTGAAATAAAAACATTAATTTTAATATAAAAAAGTGTAATATCCAACACCAAGATCATTTAACCTATAATTCCTCCTATTAGTCATACTATCTAAAGACTTGTTAACCAGTTTTACTTGCATAGTGTAATGATGGAGAGATAGAATGGTTTTAACCCATTTTTAGCACTTCAAAAGTAGATAAAACATGTAAATGGAAGATTAAGGGTAATTTAAAAATATTATACCATGTTACACTTTCTCCCGTAGGTTTTAAAACCTTTAAAACTCCTTTTTCACTTGTTTTCTTGATTTTTAGTTAGGAACCTACAATTTTTAGTTCGTCCTAACATTCATGACAAGTAATATTACATAATGGACATTGTAAGAGATATTATAACATTTATCTAACCTTTAATACCATACCACCTTAATAAATGACCCATATATGACCCCTAAGAGACTCAAAATGACATAAGGACTAAATTGGACTATGAACAAGGTTAATAAGACATTAAATGTCATAAAATGAACTACAACACACCCTATATCATGGTAATATACCCATATGCAAGTTTTGGACTATAGGGGATTGATTAATTTTGAATTGTGGTCAAAATGGTCAATAGTTCCTAGACATGTAAACTATTTGAACCTTTTAATAGGGGACTTGTGTTTTAGTGGGTAGACCAACTTAAGTTCTTTGTTGGAATACTCTAAGATACCAATTTGACAAAAAAAAGTAAAATTAAAATCACACCCCAAGGAAACTTTTGGTTAGGTAGATAATGGGCCTTCTCTACATTTTTTTTAGTTATCTTAGTAAAATATTATGAGTAGTTTTATTTAGTCCCCTTTGCCATTTGACTTGAGACATAGAGGTGGGTAATATCCAACTCCTTCCATCTATTTATGACACCATAAATTTGTCATTTCCAAGCTTGTATTTACCCAAATGGTATGATTTTAAATAATTTAAATGTACATGGCATGGATTTCCTTCTTATACTTCAGCATCATTGTTGTTTTATCAATAACATCTTGATAATTAACATCCACATAGATATTAGCACATAAACATAGTAAACCTATCATTTTGTTATTCGATTCAGGGGTAATCCTCATTATGTGCCTTGAAAAATAAATGTAATCCTCATGGATACATGAAATCATAAATCATACCACCTCCTAAGGTTTCTCAAAGTATGATAATTGAAAGAGTTAAATTATGTCTACATCCTCCAACAAATTATGAACTATGAAATCATAGGTGACCTCATTCCTTGTGTTTTGGTGCTTGATCTGGTAGTCTCGTTCCTATTTTTTCAATGATTGTAGTCAATTATTTGACAAGTGGAAATATTAGATTCCCAATCATCCACACGGACTATTTTAGGGTACTACATTTAATTTATCAAAACTAAAGGTGGAGGTGATGTTGTGGTATCCTTCTTCATTATGTACACCATCTTTGGTTCTTTCCCAATAGATATCTATTATGCTAGCTATATCAGGTCCTTTCCTTGAATTTCATGTGTTTTATAGTTAAAAGTACACTAGAACCCTCTTCTTGGATAAAAATAGGACTACTTTCCTTTGCATCGTCACACTCTTCTACTTTATGGATTACTCATAATTCATCTCTTCTCCTTCTCAAAATTTGATTTGGCTACATCACCAACTAGTGAACTTGAATTTTAATGAATTGATACCAAATTATTCCAAATGAAAATGTTTTGTTACATTTTAAAAACTCAACCACTTCAGCCTTCTTACTTCAACCTCCTTCAATGGTAGATGTAGTGTCTCGAACTTGAAACTCACTCACACATGATCCCATGGTCATGTTTACACTCCTATTTATTTGAATCATCTTCACCTCAACCTATGATTCATTTTTCCACTAAAATTATTTGAAGACACCTTCTATATTTCTTGTAAACACTTGTTCAATCTCTTTAATCCTTTAAAGTTCTCAATAGTAAAAGATGAGAATGAGAACCCTCTAGGTATTTTATAGAGAGGATTTTTTAAAAATTAAATACCCCTCCATGCCATCATATATCACTTTGATAATTAATACTTTAAACAATAAGCCACAACATCCATTGACATGTTTTCCATTTATGCTACTACTTCATCAATAAATGAACCTATCCCATCCTTCCTTTAAAAGCTGCTATGCCTTTTTCATAATGCATGCCAACTATAAAAAATTTTCAATTTCCATTTTTATTCATAGGAATTGACTTTTATATTTTAAATATTTTGTAATTATGTTTCCTTTGCCATCTTCATCCCACATTCTTGGGTCACACATCATCTATTGTATGTCTCCTTATCCTATAAGCTTGATTTGATCATGAATCATTCCTCCCAGCCTTTTATTTACATATTTTAGCTTAATTAGTTTATGCATATTCAAATTTACCCCATGTGATATAGGAATTTGAATCAAGAGAGGATGGTTAGTGTGGTGTTAGTTCCAAAATGAAAACAAAGTGAAATAAATAACTAACTAGCATAACATCTCTAGGCCTAGACACTAGGGAGAGATTAGTTAACAAACATGAATAAAACACAGCTAAAATGCAAACAAAACCTCTTTTACCTTCCTTGGATGCTCTAAAATTCTTGTTGTAGTGGCTTGCTTAGCTTGTGCTCATGAAGTCATTGGAAATGGAAGCTTGGCTACCTCCATCTCTCCTTGACACCTTTGGCTTATGGCTTGGCTTTGCTTGAAATCAATTTGGCATGGTAAGACTAGTTGCAATGGATCCTTGAAGATATTTTTTCATTATAACTTTGCACTAAAAATAGCTTAGAAATAATTTTGTGAGTCCTCTTATTTATAAATTTTTGAATTTAATCAGAATAAACCTCAGCCATCCATCTCAAGTTGAGATGTGTGGTTGAGGATTAATTCAATTTTTGGAATTAAGTTTATAATTATCCTCATCATGACAATAGAAGAAGGGGAAATTAAGAGGTATGGAGGGAATCATGGAAGGAATTTATGAGGCATGGAGTGTATGAATCTTAATATTTATGGCATTTATGGCCTAGGGATGTATTCCCAAGAATGAGGTCACTTGATGATGCAAATATTCAATATTCATTTTCAAAACAAATTATTCAACAAGTTTCCATGGAATTTTTTATTAGGCCTTGATTTGGGTTAATTAGCTCTTAATCATGATTAATCACATTGTGCAAAAATTACCCAAATTGATTAGAATGCCTTATTATTGGTCCTAAATTTGATTGGATTGGAATTGGAAGTCACTATTAGATGCATTGGATATGTATTCCCATTTATGATGTTACCAATAATAAATAACAAAGGCACACATCTTGTGCAAAATATTTGATAGGAAAGAGTAATATAAAGCACCCAGTTACAGATTTGGCATTTAAAATTTAGCACCCAATCCAAAAATTAACACTTGAATATGTCAGTTTCACATCATTTAACACGTTTTAGTGTTTTTAGGCCAAATTTTGCATTTTGGGTGGAAATTGGGCAAAACCCTGATTGGAGGTTATTGATGGCCAATTTTAGGTGTCTAAAGTTTGCCCCTATTTGGGAAGGTATAAAGATATAAGCATAGTAACATATTCTCAAAGAATGAAAAGGCCATGTATGACTACAACTGTAATTATGATAAACTAACTATATGATGCCCCCTTGAGGGAATGCTTGACACAAGTAGATCGACAAAAAATCCCTCAAAAAGAAAGAAGCAAAAAAAGGGGACCAAAGAAAGGAAGGATGATGGGATGAAAACACAATGATACCAAAAAATTAGTCAAAATCATTGAGAATTCAAGTGAGATGGTGTACAATGGTATTCCCAAAGGTGGTTATAAGCATTATACCTGATAATGACAACGTGGTATGATAACACAATTATTTTCCCAAAGGTGATTGTAATCATTGAGAAGATGGATCTACCCTAGTTAGGATAGACAAACAAGATAACAACATCCCCATATATAGGTAGACAAAGTAAAGTGGTGACAACACAATGATTTTCCCAAAGGTGGTTATAATCATTAAGAAATGTAAGTGGGATAATGTGCAATGATTTACCCATAGGCAATTATAATCATTGGACCTAAATTATGGAAAACATGATAGAATTGGCTAAGGATGATGATAACTTAAAATAGAGGGTAATGATGAATTGGAACAACCTCCTAGTAAGGAGATGCACATTTGAATTAATAAAGGTTGAAATTCTTTCATGTTTAATTACTCTATTTAGGATATGATTAGGATTGAATTGGGATGTTGGTGCCAAAAATATGCTTCCATTATTGAATAGAATTCTTGAAGCTGAGGTTTGTTGTAGCATGTGTTGGTAGGCATCATGATATAACATCATGAGGACTTGGTCAGAATATGCATGAGTACTGACTCCTATAATCCAATACTCAATAGAAAATAATGCATAGTGTTGCCCCTAGTTTACCCATATGTGGTTATAAATAGGACATAATGGCATAGATTAATGGTACTAATTTTCCCAAAGGTGGTTATAATTAGTAGCAAAATTGGTGATAAGAAAGGACTAACAAACAAAGGATGCAACTACTAAAACTTCTATCACACTATCCCAAGATACACTCCTTGTCTAAAATAATTAAACTAAATAATAAACTAATTAGATACCTTGATGTTAAATTTACGTAATGAATGACAAAAACCAAGGTCAAATAGGCTAGGCTTTAGAACACACTGGGTTGATAGGTTGGAAATAGAAAGTAGATACAAGAAAGAGGATGAATAAGGGTGGTATGTGTACAAAGAAGAATAGTGATAAAATGGTATAATTGAAATGGTCCTTATAGATAATACACCTTAGAATTCAAGCATAGTATCATGTGAGATGAATAATATTCATTGGCTTTGGAAGTTTGTCATTGTTTGGTGTGGCAAGCCTATATGCTCCTGATCCATAATCTATAGTGATGATGAAGGACCCTATCCAGTTTGGTTTGAATTTCCCTTTATGTTTCTTCTCAACCATGGTATTATTTTGGTTTTATTTAAGAACAAGATCACCATGTTCAAATGTTCAATACTTCACACACTAATGATAGTGGCCTTTGAGTTAATTCTAACATGCTTAAAGATTGTTAAGCGTGGTTGTGCATTTTTCATCAAGTAGATCCAGCTCTTGCAGGTGAGCTAATCGATAGTCATGATCATCCAAGACATGCTTGAAATAGATGTGTAGTGAAGGAAACTCAATCTCAATGGGAAAGATGGCTTCAATACCATAAACAAGTGAGTATGGAGTGGATCCTATGGGGGTATGATGATTGGTATGGTATACCCAAAGGGTAAAGAATATCTAGAGGTGCCAATCATGACTGACATTATTAACAATATTTTTTAGAATGTTGACAATGGTTTTATTGGATGCCTCAGCTTGGCCATTACCTTGAGGGTAATATGATGTAGAAAAAAGTTGGGTGATGTATTTAGTACATAACTAGTCTACATATTTGTTCTTGAATGATCCTCCATTATTAGATATAATGTTAGAGGGGATACTGTAGTGGTAGATGATATGGTTGAAGATGAATTTAGAAATTTGCTTTCCAATCATGTAAGTGAGGGGTATAGATTCAACCCACTTAGTGGAATATTTAATGGTGGTAAAGATATGTTTATGGACATCAGATGAAGTTGGGTTAATCTTCCCAATGAGTTCAAGTCCCTATATAAAAAAATGGCTAGTGTTAACATCAATTTCAAAGTTTTTTCTATGGCATGAATCAAATTAGCATGTCATTGACATTTGTCACATTTATTTACATATGTAGTGGCATCTATGTCCATTATGGGCCAATAATAACTAATATACAAGATATTTTTGGATAAGACTTCCCTGCTAGAATGGCCTCCACATAATCCTTCATGAACTTCTCGTAACGCTAACATAGACTCTACTGAAGTTAAATAATGACGTAGAGTTCCATAAAAAATATGATAGTAAAGAGTAGATCCAAGTAAAGTATAATGAGTAGAATGATGAATGAAGGCTTTGGTTTGTTTTTGAGATAGGTTAGGTGGTAGAACTTGGTCATGAAGGCAATTTTAAAGGTCTGAGTACCAGATAGAATTAGGACCAACAATATCACAAATCATGGTAATGATTGAAGGTTCATGAGCTGGTGCTAAAAAATTATTGACAAGGAACTAATACTCTCTAGCTTTATCTATTTTTTAAATCAGAGAGCCAATAATAGCCATGGCATCTATAGTTTTGTTACTAGCCCTCAGTATATGCTCAAACTAAATATTGGAAATTTGATTTTTAAGAGTGTCAATCATGGATTTATATGGAACCAGCTTGTCATCTTTAGTCTAAATATGATCTATGATCTGATTCATGATTAATTAAGAATCACCATAAACTTAGAGATAAGATATATTCCATTATACTACTTATCAAAGTCCTATAATAAGTGCTTCATACTCAGCCATGTTATTTGTACGAGAAAAGATGATTTTGAAGGATTTAGGGATTAGATCCCCCTATGGTGTAATAAATAATAGGCCTGCCCCCTATCCATGAGTAGTGAATGAACCATCAAAATACAGCCTCTAGAGCTACTCCTCCAGGGGTGTGTCCATGATGGTCATGATAGATTCATCAAGAAATTGAAACATGAGTGGTTGAGTGTCTATGAGAGGTGTTTTAGCAAGTTGATCTACAAGAAATTATCCTTTGATTACCTTCTGATTGACATAATCTATGTCAAAATCACTAAGAGGCATGATCCATTTGGCCATTCTTCCTTTCAAATCTATTTTAGATGGTAGATACTTTAGTGGATCTACTTTTGAAATGACCATAGTTTTATTATTCAACATGCAATGATGTAGTTTTTGAGCTATGAAAACTATGGCAAGATAAGATTTTTCAATAAGTGCATAGTTATTTTCATATATAACCAAGGTATGACTTAGGTAGTATACAACATGCTTCTTTGTCATCATGTTAAGCCAAAAGTGCCCCTAGAGCATGGTCGGTAGCTGATAAGTATAATAAAAATGGCTTTCCTAGCATAGGAGGTAATAAAATAGGTAGATTAACAAGATAATCTTTGAGATATTGAAAAGCTATTTGGTAGTGATAATCCCAGTGGAATGTAACTCCTTTTTTTAAAAGGTGTGTAAATGGATGGCACTTATCTGCTAATTGAGAGATGAAATTTTAGATTGACTGGATCTTACCTTACAAACTATAGAGTAGTTTTAAATTGGTTAGTGGTAACATCTCAGTTATAACATGGAATTTAGCTAGATAAACTTAAATACCTCTATGAGACATGATGAAGTCAAGTAATTTTCTTGAAATTACACCAAACACGTATTTATTTGGATTTAGTCTGACTTTTTACTCTCGTAATCTTTCAAATATCTTACGTATCATTGCTAGATGGTCATCCCTGGTTTTGGATTTTCCTAATATGTTATCGACATAGTCTTCAAAAAAATCATGCATCATATCATGGAATATGATAGTCATTTCCATTTGATATGTAGCTCCAACATTATTAAGGCCAAATGGCATTACTTGATAACAAAATGATCCCCATGGAGTGGTGAATGCTATTTTATGCTGATCTTCTGGTGCTATTTTGATCTAATTATATCCTAAAAATCCATCCATAAGTGAAATCATTTCATAACCTATCATGGAATTAATGATCATGTCAATATTAGGCAAAAGAAAATCATCTTTATGACAAGTTTTTTTGATGTCTCGAACATCAGTACAAATTTTGATCCCTTCAATCTTTTTAATAATAGGTAGAACATTATAGATCCATTCAGAGTAGTCAATGATTCTAAGAGTTTTTCCAACTCTTTATTTACCAATACATCAATGTAATGATGCATCTTACATAGATTTTGTTTTAACAATTTAGCATCAAGATTAACCACAAGGTGGTGTATAACCAAGGTGGGGTCTAAACCTGGCATGTCAGAATACGCCCATGAAAAAATATCCACAAACTCTCTCAACAAAGCTATAAAGACATCACATTCTTCCTTAGTGAGATATGCTCCTAGTTTTATCCATTTTAGGTCTGATGGATTCTTGATATTTACCTCCATTGTATCTTTAACTATAAGGGTTGAACTATTTTTTAGGATATTAGGTAGCAACTTAAACTATTGGACTATGTCAAGGTCCTCTATTAGGACTTGATCTTCAACTTCTCCTAAGCATGATGAATATGAATCCCTTAATGGGAGATCTAGCCATGTAACAAAAAAAATAAAAAAATATTGAAGTATTTGATCAAATACTTGTTTCTCAAAACTGAACTCTGATCCATAGGCAAGTTTGTCATTCGTGGTCTCTTGGTCTAAATTTGAAGAAGAATGAACACCCCCATCTAATGGAACCTAAAATAGGGTTTCACCACTAGAGTGGCCTTTATTTTTACTTTTTCCCTAGTCAAAAATCACCTCAAAGAGGTTTTCACTTTAAGACCTCAATGTTTTTCATATTTGTTTTTGGCTAAGGGTGTTCACTCACTCTAGAAAATAGGCTATAGGATCCAATGTGATTGAGAATCCTGATTTTTGATCTCCCAATGAAACATTATCTCTAAGGCCTAAAAAATCACAGAATGCCTCATCATTCTAGAACTCATCAAACAATAGACTAGATTCTTGTTAGTCCTAATCTATGAGTTGGGGATAATATAATGGCAATGGGTTGCGATGAATGACTTGGGTAAGGGTATAAATGGCATTGTTATCAAATAGGTTGGTTTTGGATAGGTTATCAAAGGTAAGGCTATGATCAGACTCTACTTCATTATCAATGTCATCATCACTATTCACTAGTGATGGAGTTTTAATAAGATATGTGGGGTCACCCCTAAGTGGGTTAAATATAGGTCCATAAGGTCTTTCATACTTAGTCACAAAAATTGGCTCAATGGTTCTTTGTTGATTCAGTCTGAGGCCTCTTCCCTCATACTTGTGACACTCCATGATCCTATTAGGAATAGGATACTTTGCATTTTTAGAAAAATAGACTTAGTCAAAATTTTATAACCATGATTCATCCCCTTCAAGAGGGTTAGGTCCTAGGTCAGATGCTGGTACAAATGTGATAGGTCCCTTATCTTTGTTCTTTCATTCCTAATGCATATGTGGGATGACCTTAGGTCTCCCAAAGGTTTTTGGATTTTGAGGAAGATTGGAAATATGAAATGTATCTTGGGTCACATATTCTCCTGGTCTATTATCTGAAATGGTGTAATGATTAGAAGCTTTAGTGGGTGGCATATGGGAAAGGGAATCCAAGGTATTATGATCTATGCAATTATTCGATGAAGGATCAATACATATAGCTTTTCCTCTATCCTTCTTGGAACTTAGATTCATACTGTACTGATAATTATAGCTTTGAAACTTAGCCTCAAGATGCTTGAAGTGTTCATATGGGTGTAAATCTCCTAGAATATTCACCTTCATCCCTGAGTGGGAAAACTTGATACATTGGTGCAGTGTTGATAGGACTACATGAATCTCATGTAACTAAGGCCCACCTAAAAGTATGTTGTATGATAAATCAAGATCTATCACATCACAAAGTGTATCATGGGTTAAAGGGCCAATGATAATTGGCAAACTAATGGTGCCTTGTGACCCTCTTTCTTGATTATCATAGGCTTTAATAGTTATTATTTCTAGCTGGAGATCTGTCATTGTGTACCCAAGAAGCTTTATGATCTTTAGAGACACTATATTGAGGCTAGATACATTATCTATAATGATAGATTTCACTTTATGTCATCTGATACAAACTTCTATGTACAATGGGTTATTATGGAGTTGGCCAAGGGAAGACATATCACTTTGGTTGAATGTGAGTTGTTGGTTGGAATTAGGTGTCCAACCAAAGCTTGAAATTTATCAGGGGATATGTCACTAGCAATAGTGGATTGGGTCAAAAACCCATTCAAGATATTTTAATGGATTATTGACATTCATAGAAAATCTAAAATAGAAATTTATGTTGGTGTCTTTTGCAATTGTTCCACAATATTAAATTTCTTGTCTTGGTCAGTAGTGAATGGCTTATTCTGGGGTTTAATGGTTGGTTGGATGATAGGCAAAGTGGTGGATGGTTATGGGCTTGAGATAGTAATTTTTGACCTCTAAGTTGTGATTAGACAATCAGGGTTAAATACTAGACCATTATTGCTAATTGATGTTGGAAATGGTGTGGGACCAGATATGACAAGTCTCAATTACTGATGTACTTGCATGTGGTCACATGGTAAGAATGAGTTATCACTATAAGATCCAAAAGGGGAAGTCCTAGTTTGTTGGTTTGCCTGTATGTAGTCCCAAATCAAAGAAGGATTATCCATGAAATTTGGTTGAATGTTATTGTTTAGAAATGGTCTAGGCTGATTAGTGTTTGGTCTAGGATTAATGAAGATGGTATTAATGCTACCCCTTGCAATATGACCTACAACCCTATTGTAGTCATGTGAAACTACATGGTATGTTTGTTGGTTGTTACCATTCTAACCTTAATTTTTTCCATTATTCTATCATTATGGGTTTTGCTACTAATTTTTTTAGTTCTACTAGTTCAGCCTTTGATTTTGATACTATTGATTTTTCTATTGCACTAGTCGTTATTGTTGTTGTTAATTATTCTACTGTTATTAATTGTTATGTTAGGGAAAGGGGTTTTGATAGATCTCAAGAGTTTGATTGGAAGTGGAATCACCATTATCCAATTTTATCTCCCCATTCTCCAACATATTCTCAATTAAATGCTTGATTTAGACACATCTTCATAGATTATACCTATTGACCTGATGATAGTCACATATTTTTTTTTTCACAATACTAATCAATATAAGGAATACCTTATGGATAATTCTTTGGTATAGGCCAACTAATCAGATTAGGAGTAGAAATATTACAAAATATAGATTCAATATGTTCTCCTAGGTCACTAAAGACATGATGTGTAGGCATGGTTCTCTTAGTAGGAAGGGTTTGCAATGGTAAGGGTTATTCTATTTATTGTGTAGGTCTTGGTTATTGTGATTGTGACATTAGTTGGAGAAGCTATTGGGTAGGAGTAAGCTAAAAGGGTGGTGTAGATGATGTCTTCATGGTTTGGACATGATGAGATTCGTTTACTCCATTTCCCATAACATTCATATTGTGGTTGAATTTCTTTGGTCTTTTATGGTTATTGTCCTGTGTCAATTGTAATGCTTGAATTTGATTGGGGTGTTGGTCATTTTATTTATTGGTACCTTGATTTTGATTAGTTTAATTGAGATTGATGACTCCTTTATTGATGAGATCTCTCTCAATCAACAAACCTTTATCAATGATCTCTTTAAACGTATGCACACATTGTAGTTCTAGATGATAGGCTATCTCACTATGCAAATTTTTGGTAAATATATCAGCTAATTATTTATCTAGTAAAATATGGGTGAAAAGGATTGTAAAGGCTCTCCATCACTATAAATAACTCATGAAACTCTCTCTATATTTTTTCTTTACTTATGTCATGTCTACTAATGAAATCTCATGCTCGAGATTATAGGAAAAGTATTGCAGAAACTTATCAAAAAGATCATCAAAATATGCTACTAAGTTTTTGGGCAACTTCAAAAACCACTCCAAGGCTTGTCCAACTAAGCTCCTTGGAAACAACAACAAAAATTATATGTCGCTATATACCACTGGTTGACATACAACAAAGAATTTAGTCAAATGACCCTTAGGATCACCCTTCCCTTTGTATTTATAAAATTTTAGTGGTTCATATCCTCAAGGAAATGGTATATGAAAATACTCCATGTTGAATGGATAGGAGCACACATCATCCAATTTGAACTTTTTGGTTTGCTTCCTAGCCTGAATGGAAGCAATTATATCCTTCATCTATTGTAATTCTTGGGATAGGAAACTGGATGGAATATTAGTTTGAGGGAGAATTTGGGTTTGGATAGATGGTTAAGAGGTCAAAATTAGAACACTTTGTCTAAGGTATGATGGAGATACCTATTGGGGTATATTGGTTTGGTTAGGGAATGGACCAAGAATATGCATACATGAATTGGGATGTACATGAAATTACACATTTGGCTACATGATATTCTAATTTGGGTTAGTGATAAAGGTTTGACCTAGGGGATTTTGTGGTTGGGATGGAAGGATATAATTATACTATGCCTACTATGGTTGAAAAGTGATATGTTGCTGACTAATGAACCTTACTGTTGAGTAGGACCTTATGGACCAAGACCCTATCTCTAGATTTGTGGCACATTTTGAAATAATGGTTATCTAGTAGGTACTTGAGAAATATGAGGACCTCCTTATTACACAAATCCCTATGAGGAAGTGAACGTAGGTTGTAGATTCAACATCTATCATTGACCAATATTTTCACATTGCTGGCTAGTCATTACTTTATTTTGGACTGGCATATTAGTCTATGATTGAAAAGGTATGCTCATCATTACTTGGTAAGGTGGAATATTTGTTGCCCCTAATTGAGGTGAGAATGTATTCATCCTTTGTTGCATTAATACACTATACTGTGTCTAATTTTATGGAATACTACTTGCTACCTATTGAGGGGGAGTAGGATTCATTGCATTCTATCATTGAGGTGTGATATTGGTTATTGTTTGATTACCTAACCCTGTAGGTTGTATAGTTGAGGAAGCAATTGGTTGAGGTTGTGGTGCAGAAAATCTTATCCCTTGGTATGATGACCTATTCATAAGATTAGCTACAGGCACATGTTGTTGGCTAGTTGCTTACATATTAGTACCACTTTGATTAGGATTGGATGTTATTTACACATTATATACTACATTTGGCTCACTATTCAGTGTAGAGGCTGAAAACATTTCTTCAATAATGGACATATGCATTAGGTTATTTATTGAAGTAGTTTGTACAAATGGGTTAAAATTTGGATTCTCTTGTCTAATTAACTCTATCATCACTCCTATTGAAGAAACTAAGTCAATGAGAGGCTTACTTACCATGCTCATCTAATTGAAATCATGTGATAGATATAGATATGTTTGATATACTATCTTTATTTGGTTAAAGTGGTCTTACCTGATGTTTTTACTTCAATAAGATATATTAGGATCTTGGTATGTTGTTTAGACTAGAGCCATAGGATTGCTAGAAGAAGCCTGCTGATTATAAATGATATTGTGGGGCACTCTTACTAAACTTGGTAAATATTCATGGGGGAAGTCTACTGGAAAATTAGCCCCTACCTCTATGGATCTAACCAAAATCTCATCTTTGTTCTCTAACAAATGTCACTCAAACACAAATAGATCATACATGGAAGCTGTATTAGTAGAATATGATTATTGAAGTACTGGTTCATCCACTACACATATCATAACTAAGTATTGCATAATTTTTTCTTGGTCTTATTCTATGTAAGGAGGTGTGTTAACTAAATAGTTAGCTAATGGATCTTGGCTTTGTGCCCTTGATTAAATATTATAAGAGGGATAATAATCCATCTCATAAGTAATGTTATCCATATAGGGGTCTTGCACCATTTCTTCCTATGCAACTACATTAATAATCCCTAGATTGTACATGAGTCTACTATGAGTGTAATAATACATATTGGGATCCATAGTCAATGCTTTGTGATAAAAGGTTAAAGAGTTATAAAAACTCTAAAAAGGAGAAATCTAAAACAAATGATGCCTTCAACTTGGTCTAGATTTGTCAAAAAGATCAAAATGTTTATGCAAAGATTTGTGAGGAAATAAGCTAGCATAAAGTATCTAACATTTCACCATTCACAAAAAAGTAAGCATGTAAATGGACTAAAAAAGTTAAATACCAAACTCTAAGGTCAAAGTGTTTCTAATCAATCTAATCTAAGAATTTTAAAGTTGTTAGTTATTTTGGCCAAATGTGGCATCAAAATCTAGGCTCAAAAAAGGAATGTGGTAAGACACTTGGCCAAAAGGCATCAAAATATAGACTTTGAAAATAGATGAAAGTTTTAATCTAATGGATTTTAAACACTTCTAACAAACACTAGGCATTCGATTATTGGACATGAACTTGGTTAACTAAGTATAAGGTATGAAACAAAAGGCACTTTAACAATAGTTTATTTTCTCATAAATAATGGTATAAAACTTGGTTCTTTTGATAAATAGGATAGATAAAAGTGAATGATATAACTTCTTTAGATAAAAGATCACAAAATTACACTCGAATTGGTCTAAAAATGTAGGAACAAATTTAGAACTCTATGCAAGAGGGTCTATGAAATAATATTAAAAATGTTTTGGGTATATTCATGATGATATACTACCTAAAAAGGTGTGATAAAAAGGTTTGCTTCAAAAAAATTCTAAGGCAAAGATGTTTTCCTACAATTTTGGTAGCATAACACTACTTTTCTTAACTCAAAATGTGGTGGTGTATAGACTTAAAGTGAAAGTGTTTAGCATAAAATGGCTTAAATCTATCAAGTGATGATAATGATTATGAGTCTAAAATGACCTTCAACTTAAATTCAAAATTAAACCTAAGTTCCCTCAAGTTTAGTGTAAATGGTGAACCCACTTAACACATCAACCCTATGAAATTGTAAACGTGTAATTTTGAATTTAAATTATAAGTGGACTTAAACAACTTTGGTAAAGGTCTAGACTCAATTGGGTAGCATAACTATGCCAAAGTGGATAATATGAATCTCAATATTTTGATGAACTTTGAATAAGGAAAATGGATGATCTAACATGGGTAGCATAATGCCTCTTTGTTCAAAGGAAAATTTTGACTATGTGTTTGGTTTGGATTGCTTGTTTACACCAAGTTTTTGACTCCACACAAGACTTTAAACTAGAACAAGATCAACTAATTAATTTCCCTTAGATCCTAAACTGACAAGGTTGCTTGGTATTATTGGAATCCATCAATATACATCATTTGAGAGGATTTTAAGTGTTCATTCAAAAGTAAATGAGCATTATATAGTAGGGTTTTTACACCCCACCTTCTCTCAAATGATAGTATTGTGACATGGAACTTGAGGTGCACCTTGAACCAACAATAATTCTACAGTAAGTGGGGATTTGTATAAGATCTAAAAATTTTCCTAATGATCTAGGGGAATCAATTTCATGATGACTTTCATGCCAAATAATACAAAAAAATCACGGATTTTGGGTTCGTATTACTTGGATTGTTGAAAAAAGGTCTAGTCCTTTTTATAACCACTACATCCTATTATTTGTTCAGTGTAGTGCGATGTATAAAGTGCCACTACATCCTATGTGCAACTCCAAAGGAGCCAAATGAAGTCAATGTTGAGAGGTGAAACCTTGGGTCAAAGCTTCCCTAAAGAACTTGCAGGAGGTGATGAAGTCCCCCTCGCAGGCCAAGATGCATAAAAACAAAGAAAACATGAAAGTAGAAAGACTTTAGGGTCATTTTCAAGGTCACCAAAAATTTAATGAGTTTTTGGGGAGTTATTTAGATGAATTTATTTCTAAGCCTTAGAATAGGCTACTTTTGAATAGGAATGGTACTTTTGATTCCAAGGGTTCTCTATAGAGGACAAATGGAAGAGAATACACACAACATTCCTCTTTTTGCCAAAAAGAAATTGATTTAAACAACTATTGCAAACAAAAATTGACAAGTGTGTTCAATTTTAAACTGAAATGAAATGTTTGGTGGTGTTCATTTGACCCTATAGTCTTAGTTGAAAACTTTGAAAACATTCACCAAAAACATCTAAAAATTCTTTATTAAACACTAAAATAAGGTTCCTAATCAATTTTTAAGCATGAAAAGGTGATTTAAACATGTTTTGAGCAAATTTTAAACTTGGTCCTACAATAAAATTGTTAGCATGTCCTTTAGCTTTGAAGCTCTTTTGAGTTTGAAACAACAATCTTTGGAAAAGTAGCTCTTAGGTATGTGTTTTTTGAAAAACATAGTGACCAACATCAATTAATACCACCGAAGGTAGTTACATCTAACTGAGATCTAACTGATGTCAGTTTTGCTGATCGACATCGGTTAGGTTAGGTATTTAATGTTGATATTTATATCGAGGTCAATTACTATGTAAAAACTATGGAAACCAAAAATGGAAAAATAAATTTAAAAAATCAATTTGCAAGAGTTTTAAAGGCTCAAATAAATATTTTAGAATTGCAAAAGGATCTCCTTCATGTGTGGGATGTGTCTAGTCCTATTGTGTGTGCCATTATGTGATCTAGGAATTTGACTCAAGAGAGGATGGTTAGGGTGGTGTTAGTTTTAAAATGAAAATAAAGTGAAATAAACACACTAACTAGTATAACATCTCTAGGCTTAAACACTAGGGAGATCTTAGTTAACAAACATGAATAAAACATACAATTACAATGTAGAAGAAACCTCTTTTAGCTTCCTTAGATGCTCCAAAATGCTTGTTTTAGTGGCTTTCTCATCTTGTGCTCATGAAGTCCTTGGCAATGTAAGCTTGGCTACCTCCATCTCTCCATGGCACCTTTGGCTTGTGGCTTGGCTTGGATTAAAATCAATTTTTCATGGTAACACTAGTTGAAATGGATCCTTTAAGATATTTGTGAATTATAAATTTGGACCTAAAATATCTTAAAAATGATGTTGTGAGGCATCCTATTTATAGTTTTATAGATTTGATCAGAATTAATCTCAACCATCTATCTCAAGATTGAGATGTGTGGTTGAGGATTAATTCAATTTTTGGAATTAAGTTTCTAATTATCCTCATCATGACATTGGAAGAAGGGGAAATTAAGAGTCATGGAGGGAATCATGGAATACATTGTTGAGGCATGGAGGGTATGAATCATAATATTTGTGGCATTTATGGCCTAGGGATGTCTTTCCAAGAAATGAGGTCATTTGATGATTCAAATATTCAATATTTATTTCCAAAAAAATGTATTCAACAAGTTTTCATGGAATTTTTGATTAGGCCTTCATTTGGGTTAATTATCTCTTAAGCATGATTAAGCACATTATGCACAAATTACCCAAACTGATTAGAATGCCTTGTTATTGGTCCTAAATTTGACTAGATTAGAATTCGAAGTCACTGTCAGATGCATTGGATGTGTATTCCCATTTAAGATGTTACCAAAAATAAATAACAAAGGCACACATCTTATGCAAAATATTTTATAGGAAAGAGAAATCCAAAGCACATAGGTGCAAATTTGGCATTTTGACTTGGAATGATCTGATCAAAGTTAGCTGGCCCATACATTGCATTACCCCATTTAGTGATACCATGGCCAAAATTGGCACTTGAATATGTCAGTTTCACATCAATTAGCATGCTTTAGGCAAAATTGTGTATTTTAGGTGGAAATTAGCCAAAATCCTAATTGGAGGTTATCGGTGGCCAGTTTTAGGTGTCTACACCCACACTAAAGTATGTGCATGGTGCTCCATGGTATAACCTAGTGAGATTCATTTGTCAAGAAGGTAATAGTGATAAATGGTAGAGTTATGAATATAAGAGAGTAACAAATGTGTTAAATTCAACCTAAAAAAAAGTATGTAATTAATACCATGATTATTTGAAAAAAATAAGTCCTAAGATAAACTATTAGTATACTCCTTATTTACAAAGCTTAAAAGTGTTACATAGAATGGTAGGTCTGGAGTTGATTACAATTAAAATGGCCTAGAAGGAATTGGCCATATAACCTTTTTAACTTATAAGTGCATGTTGAAAAGATATAGAATGATAAATGAATAATTTAACCAAATCCATAGTTTGATTATATGGCATGCAAACTTAGAATCATAAACCGATACATACATGTTAGGATGAATTCTTTTTGTTTTGATATGTCAGTCATGTTAAGATTTTTATTTTTACTTCTCAACCCCTTTACTCTAGTGTGAAAAATGTGTGTTTCATCTATCTAAAGTAAAGTTTATAGTTAATAATCTATGGATTATTATTTATATAATATAAAAATACACATAATTATAAGGAAGGTATAAGGGATTAAACTAGTAAGACTACTTCAGTGCCAAAGACAAGGTTAAAAGGAGTACTTTTGTTCAATTTTTTATATGTAGTTTGGTAAGCCCATAAGGATGATGAAACATGATCATCAAAATTAATGTGACCAATATTTAAAATATTAGTCAATGTATTACCAATTACTTAGTTGAAATATTTAGTTACACCATTATATTGAGGGTGATATGGTGTGATCTTATGGTGTAAAATCATGAATTTAGCTAAGCAGATGCACACTAGTGCATTGATAAAGTGAGTGCCACAATCACAAGTTAGGATTAATGGGAATCCATATCATATGATTATATTTTACCATATAAATTTAGTATACTTAGTAGTAGTACAATCTTATGTGGGTGTTTCTTCAGCCCATCGTGTGAGATAATTCATGGAAACAATGATAGAGCACACACCAATCCATCTTGTAGTAGGTTGAATGGGGACAATAACATCAATAGCCCATTTTTAAAATGGTCATGAACAAAAAATAAATTAAGGGGAATGGAATATCTATGGTTTGGTTTACCTACATTTTGACATATATCACATTGGCATGCATAGGCTTTAACATCCTTGAACAATGTGGGACATCATAACCTACCTAGTAAACATTTTGTTGCCATTGCATCACCAACATAATATTCTCCCAAAAAACCCTCATGGACTTATTTAATTAATTGAACATTCTCATGATGCATTACACACATTAATAATATCTCATCACATCCAAACTTGTAGAGGTCTCCTTCAATAAAATAGAAGGGGGCAATGTGAATAATTAATTGATTCTTCTCTTAGATGCTAATGTGGTTTGGCACTGAGCCAATTGTGAGAAAAAATAATTTATTCTAATTATTTAGGCATGTGTTTAACTTGGAAGAGTTGTACATAAATTAAATTATCTTTTATTACATTCATCGATTCACCATATTAAATGCATGAGAGGTGGTCTGAGCCAAAATTAATTTTGCCTAGTTTCATGACCATAGAGAACTAGAACTCTTGAAAGAGGAAAATCCATCAAAAAATGCACCTGTGTGAAATTTTATTATTAAAAAAAAAATTTATCACTTTATTTTTTGTATATAAGATAAATAGAGTGGCCAAAAATTATTGGCGAAAATTCTAAAGCATATAAACCATGGATAGGGCCTCACAGTTTATAGTAGAGTAGTTTCTTTCAACTAGTGTGAGATTTTAGATAGAAAATTAAATGGGATGATCAAGGTTTCCTTCACCAAGTTTTGTAAGGATGGCGCCCAATTCCATTATTTAAGTGTTGAAATGAATGTGAAATGGTTACATCCACTCTGGGAATTAGAGAATGGGCACAACCACTAGTTTTTACTTTAGAGCCTCAAATGCTTTTTAGTGTGTAGAATTCCATAAGAATAGGCCATTATATATAATTAATTCCTCCATTATAGATTTAATGTTATCATAATACTTAATTAACTTATGATAGTATCTAGTGTAACCCAAGAAGTCATGAGCCTCACATTGAGTGGTTGGAGTTTAAAGTTGGATAATGATCATAATCTTGGATGGCTCCACTAATAATCCATCCTAAAAAATGATGTGTTCCAATAATGTTCTAAATGGTATGACAAATATAATTTTTTTAAAGTTCAAGTAAATCTAAATTTGATGATAGTGCTCAAGTATGAGTCATAAATTATTATAGTGGTCATGCATTAAACCATACATGGTCTAGTAATCAAAGTACACCTGAAGGAAATTATGGATCAAATCCTTAAAATATTTCACTATAATATGTGAGAACACTATTGGTGGATTATTTAATCTAGATGACATATGATTATAAAAAAAATAACCCTATTTATTTACAAATGTTTTTTTTCCTTGTCTTCCTCAGTAATTTGCACTTGGTGATAGTCAGAAAAACCATCAGTGAAAGTATATATTTCACATCTAGAAATACCTTCCAAAATTTATTCTATTAGTGGCATTAGGAAAGGGCCAGTGACATACACAAAATTGAGTTTCCTATAATCCACATAAATTTTAATGCAACCATCTTTCTTGATGCTAATCACCATAGGATTAATCCACTTAGATTCATCTCTGGGAGTAATAACTCCATCAGATAATAGACTATCAATTTATTATTTAATTCTAGTGCATAGATTAGGGTTCATATAATAGGGTAATTTATTCACCATTAAATCAATTTCAACCAAATTTATATGAATCTTACCTAATGATGGATGTACTACCTTCATTTCTATGTAGCTACATGGGAAAATATCTTGATATTCATGCAAAAGTCTAATTTTTTGGTTAACTCAATATCAAACTAGTAATTTCCCATAGTGGCTATTTTAGGCACATACTCTATCATAATATTATGCTAAAACATTTGGAGTGGTGATGAATATAGTTTCTAATTGGATAATATAGTATCTCTAACATTATGTATCCCATATTCTACATGTAGATGTAAGTTGTTGAATGTTGGTTTTGGTAGATCAAAATCAATACCTTCATCAACCTAATACATGACATTTTTATTTACATTTCATATCTATTCCAAATATGAATATTAATATTGATAGTTATAATCCAATATATCTAAGGTAAGAGTATTGGGTTCTTGAAATATGGCCAAGTTATCCTCAGGTATTCCATGCATATGACATATGCGGTCTTCAATCGATAAACTATCTCCTTATACCTAATGGATTTATTTCAAGGATAAAAATAAATTATTACATGGGGAAGAAAATTAAAATGTTGAAATTAAACCATGTGTGATATGTTTCCAAGTATATATTCCCCTATAGTTTTCTTGAAGTATGTACCACACCCTAGCTTAGACATGTAGAGTACCATAAAATACATGAATCCATAAGGATTCTAGTAAAAATGTTTCCTTGGTGTTCTAAAGACTTTCAAAATTTGTTATATGGTCTAATAAAGAAGTAAACCGTCATAACTCAGGGTTGTGCAAACACAATTATCATGGTGGAAGTGATAGTACATAGTGGCATGTACTTGTTCCCATATCTACAATTGGTATAGATGAGTAGACCACCACCAAGTAGTTATTCCTTAAAACATAAAATAAGTGAATTAAAATTTTAACCTTCATTAAAATAAAAGCCTTATAATTATTACAAATACTCCTTGACCTCAATTTGACCATAGAACCAAGGTACATGTTCTAACCTCAAGGGAGGTAGACAAATGATGCGAACATTTTTATATCATTGAGATAACTTTAGGGAGGAACTTTGGTGTATATCAAGGACACTAAAAACACACCTTTTAATATGCTCCTTGATCCCATTAATTACAAAAATTAATTATAATGTCTAAAATGGATTGTATGTCTTCCTATTATAATATGGCATCTAGAGTAGGATCCATATGTTCATTCCCATGGGTAATGATGTTATAAATAGTGTTGATATTCTCATCAGCATTGATGGTTTATACAAAGGGAGGCCCTTGTTCATTATTGATATGGATGACCATCCACTTAGTGTCATTGTCAAAGCTAATATAATGCTTCTTGGAACATAATTTAACATTGTCAGTATAACACCAAGGTTTACCCAAAAGAGAAGGAAAGTCATCAAATTCAACAAGATCGATGAATTCAAATTCACCCTTAAAAATGACACTTAATATGTTAAATATGGCATATTTAAGCATGCCTATAGGTAATGTGTGAGTCTTATTAGCCATGAATAAAACTTGTGGGGAAGGTTGTAAAGTGGGGCTCCCCATTTTTTCCAAGCATCATTTGCTAGAACATTAACCCTTGTACCAGTGTCTATGGGTATACCATGGATCATCCAATCATCAATAGACACATTTACAAGACCTCTTTGTTATATTTTGCATTTGGTTAAATATGAGTCTCTTATCTACATGTATGGTTAAAACTAAGATCTTCTAAATACTTTGTCATTTATTATCGTAACCAATTATTTAGGAGGGGGATGATGTATTCAATAAGGAATAACTTACATATCTCACAAAATTCATCATGCCCTGAGTCCATGGGTACCATAAATTTTTACATCTCAATATGCATAGTAGCATCCTTGTCTTTTAAAAACTCAATTTCTCCTTACAAGTCCCATACCAAGGTCATTATGTCATGTGACACCTCTTTTCGATGTTTGGCATCTAGATAGTGGTTTGTATGAGGTTATTCATGCTCAATATTTTCAACATGTGTATTTGAAACAATAGGTTGAGAATGAGTGCCATTGTGAATAGTGATATTGATCTTGGGTCTAGTTAGTGGAGTGGTAAGGCATGATTTACACTGAGTAGTTGGAGTTTCATCAACATGTATCATTATAACACTCTTCTCATTCTATTTTTTAATAAAATCATATAAGTCTGGGCATTCTTCCAGTTGATGCTCATTTTTACAAAAGGCACAAATAAGGTAGATAATTTAGTTATGTTGGAATTGGTCTAAATATCCACACTTGTAACATGTCTTAGGTACAAATTGACCACCTCTTCATCTATTATCACACCCTAAACCTCTGAAAGATCAAATCCCATTAGTTTCCTATGTGTTAGATATAAAATCTTGGAAAGTAACTCATGCATGTGCTTCATGAATCTCATTTATGACCTAGTAGTCATTAGTATCATGCATATATACATCACCTATCATAAAATATAGTGACAATTTGGCTCAGGTGGCATGGGAAATCAAAGGATAACTTTTTACATCATGGAATTCCTTGTGTATTTCACAAGACTATTTTAAAATGACATGAACATTCCTTCATGGATAATTATTCCCATTATGACCCTCTGCTTCATAGTCAACACACCACAAGCCATTAAAAGTGTCATGAGCATTGTTGGTTGTAATGTTTTCTAGATAAGAATACATAATAGTAATTTGGGATTGTATAAAGAGGATGATTCTCATGTCTATACTCCCATAGCTTTGGTGTAGATGGAAGCTTTTAGTGCCTCACATGGATCAATAAAGGTATTGTTAGGTTGTGGAGCTAAAATCTTCACTGATGCAGACATGGAGGAGGTTGCAGGAGAGTTGCAGAGTGTCACAGAGATTGGCGTTGGTCTGGCCAACCAATGTCGGCAAGATAAGACAGGAATGCAACCAACGTTGGTCATGGATCGGCCGGCATTGGTGACCCCCAGGTAGACAAGGACCGACGTCGATCGCCTGTGTGGTTTGACTACGAGCTTATTACAGGCAGTTAGCTAACGAACCAAGTGTTTGCATGATGAGATCTATTTTTAGACTGAGAGCTGCAGATCTAATTATTGTAATTAGATGTCTAATTATTGTTTGGATGAGATCTATATAATAGACTCATGGTTGTATTGGAAAAGTGTTCTAGTTTGAGTTGAGCAAAGTTTGCTCCTTCTGTGTGTGAGGTGAGCAAGGGTGTTCCTCCTAGTTCCACAATAGTACCAGGGTGGGTGCTGGTTTTGGAGAGTCAGCAAGATTCTTCAAGTGTGTAGGATCTTGGTCACAGGTGCATGGCCTATATAGGAGATCTACATGGTAAATAAGATCATTGATTTGCAGGTGTATGTGTGTGCAAGGTCAAGGTTCACAGGTGTGCAGAACCAGGTTGATTTGCAGGTGTGCAAGATTAGATAGGATAGCAACACAACAGGGAGCAGAATCAGGCAGGATCTACTTGGAGTACAGGTGTGTACTCAGATAGAGCAAAGAGGAAGGCAAGGGAGTTCCTTCCATAAGTATGGTTTGTTGAGGTGCAGGTTATTGCAGGTTCATGGGAGATCTACTTGAAGTAATTTGAGTACTTGTGGAGTGCGTGGAGCACTTGTGGTGTGCGTGGAGCATAGGAGGTGAACACCAACTCTGTGTTTGAGTTGTGTGTTGGGACCTGAGAGAGAGAGCTTTGAGGAGAGAATTACTATTCACTTGAGGTGTGGCAAGCCTCTGAAGAGGTGGTGGAGAAGAAGTGGCATCTTCTTTATTGTAGTCTTTTCTATATAAGTATTAATACAAGTTGTGTATTGTCTCTCATATCATGTGTTATTCTGAATTCTAGTTACTTGTGATTCTGGTTAATTTACGCATATTAAGTTGCTTGGTTTGGTAATCAACTATATGCTTCTGGTGTTCACGTATCCTGACAAGTGGTATCAGAGCAAGGTTATTGGCTCATAGCTTGATACCACTGACAAGTGGTATCAGAGCTAAGGTTGTAGGGAGCAGGTTTTGTGTTTGGTTACAGGTCACTCTCATGAGTTTTTGATCGAGTGGGAGTAAAGCAATGGCAGATGAAAGTAAGCTAAGAATGGAAGAGTTGAAAAGCACAGATGGTTACTTACGGTCCTATGGAAAGAAAGAAGAGGTAAAAGAATATTGTTGGTTGGTAGCAGATCAGCATGAAGGAACTAAAGATGTAGATGTTGCAGGTGTTATTGCACAGGATGCTTTTAGAGGTTTCTTGGATAAAGTTGAATCTTGGATAAAAGATTCGGTTGCCTCTTTCCATGCAGCCCCAGGTAGAGGAGCTGGTGAGCCTTGCCAAAGAATTGGCAAAGGGGAAGTGAAGCTAAAATTGCAAGCAGCCAACACACAGGTGTTGATGAAGGTCATGTAAGTCCTAGGTTTGGAGATATGGTTAATTTATTCAAAAAGATTGGGTGATGAGAGATGCACAAGAACTCTCATAGTGGATGCACTTGAATTAGCTGGTGGTAAGAAAACAGGTACTCTTTATCTACTTGTTTATATTACTGATTCTTCTTCTGTTGCGGAGACATGGCTTCATAGGCTTGGTCACATGAGCAGGAAGGAGATGCATATTCTTAAGTGGAAGATAGATATATTTGACAGGCTTAAGAACTAGAAAGCCTTGGTGTTCTTGGAGGAGATGGCAGACAAAAACCAGTGGATGGTGCTGAATACTTTTGAGCAGGGCAGTTTGGACATGGGTTTTGATTCAAAGGAGCTCGTAGGTAAAAAGTCATCACTCACAGGCAAACACAGATACTGATGTCGGTTAGGAGGAACCGGCATCGAACAGACAGGTGTCAATGTCGGTCATGTGCAAACCGAAGCCAGCGATGTCAGGCAGGGTAAGACTGACGTCGATCAGGAGGATCGACGTCGGTAGTAGGTAAGACCGATGTCGGTCAGAAGGACTGACGTTGGTAGTAGGGACACCAACATTGGCAGGGTCGGTAGTCAGGGACAGATGCATGGGAACTGACGTCGGTCAGATGCAGACTGTGGGGTGGCTGAGGTCGGTCACTGTAACAGATTTTGGGTGGACAACACGCTGTCAAGGAGTCTCAAACACCCATATAGAGGACTGAAGACGTAAGTAGGCCCTCAAATTTGTTGTTCCTCTTCTTTATACTTGTTGCTAATTGTAGAGTAGGAAGGATCCAGGAAACAGGTGGGAGCATGGCATGGATATATTGTAGAACCAAGCGGTGTTTTTGGTAGGGTTGCTAGTAGGTATGAAAGCACAGAGACGAATGGATTCCTTAGTTGAAGAATAGAGTGAATGGACATGAGATGGAAGACCAGGTATATGGTCTTGAGGAGCTGTAGGACAGTGGTACAAGTTTTGACAGGTGGAGGACGAAGCATGGCTTCAGTCAATGTCAGGGTAACTACTGTGACTTGTCTTACCAGGTGGATGATGAGTTGCGACATCATTCTGTTGCTGTATGTGGATGGTATATTTGCTAGCAGGGTTTGTACATACAGGGTTTTGTTGAGCTAAGGGTAAGGTTAGTTCAGTGGCATGCCATGAGGAGTTTGGAGCAGCAAAATTCTTTGGCATGGGAGACATGGAGATCACAGGTTGATTTTGTCTCCAGTGGGAGCTGATGTGAATCAGGTGTTGGTGAGGTTTAGGATGCAGAGCTAGAGCACACTAAGGGCTGGATAGGTACAATGTCCAAAATCACATGAGGTCTGGTATAGACCTGAGTATTCCCATGTAGTGGGAGCTATCAGAGAGTTAGGAGCCAATTCGGGGAAGTAGATTCTCAGGTATTTGAGAGGGACCAGTAGCAGGGATTCATGCTATGTAGGGTCAGGACTTCACTACATGGGTTTATAGGTTCAGATGTGGTAGGTACTCGGATGACAGGAGATACATCACAGGTTGTGTGGTGGGTTGTCTTCAGGATTGATCTTGAAGAGGGATACAAACTAGGAAACAGATTAGATAGAGTACAGGTACAGGTATAGTGCAGCTGTTTATCTCTAAGTGGGAGATTGTTAGGTTGTGGAGCTAAAAGCTTCACTGATGCAGACATGGAGGAGGTTGCAGGAGAGTTGCAGAGTGTCACAGAGATTGGCATTGGTCTGGCCAATCGACGTCAGTAGGATAAGACAGGAATGCAACTGACGTCAGTCATGGATCAGTCAGCATCGACGACCCCCAAGTAGACAGGGACCGACGTCGGTCACCTGTGTGGTTCGACTATGAGCTTATTACGGGTAGTTAGCTAACGAACCAAGTGTTTGCATGATGAGATCTATTTTTAGACTAAGAGCTGTGGATCTAATTATTGTAATTAGATGTCTAATTATTGTTTGGATGAGATCTATATAATAGACTCATGGTTGTATTGGAAAAGTGTTCTATTTTGAGTTGAGCAAAGTTTGCTCCTTCTGTGTGTGAGATGAGCAAGGGTGTTCCTCCTAGTTCCATAGTAGTACCAGGGTGGGTGCTAGTTTTGGAGAGTCCACAAGATTCTTCAAGTGTGTAGGATCTTGGTCACAGGTGCATGGCCTATATAGGAGATCTACATGGTAAGTAAGATCATTGATTTGTAGGTGTATGTGTGTGCAAGGTCAAGGTTCACAAGTGTGCAGAACCAGGTTGATTTGCAGGTGTGCAAGATCAGATAGGACAACAACACAATAGGGAGCAGAATCAGGTAGGATCTACTTGGAGTACAGGTGTGTACTTGGATAGAGCAAAGAGGAAGGCAAGGGAGTTCCTTCCATAAGTATGGTCTATTGAGGTGCAGGTTATTGTAGGTTCATGGGAGATCTACTTGAAGTACTTTGAGTACTTGTGGAGTGCGTGGAGCACTTGTGGAGTGCGTGGAGCACTTGTGGTGTGCGTGGAGCACAGGAGGTGAACACCAACTTTGTGTTTGAGTTGTGTGTTGGGACCTGAGAGAGAGAGCTTTGAGGAGAGAATTACTGTTCACTTGAGGTGTGGCAAGCCTCTGAAGAGGTGGTGGAGAAGAAGTGGCATCTTCTTTATTGTATTCTTTTCTGTATAAGTATTAATACAAGTTGTGTATTGTCTCTCATATCATGTGTTATTCTGAATTCTAGTTACTTGTGATTCTGGTTAATTTCCACATATTAAGTTGCTTGGTTTGGTAATCAACTGTATGCTTCCGGTGTTTCGTATCGTATCAGGTATTATGGGATAGGGATCATTGAAAAGGAAGTAATAACCCTCCTAATAACCATTGAGCATGTTGCATTGGATTGATTTCAAATGATATCTTAGAAAGAAGGGTTTTGAAGTGAGCATCATATATGTACACACTCTTAGTGAGCTCTTACTTAATATATTTTAAAGTAGCAATACTTTTTTCCTCATATTTGGAGATGTCAAATTCCTAAAGAAAATTAGTTTTCAGTAGATCATAGTTTACAACAACTTAATGAGGATAAAACTTTCCATACCATATATGAACGTGATCTAATAGGTTATTGGTAGGATGAATTGCATTATGCTTAGTATAAAGTATTCCCCACACCCATGAAATGAATTCACATTTGTGAACATATCCAGTTGCATTCTCAACACCTCAATACTCAAGAAGATGAAGTGTCATTTCATAGTAATCTATGGGTATACTGGGTGTTTGATATGGTATCTATGTGGTATTCCTCTAATTCTTATCTAACCATGTGGCTAAGGTCTTCTATTTCCTCCTAAGCCACCTCCTAATCCTCCTTCACCTCTAGTAGAACCACCACTAGTATTACATCCTTCACCTCCTAGAGCAATAGGAGCACCTAAAACATTAGGCACTAAGGGAGGTTGATTAGTTAGAGTTAGGCCTATATTTTTCCCACTACTTATATTATGTCTACCTAGAATTCAAAGGTTATTCATATGTCTTAATTTTATTAGAAAGGTAAAGGATAATGGTAGATTTATTTATTTGGCCTTGTTGTAAAATATTACTTTGAACTTGTACTCCTAGAGTCTCTTCTACATATTCATCTTTAGACTCAGCTTCAAATTACACACTATTAGTATCCCATTATCATATAATAATTCCATAAAACTTAGATATATGAGTGTGTGTTATGATGGGGGAATTGGGCCTAATTGGATTGGGCTTCACTATTATTGATGTTTGTCCTACATCTTTCATGCATTTCTGTGTTATTGAAGGGTGTTAATCCATGGTTAGGGAGTAATCACATTGCCTTTTTGTCATCTTAAAAATTCTAATTGCACTTCCAAGATCCTCCTAATTTCCCTTAAGATCATTGCCTATCATGGCCTTATATCTAACCTCATTATGCTTATGCTTCTGCATTTCTCATTGACTAAATTCCATTAGCAACTACCAATCACATACCAATGTATACCCATTTATTTCCCCACCAATCATGTTGTTCATGTGTGAAAGAGTTTTATTCATCCATGCGGAAGCTCTAAATTGTATTATATACCTTTCATGCAATTCCCTCTAGAAATTAAACTGTGTCTCCCCTAGACAAAAATATATAAACATAACTTATTCCAATATGTAGCTATTTAGTGTTTCTTTCCACTATATGTCCAATACATGCATCCAAGTACTTTTCAACTCTACTAAGGCTATATGATGTTCTACTAAGGATGGAGCTTTATGTCTATAATTTATTGATCGATATTATGCTTATGTTGATATCCAAACATACAATTGAATAGGTAGTTCTATAAAGAAGGTTTCATATAAAGAATCATATATATGTTACTCTACCCATTGTAACATTGAAAATCTTCATCCAATATATTGAATAATAAAGTTATCTTCTATTATTTCAATCTAATGCTTTACATTTTCAAAAAAGAGCCTCTCAAGCATCTTTTTACCATCGTGTTAACATTTTTAATGTGTCTTGGTAATGAAACCAAAATGTTGGGCCTTGTCTAGAGTTTTTATTGACTAAATACTAATCATGCACCTAAATGAAATGAATAATCCAATGAGCTAGCATATCAGCTTATCATACGAGTAATGAATTCATGCGCTCACCCAAAGATGGAGCCAAGACTAGTTCCCATTGATTTTATCATGAGGTGGTGGATAAACTTAACTCTCTATCTACACTTAGGTGCTTAGGTTATTTACATTTAGTTCTCATTACTATAAACATCATATTATGGTTAACGATGTTATTCACTCCATAAATTCTACATACTTATAATTAACACCATAGCAACAGATTGACACATATTTTAGAATTTATAGATAAAAATAGTGGTTTTATTAATTTCATTTGAAAATTATGGTCACTCATACAAAATAGATTACTAATGAACAACATAAGATCAAAAATAATAATTCAAAAAAATTTCCTCTCTAGTATTATGTATCTATCTCTTTTCTAAATAAAACTAAGGGGTATTTATACATAACCCAACCCCTCTCCTTACATTACATCATTAATACAATAGTTATGACTAGCCAATGACTATTGAAAAAAATTATATGTGGTCAGGCATTACAATATAATCCTTTTGACTTGAGCCTAATGATCCCTATATATTCTCTCCATGCTAGATATTCATGCTCTTACTCCTATTATCTCATGAACTGGTGTTAGATTCATGCTTGAATAGTCTCTTCTGATGCTTTTATGAGATGTTTCATAATTGTCTCTACTTCCTTTTCCCTTTTCCAAGTCTTTCAATTATGTCTAAGTCCTATATCTTATGTTTCTCCTTATTTTATGTATCCTTGTCACCCACAACTTTCTCTTTCATACAAAGGTCCTTCATGCCTTTATATTCCATGACATTCTATTCCACACCTTTCTCTGCTATGCCAATGTCTTCCACACCATTTTTTCACCCTTACTCTTTCATACTATGGATCTAAAATCCTTATAATATATAAATACAAAATATGGGTCCAATAATATTACAATATAGTATAGTAAGTAGAATATGGAAATAATATTTTTCATAATAAATTTAACAAATATCTTGACTTGTTATGAGTTTTAAGGGTGAAAATTTAACCTAGTTTGTAAAATATTATATTACACTGATGACAAACTAATGACCTTCTATGATTGGTAGGTTGATCTTCTCAACTAATTCAAATCCCCGTATGTAAAATGGCCATGGTGACATAATGAGATATAATTCTTGAGATGGAGAATAAGTAAGATTACAATGTCTTTGGAATTATTCACATATTGATGGCAATTATGTTTCATTGTAGGCTAATGCAACATGCCTTAAAACCATACCTAATTTTTGTGTGCATGTTCTTTATTCAAGGCATAATAAGTCATCAAAATGCATCACAAAGACAACACTTCAATATAATAATACATCTCTATGATGTTTTAATTTCTCAATTAAGTTTATTATTTTGTAATAGAGATTGATTCATATCTCAATCTTGGTCATTACTAGTTTATTCCCAGCTATAAGATAAATATATTCATTATGAACATATATTTACCTTGTTTCTCTTAAGGTTTTTAGAACTCAACTTAACTCTTTCCCTTCTTGGAATAATACATTATATTTTACTCTTGTGTTACAATTTGGACCATCAAGTCTAAGGATATTTATTATATCATTTAAAGTCACATGAGTTCCAACATTAAGTTCTTAAAGCTACAATATCAATTATTGTGCTCTTGACCTTTGATTAATATTTAACTAAATCATTCACTTTAAAAAGTTTTTAGAGATTAGGAACAATCATAATCTTAAAACACTTAAATTTTTAAAGGTCTATTAATTGTTTTTGAAATTAACCTAACTTATGTTTGAATTATCAAATCGGATGTTTTTTAAGCCTCTAAACATTTTACATCATTGTTTAACTCATCATAATTCATAATGTGTATCACTAAATAATGTAAGTTAGTTATCAATTCCATAACTTATTATTTTGAACTTAATCTACTAAGTCTTCTCATAATCAAGGTGAACTCTTTGGTCATTTTTAATTTATGCAAAAATCCAATTTATCTCAACACATATATGTATATTATTTATGTCATTGAACATTAATATATGTTTATCTATATTTTTAGTTATATTATAAACATATTCCCTGTGTTCCTTTTCATTAATTAAATAAATCTTATAAGGAAACAACATATATTATTTCCATTGTAAAATAAATAACATGACGTTTACTTTTCCCTTTTATCAAATTTTCAAAATGAAATCAACATTGTATATAGTTTAAATAATGTTATATAAATTAACTTACAACTTCCATGGTTCATAAATACACATCAATGTTGTTATCCAATGTAATCCTTCTAAGTCTTATCTAAATATTAGAGTTATTCAATTGAGTATAAGAATAAGGTAAATATTAAGAAGATATTTATTATTGTATTTATTTTTTAAAGAATAAAAATAAAATATATTTAATATTTCAACTAAATTAGTGACCAAACATAAGTATACTCTTTCATTTTATAAAACCAATATTGTTGAAATTATGGTAAGGAATGGGTCTAATGAACCAACCAATGACCCCATATCACCCTATACATCAACTCAAAAATTTAATAATTTTTATCATAGTTGATAATCAATCATATAATTATATCACATGCATATAAGTATACAATTCATAAACATTTCACAATAACACCAAGTTCACAAAAATGCATCATAGAAGCAAAACACAACATAGTGTCATAATTAGTCAAGCAACTTAACCTCCTATTCACATAGCTATGACTTTCCATAAGTTAATTTTTTTTATGTATCTCTTGTGTGAATGACACAAGCCACTCACATGCTTATTATAATTTTTTTGAACCTTCAACTAAGGATGAACATATGTGAATAATGTGTACTTACACATGAGTATCTCATGTATCATCATCGATATTTGTAAAGTATGCTTAATCTGTATAGATTATGTGTCTCCCAATTATTTCTCATAAAACACTCATGAGATATGGTATGTATGATTCATACACTATCATAAACTCATAATAATATAAAAAATTGAAATAAACATCTCAATAATCATTTTCAAAAAGTCAAAGAAAACTTTATTTTAAATAAATGAAACATGCAAGAATCATATGTACTCAAAATAAATGCAAGTATATACATGCATATATCATAGTCATGTTTAATAAAATCATATAATTCAAGAATACAAGTATGCCACATACTTAACTAAGCTCAACAGTAGTTTACAACCTACAATAAGCTTTTAAAAATAAATAATAAGCAAAACAAGCAATCAAGGAAATAAATAAATTTCACGTGTTAAAACTAATGATCATAACCTTTTATCAACATATATTCATGAGTGTTATAATTAACCAAAATCCAAGTCATTCAGTCGATCAAAATTTCAAGTGAAGTGGTCCATTTATGTATAATTAATAGTGAAATTGAACAATATGACTCAAAGCTTTAGAAATTTATAGAAAATCATTATAACCTAGATGTAGTATGCATAAAAATTTCCCAAAGTAATTAAAACTTACAAGAGAATAGGTATAAATAAATCAAGACCATGAAATCTATACATTTTAAATGTTATCATTATTAAAATAATATGTAATGCCCCATCTTAACTGAATCTATTTTGTTTGATCCATATTGTGAATCGGTCACAAGGTTTAGATTGTTATCCTATTGAGAATTTTATCATGTCGATTCAATTTATCAATAGGATTGATACCATTTTATAGAATAATTTATTTATAGTCACCATATATATACTTATATCTCATAAAAAAAATATAAATATTTCATAAAATAAACCTATTTTAAATCAATAATAGACATGCACTTATAATCACCCTAAAATAATAAAATTTCAAAACTAATAATCATTTTAAACAATTATTAACTATTAACTCTCTCAAAGAATAAAACCAAGATCTCGTAATAATAATGTGTGCAAAAATGATGAGTGAACATAATATTTTTAAATAAAGGTCTAAATAACATTTTTTTTTATTTTAAATTATTTTTATTATGGAAATATTAATCATCTTTATGGATGGTTTAGTTTTTTTTTCACTAGAAAAAATGTGCATGGAAAGCTAGAGAGAAATTTCATAAGAAAAGGGGCATGTTCTTTAGAATATGACACAAGTATATAGTCAATAATCCTCATCCTCATTTGAAGTATTATGGCTCTATTTTCATTGATAAACAATCATGAAGTTTTTATTAGTTGGTAAAAGTAATATACATATGTATGTATAGTTGTCATCATGGGGAAAAATTTCAAACTCTCACCATTATATATTTTTGTTTTCTTTTTTAATAAAGAGATAAATATTAATTCATTTATAAGTGATATATATGTCATTGTGGGAATTTACTAATAGTAAATCATTCAAAAAGTTGATAATTTATATTTGTTTGGTTATTTATTTTTGAGTGGAAAATATAATTTTAATGATTAAAAATATTCACTTAGGATCTACGTGCTTTTATAGGAGAACTAGTCTATAATTATCTTAAAGAAAAAAAAGAAAAAAAATTATTATTATTGTTATTGTTATTGTTATTGTTATTGTTATTGTATTGTTATTGTTATTGTTATTGTTATGGTTGTTGTTATTGTTATTGTTATTGTTATTGTTATTGTTATTGTTATTGTTATTGTTATTGTTATTGTTATTGTTATTGTTATTGTTATTGTTATTGTTATTGTTATTATTGTTGTTGTTGTTGTTGTTGCTGTTGCTGTTGTTGTTGTTGTTGTTGTTATTATTATTATTATTATTATTATTATTATTATTATTATTATTATTATTATTATTATTATTATTATTATTATTATTATTATTATATATTTAAATATTTGAAAATTATAATACATTAAATTTGGTATAATGATACTTTCTTCCACTCTATATTATTTATCCTGACTAGAAATAGAGAACCATGAAGTTAATGGAGTTACTATAGGAGTATTTTATAAATTATTTTATTAATAAAGTAATTACATACAATAATTACATACTTGTAATATCCCTAAATATTAGTAAACCAAAAAAAATTATATTATTTGAACTAATTATTAAATTATAAAACTTTATTATTTATAAAATATTTATTAATTGAGAGATAGATGCAATAAATTAAATTCATCAATTAATCATTGATGTTTCTACGACTTTAGCTCCAAAATAAAATTTATAACCATAAGTAATGTGTCTGTAAATGACAACTTAAAAATGAAACAATAGGTCAGATTGATGGTATAACACATATAAGTTTGGTGATAGTTTATTTAGATTTATTGAGGTTTGGATCCATAATTATCAAAAAATTTAGGCACCAACTAATGAGTCAACCATGCTTACCATGTAAAAAAATTGATGACAATGATTTATTTAATATTGATTTTATTATGGTGATATAAATTTTAGAAGTAGAGGAGAATAAAAGAAACTAAAATATTTATATATTTATTAAAATAATTTATAATATTATTTTTAGATAGTCTTCCCAATATTTATAATTGTGTATGAATAATCCCACCAAAATGTATAACTTAGATTGTTTTCTTTTTTTTTGTTCATCATGTGGATATGTAAGCCTTAAATAATAACGTATCATAAAATTTATGATATATATCTCTAAGGATTATTTTTATAAATGGAAATTTGTTAGATAATTTTCATGTTTGTATATGCTTCCATTTTTAAAGGGAATATGCTATTATGTTTGGAAGAGGATGGTGGACCTGAAAGATGGGAAAAGGATTGTATTTCAACATTATCCAATAAAGGTTTTAGATAGGGATATCTCATTGTGCTTCTCTTATGGAAGAATTTTAGATAAACCTAGGTGCTTTCATATTTCAATCTATATGTTCATCACTTAAAATAAAATATAACATAACTCATATATATTCAAGAAAAAATAATGGTTTATTTTTTATAATACATAGTGCCCACTTATGAGATCACCTTTCTAGATTAGTTTTCCAATAATCCCATATGCATGGTTATGAAGTATGTGTTCAAAATGGACAATTAGATTCATGGGGTATTATCCAACACTATTATCTATGAGTGCACAAATTTCACCATGAAAAATAAATATGTCATAGTTTCAGGTAATGGTGGCATTGTCTCCTTCAAACTCAATGCCTAAATTAGCCTACCCCAATTCACATTAATTAATTTCATATTATTATATTATATTATAAAACATTTGTAAGAAAGGAGAGAAAAAGTGTATCTAAAAATTAAATCCCCAATCATTCTATTACATCCAAGGAGTTATAAATTATAGCTTTTGTGGTATTACATCTTGAAATTATACTCAATAGGGCTTTGTCTAAATTGATCCACTTGAAACTCAACTCTTAGAACTCATAGTGGTTATTATTTTGTGTTTATCATTATCATTCTACCTGTCACTAACATACTCTCTTCTCTCCTCCATCAAACCTATAAATTAATATAAAAATGAAAAATAAACCCATTAGTTTTGGAAAATAAAATTAAATAATGTTGATTTAGGCTAGCTATAGTCATATAAAATATCACTTGAGAGAAATAGGTGTTACTTAATAACACCCATCCCTAGCTTAGACCTATACCTATCTTAAGGCCTCTTTAGACACTTATCCAACTTTTGTACAGACCTTTACACATCCCTAGACATCCTAAAATTAGTCCCAAACCCTCCCCTAGGAATCTACGCCCCCAATGCTTCAAGTTTTTCCACCTAGATAGTAGCATTATGCTTTGGAAACTAGCACCTTGTGCTAGTATCCCACTTTTAGTATTAGTGTCCTTAGACTAGTTTCAACCCCAACAAATATCTTTTCAATTCATAAGACATTTAGGTCTGGACTAGACCTATTTTAAACCCCACAAAAGCACCAAATAAGTATATATACATGAATTTTATCCCTATATCTACTAGTTGTAAATAATATGCAAATTACATAAACAAGCTTATAATAATTTATGCACAATCAAGGTTATTGATCCCTATTCTACCCTACTTTTACATATAGTCATCTACAACTAGCCCAAGCCTAGAATACATAGATTTACAGTCTCAAGCCTCACTCAAAACACTTAGGTCAACACTCATACTAATATTAATTTGTAATTTAACCAAGCACTTAAGCGAGATAACTACATCGGGCTTGATTCTTCCTTAGAGTATTGGTATGTAGGCATCTCTCTACACAATGAGGTATTGAGGATGTCCTACCTACCCCTTTGACATCACACTTTTGATACTTGTGATACTCAAATACCCTAACATTATGGAGGTATAGGATTTGATCCTAAATCAATCAAAAATAGTACATATATAGTAAATCAGATCTCATTAACATAGGTACATATAGGTCAGACTAAACCATAAGTGTACACAAAGATCATACATTTCCTACACAAAGGACATTAACACTAAAAGTAAGAAATAGTGCCCCAATACTATTATCCAAGGTATACCAATACTATCTAGGAAGGTTTTTAACACCTGGACCCTACTTACAACACTTAGATCAGCTTCTACACTAGTTTCAACCCTTAGATCATCTATCTCAGTCAGTTTTTAGCTATGTAATTATTTATGTCATTCATTTCTATTTTTATAAATATAAGATCAGGTTAATTCTTTCACAAATCATTGGCTATATTTATTTCATAGCTATTCCTTGATTTATTGTACTTATACACTTTAACAACTTAGGGATTACACTCCATAAACCCTAAAAATTTAAATCACTAGCCTTTATAGATGTGTATTTTTTAAAATAAAACCCTAAAATGGATAATGTTTTTATCCTTTTTTTAGTAGTGTATAGATGGTGCTTATGTTAATAAAAAAGGATTTATTTTTACTATTTCATATTGTGTAACAACCAAACCTAATGAGGTAAGGTTCTATACTATTTCATTTTGTGTAACATATTCAATATATATATCCTACTTAGTGTATCTCATATTTGGTATTAGACACTTGACAATATGTAATTTGACCAAATATGAGCCTGCATGACTTATACTCACATACATGAATCTTATTCACCATTCCTCATAGCCATTATATCATATACATACATGACCCTACCAAATTTCTGTTATTGTTATATAGGATCTTCTTAGTCTCTACCAAAATAACTTAATATCATTTTCAGACTATTTTTTGACCTCTTATCACTATTCTTATTTTTTAGATAGGTTCATGCATTTGAGGCAAGTTCATTATTATGAACTTGTCCACTTAGGGAGGACTTGTCATCATGCCCTTTTATGGTTAGTTTCTAAAATTAAAATTTCTCATATGGGTCAGAGCACACATTTTTCATGTTGATTCAAAATAAATCACCCAAATATTAAATTATATATAATATCAATCCTAATAATTTATCTATTTAGAATCTAGGGGTATCTATCAAATAATCCATCAAGAACTCTTTAGAAACAAATCTAAACATTGAAATGAATTATCCAAAATATCCCAAATCTAAACCCCCCAAAGTAAAAATTATGAGTTAAGTCTATATATCATTTTTAAGGTTAAGTCATAGGTTGTCAAGTGTTGAGATCTATATAGAGGATTGCACAACATAATAGTATTACATAGGATTACATGCACTCAATTAATTTGGATAAATATTTTCATGTTGACATCCCTCTTTGGAATATTAGATACATAGGAAAAATTTAGTCATAGTGGGGTGGCTATGTTTATCTCAACCCTTACCTTGCATCTATTAACTTAGTTTTACAATTTTCCTAAAATGCACAACTACAGTATGAAGCAAATAGAAAGAGTATATTTTAAAAAATTATAATACATAAGAATCCTTGTCAAACCCAAGCGTAGTGAGAGACAAAGTCATAGATATGTAAAAATATAGTGGCTAGTGTTGTAGTATATTATATAGGGTCACACTATGTAGGTTTTTTTAGAGGTACAATAATTGAGAGGGGGTGAATCAATGAACCTAGATAATTCAACTTAAGTTACAATCCTTTCAAACTCTTAATCAATACATAAATACATTTATGAGGCATACACATCATTCATAACAATGGACAAGAAAGACAATGCAAGATCAATCATATAACACATGACATACATGGGAAACCCTCTTGGGGGAGAAAACCCACTAGAACCTAAAATTTGAATACTATCCTATAATAAAAAGACAAAATTTAGACCAGTTAAAATTGATCAAGGAACTATGATCCCTTATTTTAGTGAGACTACCATCCCACAAGGAGCTACCACACCTATTTAGCTGAGCTACCACAACAACTAAACCTTTTGAAAGTTTCACCTTGGAAGGAGGATATAACCCCATAAGATGTTGAGCTACCACAAACAAAAATATGAACACATCCACCTTTTCATTTATGTCTTCAACTCCTAATGATGGATATTTGGTTATCACTCTTCACCTTCACTCATACTCAAACAACAAGAGCACTATTATACCAATATAATTATGACCAATAGGTCATACAAACAATTATTAATCTATTATACTATTTAAATCATCCACATGGAACTATAACCATACTTAAATCCAAAATTCACACACACAAGATTCTCTCAAATCTCTCCTAAGTCTCTCTTACACCAGTCTAGAAACCAACACATTTGGTTTGACTATTTATAGAGCAAACATGATAACCACTACCTTGGTTAGCCATTAGGAATGCCTTAATTCTTAAGGAATATCTCTCATCAAGACACAACTCAAAAACATTCTTCATAGGTTTGCCATAGCATCTATGGGTCACCCTTAAGGAACTACACCTTTCAATTAGGCCCTTGTAGTCCTTATAGGTCTCATGTGAACCCATTCACTCCTTTAACACTTCATTGAATAAAAAATTAACATAAAACCACTACCAAAAGCATAAAACCATTACATATGATCTATATTTCCAATTTAAGTTCCAAAAACCATCAAAATAAGCTTCTACTTAATAAAAAATTGCTCAAAAAACATTCTATGCACACAATCACCATGAACAAATACATAGTTCCATAGTTAACTTCTAAACATTTGTTCATACTACATATGATTGGTCAAGACATCATAATGCACATAGATAATAATCATGGAGTATAAAACACTCCATAATATCTAATTCATCAATATATATCGCAACAATATCAAAACAAGCTCAAAAAATCTTCTTGGGTCACTTACAATCCATACACAAACACATAGTCAACTTTGAACATTAATAAGTTTGACTGTACACACTTCCAGATCTTTAAATTACATTCATTATATGTGCATGGATTTATATTCATATTTTATTTTTACATCATGTGAAAATTCATCCTTGATCAAAATATATGGTCTAAAAACCATAGACTAGGTTTTCCCTTGTTAAATTTGAATATTTAAATGCAAATGGTCATAGGTAAACCTCAAACACTTTGCTCGCATATCAAGTCCTCAATGTTTAGATTAAATACACATTATTTATATTATATTATTAATCTCAATCTTTAACACATATTCTAACAAATCCAAATGTTAAATCTTGAACACATTGACCTCTTCTCATGCAATCTTGCAATGTTGACTCATTGCACATCATTGATCTCTACAGATCAGTTAGGTCCATATCATGCAACACTCACTGTTTGATCTTGATTATAACCCCCATGATCATGAAACTTAGAACCATCTCACTACTTCCTAACTTCTTAGAGTATAATTTTTTTTCAATGTTTCTCAAAATTTAACTTGTACAAAAATGACAATGGGAACCTTGCTTATTTGCTTGGAAGGCCAACTTTACATAGTCATCTCTTTTACCTCACTCACTCACATGTTCTCAAATTTGGATAATATGATATAATCACATAGGATAATAAAACCATATGAAAAAATAATATTATAATCCTCACACATGTGATAAATAATGGAATTAAAATGCTCACTCAGATTTTTTTGCCATAGAGCCAACTATGTCAAAAACTTGTCTAAAAGGCCAACTTTAACCATGCATATATTTTTTCATGCTTTATCACATAAAATAAAAATTAGAAAAAATCAACTAGGAAAAAAATAAAGAAACCCATATGATCATAGTTTTCTTAAATGTCCACATGTGCAAGATATTCCACCATCAAACTGCTTACTTGGCTCTTTCTTGCCTCATGCAAATTTGGCTAAGCATGGGAAAATACTATCAAACTGCTTGGGAGCCCAAATTTCCCCTTGCATATATTTTAACATGATTAATTGGATGATTTTAAATTTATTTAAAATAAAATATGGACTAATGTGATCACAACCATATGACCAACTCCCCTTGACTCACTCCCATGTGGCAATGGTGATGTCATCAAACTGCCTACTCAGATTTTTTGCCACTGAACCCAAGGTGTCTAGATGAAAAATATGGATAATAAGATGAATTAAAATTATGTAAAAAATAAATAAAATATTATAAAACATATTAATTACCTATTTTACATGATCAATACTCTATACTCATCCTTGAGCTTCTTTAACCATGAAAAAGCTAAAGATCAACCAACCATACTTCAAACATAATAGGACAAGCACATTGCACACTTTGTCATTGTCACATATAATATCAATTCACATAAAAAAATCACATAGAAACATACATTAAATAATAATGACATCATTGGTAATGCTCTAAAAATCTCCCTCTTTGTCACTGATGTCAACAAACATCATTCAACTCACCTTCTCTCTCTTCAAGCACTCTCACAATAGGAACATTATCCCCCACTAAAACAATTAAAAATTGGGAAAAATTGAAATTTATGACCTAAAAATACCATAAATAAGAAATTACCACCTTAAAAATATGATACAAACTCCCCTTTACCTTGAGCCTACCTTTTTTTTGCCTTGTCAACTTCCTCTTGCTTCATGCCAACACTCTCTTCAACCAAGAACTAAAACTAATGAATAAAGAACCAAAAAACCACTAGAATCTGATGGAACTCACCAAAAAACATCTTATAGGGACTCCACTTAAGATATTTGAGCCATTTCACCTTTTGAGCATCTTCAAATCTCCACACACCATGAATAACCAACATATAGGCTTACTAACCTTTTCTATCAAACCATATCAAGGACCAACAAAAAAAATTCATGACACTAACCAAATAGGATATATGTAATAAATAAACCTGATAAATCACCCTAAAATACTCATGCCTTGATATTTTGGATAATTTGATCAAAAGGTAATCTTCTACACACTAGGCATGTCTAGCCTCCTTGTAGCCCTACCTAGAACTTGTAGAGCCCATAATTTTCAATAAACACATATTCAAGACATAAAAATTCATATATATATCACTCTCATATTCCCCCTAAAACACATAAATTTTTATCACCATGATCATCCTCTACAACATACTTCCTTCACAAACCTACTAGATAATTAACCCTTCATATTGTCAAAAGCTTGAAAAAAATGAGAACCACAAACTTTAAAATATCTATGAAGATTTATTTTATAACTAATTTTTCCCATTAAACTTTTTAATAATCCTCAAACCTCACTTCATAAGGAAAACCACTTTTTTAGCATAGCCCAAAACCCTAGAATCTTAAAATAAATAAGGTTAACAAACCTCCTTCTATTCAAATCACACCTCTAAAACTTATTGTACACCTAGAGACACCCATAACACACTTTTAGACCAATATTTAAGCCTTAAAACATTTGGGAGTATTGACTTCTTATAACCCATTTTGGGCCTGCTTGACCTTAAGCCAAAAACTGAGAAAAATGAGAGCACTCAACAATCTTCAATTTGATTTCAACATACCTTTAGACCACACAAACACCTATAACACATAAAATATAAGTACATAGACATTTATGAGCACCAAATTCTTCTTTAAATTCCATCAAACTCATTAGGCCACCCAAAAACACTCATTTTAACCTTGTATTATAGCTCCTTCACAAAACTCTAGAACAAGCTCATGAACTTGTTGATCTTTTTTAACTAAATACCTTCTCTAATTGGCATTATCATCTTGATCACAAAAAAATTATTCTCCATAATAAAAGATGTCTACTAATAATCATAGGCAAAGACACCCTACTTTACAATGTCCTAGAACAATGTGAAACTAGGAGTTTTTCACAACTCTTCATATTCCTTGTCATCCTTGGGCATCTAATACCTATAGTTATTCTTCTTATTCTTAGGCTTAATATAAATAACATGATCAACCAATAAATCATTATCCTTTTCTTCTAGAATTGGATTGATAATACATAGAGACAACAAAGATTCATGACACACCCTATCATCTAAAAAATCCACCTTGCATTTTGGAACCTCATCACTAGGCACAAATAATTATGTTTTTTGCATGATACATGTTCAATAATAACAAGATGTTCACTTGGATCCATACATACCTAAATACTATCTTCAACCAACACCTTGGACTTCTCTTTGAGCTTGTTTCTTCATTCACAACATGAGTAGACAATGAGACCTCTTGGTACTCTTCAACTTTTGTAGCTTTCTCTACCATAGTAAATAAATTACTTAGACCTAAAAAATCATCATGAATTAAAATTTTCACCTTTAGCTTCCATGAGTTGAATTTCCATCTTTCTTTCACTCTAGGATCCTGATTAAACCTATTCTAACTTGTATATCTTTTCTTGAAAATACTAGCAATGTGACCTCTCTATTCACAATTGTAGCACACCATACCTTTAATAAGAAACATATATTTCCTTACCTTATTTGGATAGATATTTGTAATGTGTCCTATGTCATGAAAATTAAAGCACTTAACTCTATTCACACCTTTTGACTGATGACCCCCATCATAGTTTCATGCAAACTCATTTATAATAGGTCTCTTGCACTCTCTAGCCCTATGACCAAATTGATTACATGTGTAACAATAACCATTGAATCTTTCATACCTCATGGAATTCGGTTGTATCATATGATTTGTATTTATTCTTCCAACACATTCATTATTTATCTCATTATTTTTATTCAAATTATGATTGTCTTATTTCACATTAGTTTTCATCTTGTCTTGAGTTACATTATTTTGTTCTTCTTCATATCCAAGACCAATTCTATCACTAACATGGTTTTAACCACTCAGAATATTGTCTAGATCACATGACATCTTTTCAAATCTCACAAATGACTTTACCTTACTATATGTCTTCTCCAACTCATCTTTCAAAGACACAATCTTAGAAGCATACCTTGAGCATTCTTCTTCTTTGGCTCTTAGGATTTTAGACATAGATTCTAACTTATAATTAAGAAACATGACATCACCTTCATGCTCCCTAGAGTCTTCAACCAATATTTCCTCAAACACACTAAATTTCTCCTCACAGTCCTTGAGTTTAGAATTTATTTTTTATTGATCTTATTATCAATCTTCACTTATTAAAGAGCATTCATCAATACACTATCATAGTCCAACTTATCTGAATCATCATCTAAATCACTCCAAGTAGACTCCTTTTGATGCGACTAGTTTCCTTCCTTAGCCATGAACAGAGCTTCATCTTCAATAGGACCATCATCTTCATGATCATATTCTAAGTTAGTATCTTCACTCTCATCTAATGAGATTCAATATTCTTTGGTGTAGAGACTCTTCTTTTTCTTAAAGGATTTTTTGTTGTTGTTATACTTTCTAAATCCTTTCTTCATATAAGTCTTATTTTCTTCATCTTTATCTTCAATATGCTCTTCATCATCATTATTCTCATTATTATGAGGGAAATTATGAGCATAATGTCTTATCTATCCACAATTAAAAAATTTAAAGGGTAGTTTACCCTTATACTTCCCTGAGCCTATGCTCAATTTTCTAGTAAGCAAAGTAATTAGTTCATCCTCATCAATATCAGATATGTCATCCTCTTTGGATTTCTTACCTTGGAACTTCTTCTTAGGCTTAATCTCTATCTTACATGTTGCTTCTTTCTTTGGTGGTATATCATCATTTACTCTTATCTCATATGCAGTAAGGGTGCCATGTAATTGATCCATATTCAACAGAGTAAGATCATGAATTTCTTCTATAGCAGATACTTTTGGATCAAACTTGAGAGATAGAGACCTTAATACCTTTTGGACTATAGTAGCCTCTTCAAGATTATCTCCAAGACCTTTGATGATGTTCATAGTCTCATGAAATATCTGTAGAAAGGATGCCATAGAATCTTTTTCCTTCATCTTGAGACTTTCAAATGACCTTCTATGAGTCTATAACTTAGCAACCTTGAACTTTGAATCTCCTTCAAAAATGATATACATTTTGTCCCATATATCTTTATTAGATTTACAATGGATTACCTTGGTGTATTCAGTCTCTAAAAGATCATAAGTGATATCATTCATTGCCTTGGAATTATTATCAAACAACTTCTTGTCTATAACACTAGATGGAGGATAAATAGATCAACATAATAGTAAAAAAAAAGATTTCCATACATCAAACCCTAAGGACATAATGTATGTACTCATACTTACACTCCAAAAAGCATAATTGGATCCATTGAACATTGGTGCTTGCTTAGTAGAGAAACCTCCTTGATGAATACCCATATTTTACCTTGGACCACCTTCAAGTTATTAAGCCTTTACCAAAAGACCTACTATGATACCAATTATTATAGATACAATCACTAAGGGGGGGGGGGCGAATCAGTGAGCCCAAATAGTTCAACTTTAGTTCCAATACTTTTAAACTATTAATCAATCAATACATACATTTATGAGGCATAGACATCATTGATAGCAATGAACAAGAAAGACAATGCAAGATCAAGCATATAACACATGACATATGTGGGAAACCCTCTTGGAGGAGAAAACCCACTAAAACCTACAATTAGACTACTATCCTATAATAATAATAAGATCTAATTTAGATCATATGTAATTGATCAAAGAACTACGATCCCTTATTGTAGTGAGACTACAATCCCATAAGGAGATACCACACCTATCTAGCTAAGTTGCCACAAAAACTATACCTATAGTAAGTTTCACCTTATAAGGAGGCTATAAACCCATTAAATTCTGATCTAACACAATAACACATATGAACATATCCACCTTTTCACCAATTTCTTCAACACTTGATGATGGACCTCTGATTATCACTCTTCACCTTTGCTCATACTCAAATAGCAAGAGAACTATTCTACCAAGAAAATTATGACCAACATGTCATACAAATATTACTAAATTTATTCTACTCTTTAACTAATACATAGGGTAATATAACCATAGTTTTATCCATAATTCACACACATAAACTTCTCTCAAATATCTCCCAAGTCTCTCTTACACTAGTCTAGAAATCAATACATTTGGTTTCACTATTTATAGAGCAAACTTGATAACCACTACCTTGGTCAGCCATTATGCATGACTTAATCCTTAAGGTATATCTCTCATCAAGACATAACTCAAAAACAATCTTCATAGGTTGACCATAAAATATATGGGTCGCCCTTAAGGAACTACACCTTTCAGTTATGCCCTTGTAGTCCTTATAGGTTTCATGTGAACCCATTCACTCGTTTAGCACTTCATCAAACAAAATAATAACACAAAACCACTTATAAATGCATAGTCCCATTCTATATGATATATATATATCCCCCTTAAGTTCCAAAAATCAACATAGTACCTTTTTGCTTAAGCACAATTTGATAAAAAAACATTATGTGCACATAGTCACCAATTCATCAATAGATATCAAAGCAATATCAAAACAAGATTGAAAAATCTTCTCAAGTCACTTACAATCTATGCATGAACACATAGTCAACTTTGAACCTTAATATATTTGAATTTACACACTTTCAGATCTTCAAATTAGGTTCATTATATGTGATTTGGAGTCCTCTTAATATTTATTATTTTAATCATGGGTAAATTCATCCTTGATCAAAATATATGGTATAAAAACCATAAACTAGTTTTTCCCTTGTTAAAGTTGAATATTTAAGTGTAAATGGTCACACTTAAACCTCAAACACTTTGCTCACATCCCAATACCTCACTAATTAGATTAAATACACACCATCAATCTTATTTTATGAATACAGACCTTTAACATATAGTTTTAAAAATCCAAACATTAAACCTTGAACACATTGACCTCATCTCGTGCAATCTTGAAATGTTGACTCATCACACACCATCAATCTCTATGGATCATTCAGGTCCTTATCAGGAAAAAATCAAAATTTTATCTTTCTTATAACCCCCTTAATCATGAAACTTGTCACCATATCACTACTTATTGACTTCTTAGAGTAATAAGCTCCATTGATGTTGTTTTAACTTTAACCTGTGCAAAAATGACTAAGTATGGGATCCTTGCTTATCTGCCTGGAAGGCCAACTTTGCATAGTCATATATTTTACCTTGCTCAATCACATGTTCTAAAATTTGGACCATATGATCTCCTCACATAGGAGAATACAACCATATGACAAAATACTCCTAAAACCCTCACATGTGTGAGATATAATGACATTAAAATGCTCACTCAAAATTTTCTACCATAAAGCTAACTATGTCAAAAACTTGTTTGGAAGGCCAACTTTGAAAATGAAATTTTTTTGATGCACTTTGGTGGTTGACATAAAAATTACCAAAAATCAACTAGGCACAAAATTAAACAAACTCATATGATAATCTTATTCTGAAACATCTACACATGTGAGATATGCCACCATCAAATTACTTACTCAATTCTTTCTTGCCTCATGCAAATTTGACTATGGGAAAATACTATCAAACTACTTAGGATCCCAACTTTGCCCTTGCATAGCTTTTGTTTCACTTTGGTAGATGATCTAAAATTTATCTCATATCAACTAGGGACTAATGTGATCATAACCATATGACCAAATCCCCTTGACTCACTCTCATGTGGCAATGGTGATGTCATCAAAATTACTACTTAGATTTTCTACCAATCGACCCAAAGTGTCTAGATGAAAACTATAGGCAACCAGATGAATTCCATTTATGTAAAAGCACTAAAATATTATAAAAAATCTTAGGAACCTCTTTCACATTCTCAATACTCCATACTCATCCTTGAGCTTCTTTAACTATGAAAAAACTAAATATCAAGCAATCATACTTCAAGCATACTAGGATAAACACATTGCACACTTTGTCATTGCCGCATAGAATATCAAGGCACATAAACCAAGCACCTAGACACCTCCATGATATCATCATGACATCATTGACAATGCTCCAATAGGTTTTTATGAAGTGTGGACTTGTTTAATTGCACATAGACTCTCTATTTTTGGATCCAAATATTCAAAATACCATTTCATATTTTTGTTGATGACTATATCACTCTAAAAATCTATAGAGACCCAAAAACAAGCTAATTATCAAATCCCTTTAGTGTTTTTATAAATAAAAAATTACTATATCTAGATAGTCACATTCAAATTTATTTAGTTCAATGTATACATTAATAAATCTAATTTATTTAACATTTTTATTCTATTAAGATCACATAAATCCTAAATTAATAAATATATTGGTGATCCCACTTTTTTTAGAACATTTCTAAACCATACGTTCCCTTAGGGTTTTTTCTTTTTTTATAAGGTTTTAAATTTTATGCCCTAGGGTTTTGATTTTAAACCTAATTTATAAATATTTTATATTTGCATATATGCAAATTTTATGTTCCCCCATTTTCACCTAGGGTTTCATGATTATTCTCCTATTAGAGTTTCCTTTATTACGGGTTTTCCTTGATTGGCTAATATTTGGATTAAAGAGGCTCTATTTACAAAATGATTTGAGGTTATTTATATTTTTATGTTTATCCCTAATTTGGATGTGTATCCTACTTGGGTAGATAAGGTTAAGGATATAAAATGATTGGGCACAAGGGTGAATATCATATCTACAATAAGCTAATTAAAGTGCTAAACTTAGATGTATCATATGCTAAATTTATTAAACTGAGATAATCTATAAATATAAATTATAACTATGTTAGATATATAAATGGCATAAAACATGTCACTTAATTGGATCTGATGCTAATCCATATCTAGATCTAGAATAGGTTGAAATCAAGTAGGAAGATAATTCTATAATAATTATCAGATTCTAGATTTGGTATCTCTAGCTCTCTAAATACTTGCATCAACCTAGGATGGTTACAACAATACTACTATCTGGGTCCAATGTTATTATATTGTATAGAATATCATATGAAATAAGATTCTTATAGGTTTGGATTCAACTTTTCTCTAGTGCATTTAGATCTGAGTCATGGACTATCACTTTTAGCTAAATGTAAAAACCCTAGATTTCCATCTTCAATGTGACCTTGGGGGAAAATGGGTTAGGGACACATGATATCTATTTGACCTAAAATTACCCTACTATCAAAAGGTGTTTCTTACATAGATAATACTCCAGAAGAGGGCCTTAGACTCATGTAGTTATCCCTTATGTGTTGGATTGTGTGTGAATCATTCATTGTGTGTAAAGTAAGTACAACAGTGATCTAGCTTGTAACTTGGTAAAAAAGACCTTATGACTACTCCTTTAGTACTTCAAACTTATAACTAGGATATTCCTTTGATTATATCATAATAAGGAAGAAGATGATTTTTTTATAACTTGAGTGCTTTTTGCATGCTCTTTTAGTCTGATTACTATGTGACAAATGAATGAGGGTTGATATTGTATTTGTACCAATCCTATCAAGAGATAACTCAAATTAAAGCACTTAGGATGAACATTATAATACATTTAATTTTCAAATTGGATGACTTTAGGGCATTGAATACTTATGTCAAGTTAAGACAATAAAATTAATGTTATTATCTAACTTGGATGTTAGTGTTCAGGGAGTAGGAACATAGGTATAGGCTCAAATCTTGTAAAGTTGTGAGATAAATATATTTTAATCATTATTTACAAGATATTATGTCTTTTTCATCAATATAAAGGTGGTCATACTAAGATATAGGCCAAGGGCCATAAGATAGAGCATATGCAAGGATTGTAAAATCAAGGCATGTGTAAAACTATGAGAAAAAACCAAGGTTTGAGTTTTCCAAGTGTATAAGACTAAGGTATTACATAATTATAATATATCATCTACATTTCCCCCCATTTAATATAATAATGAAATTTCTAGTTTAAAGGAAAGAATTAAGTACTTGGGTATATATACACACCTTGTCTTTGCTTTAGTTGAATTTGAGTGCTTTGCTAGTGATTGTCCTAAAACCAAGAACATGTTAAAGTGTAAAATCAATACATATAATTTGCATTAAAATTATTTGAAATAAAGTGAAATTGAAAGAGAAAGGTCTAAGATTACACCTGTGTATTGATGTAACTGCCTTACCTATTGACAAGTTATTTTTAAAAAGATATATCATTATAAGGATTTAAAACTGAGATTATGATAAATATGGATAAATCTTTAAAGTGCATATATATAAGAAGATAAATAGACAGATAGAGAGAGAGAGAGAGAGAGATTCGAAGGCACATGCCCCCAACCTTGGAGAAAAAAGTGAGCTACCACCTAGTATTTTAGATTAGGTCAATCGTGTAACCTAATGATACTTGTAACATGGTAAGGTTGGTTGATATAACCATATAAAATATGAAAACTTGGAAATATTGAGTGATTTAATCACCTCAACCATACCAAAAGGTGAATCAACTACTTCAATATATTGGTTTGATAAAGTCTATAAAATTCCATGGGATATTAATACATGTAATGGTTTTAGAATCTAAGATTGATTTAGATTTTGAAATATTAGGCACATGTTACATAACATATACACCTTAGATATGTTTCATGCTAAAACTATGTATAACAATGGTACCATATATAGAATTCTAACACAATTATGAATCTGAATCATATAATTACGTGTTTTGGCCAATTCAAATAGCTATGTAAGTTTGGAGGACATGATTCCAAATCATGCCCCCATTATATATGGATAAATATTAAACTGATATAAGTACCAATGTGTAGGATATGTCTCTAAAATATGCCCCATTATAAACTAGAGATTTTGAATAGGTGTGGATTGATGTAAGTAACATATTGAATGGATGCAGAGAACATGCTTCTAATGAATGCCCCCTACTAAATCTAAAAATTGTGAATGTGTGGAATATATGTACATATGACATTCCCCCACTAAATTTGTAAACTAGTATAAGTACCAAATACTAAACGAATGTGGAGAAATGATTTTAATGCATGCCACTGATATGATATGTAAACTATGATTGTGTGGAATCCATGTCTATATGACATGTCCCCAATAGATCTAATAATTATTCAAAGTGTGGAGAACATGATTCTAAATCATGCCTCCATTAATATGTCCCCCCTTAGATGTGAAATAAAAATAGTACCTATAATTTAACTCACCTCAAAAGGGTAAGGTAACTATAAAATCTATAAACCTAACCATGTATCATATATAAAGAAACATGTCTACGTAAATATATAATTGAAGCACATAACACCCAAGTAATCACATGTAATCCTAAGATGCATGATAAAGATAATGACAATGTCTAGATATTAATAGTATAATATTAACAAGAAAATAATCTCACACATAAGATCACTAATAAATAATCCAACAAGTGATGGTTTAAAGATACCACAAACAAGGGGCATGTTAAAATGCCATAAAATTGAATGGACATGAATTATTTAAATATACACAAAGGATTGACATATTCAAATGTCGATACAAAAATAAATTACATATTCAAAAGTCCTAGAATAAGCAATGACATATTCAAATTTCCAATAAGGAAAACATAGGAATAAGGATGCATATAATGAATCATATTCAAATGCTTGAACAAGCAAGACTAGATAATCAAGGAAGTGCATAAAGTAAATCAAAAGCAACCAAAATAAACATGTCATAGTAGCTCATGGATTAAATTAAAAAAACATCAACTGTATAACATATCAAGTACCATGTGTAAGATATAATCATGGATAATAGGCATGTGTAAGTACATATGTAAGCTCAAACATGATAGTGTAGAGTGATCATTGAATCATATAACCTATGTGTATCAAGATCAAAGAAGTGGATGCCCAAAATTTCAATATGATATGAGTAGGAAGAAAGGCCAACATCTAAAACAAAAGGTATCATGTATCTATGTATATGTGTATGTAGGATTAAAATTATATATTACCCTTCCACATGGAAATAACACATGGATGCCAATGAGCCAATATAACGTGTAGGTGACCAATTTTTTTTTTTGGATTTTGAATGTTTTGAATTTTTTATATTTTTGGAAGAGACAAGATCATCCTATGATTTCATCAAAAAGATGATTATAGGTATTTTACCACTTATTACCAGGTGAAAAAATGGGTGGTACTACCAAGGAGCATGTATGAATGAAATATATATCACTATAATATATGTGATGCGTGGTGTATGCATAATAGGACTCTAAGGTCATGAACTACCAATAGAAAGAATAGGGGTTCTTGAAACCCATATCTATGTATTTTATGTTTTTTTGGAATAACAATAGTAGGAATAATTTAGTTGTGTAGGATATCTGAATATGGTCTATAGAAGATGAGGATTCTATGGAACCCACTATCTATCTCTAATGTAAGGTTATCATAAGTACTAGCTACCTAATAAAGGTTATTACTTGCTTCTTTCCCTTTTACGATGGATTAACTTTAACAAGCTTGATAATTAACTATCTGGGTATGAAATTCTCTTATTCAAGAGGATGCTCATATGGAATACTAGAAATAATTATCTGATTAACATGAATGTAATTAACACACTGATGCACTATATAAGCTACTACTTGAAGAGTATATATCTAATTTTGTCCCAACAATATGTATAAGACACTTTTAGAAGGTATAACTAATAAATTAGCAACCAAATGTGTGGGACTAACCTATAAAGGTAGAATAATCTTGTCAAAAACCTTTTAGGAGTTCCCATAAAATGTTTTTATTGATATGATAGAGGTGTGTAATCATGATAAGTATAACCCAAATTCATAAGTAATTTCATGGTAAAAACATTTCACTTGTATCATTATCAATCATAACACTACATATGGGGTGTTTATCAAGGTATGATTAAATTGATATAAAATGAATATCGGAGTCATAATTCTTAATTTCATTGTCATCAAAGGAAATTATAGGTTTCTTAACAATAGGAGGTATATGTCATTTGTAAGTACCATTAAACCCATCTAGTAGGTGTCCATAATATGATAGAGAAGTATGTGTATTATATTCCATTTTTAATTCTAGTTCCTTAGAATGTTCTTTCTAAGGATTCTTAAATATATTATGTTTATGGTGATCACCAAGTTGTGAACATGATTCCTTTGGAGGATGATCCAATGTAATATTTTGGTCATTTATGAGGTCCGGGATCTTATGATTTAAGATAACATTTATTCATAGAATGCTTAGGGCCTTGGTGATAGTCACAATAAGCATTTACATCATATCCTTTAGATAGAGGTTTATTTATATCAATTAGGAGGAGGGAGAGAGATAAGATGACACTCTAGATCTAGGGGAGTAACAAAGTAGGAGGATTAGATAAATGTGTAAATTATCTCCTTGGTGCACTAGATAGGACAAGTCTATTATGTTGTCGTACAACTATGTTAACCATGGTGGTTGTTTCCTTTTTAGTCTTAGGAGGTTTTACCTTATAAATTGGTTTAATTTTAAATTTTTTACTAGATTTAGATGTAGCTTGAGCTTATTAAATGATATAATATAAATTTCACATCCCTTAAAACATGGCATAATTTTTCAAAAGATTGAAACTTCTTAAAAATAATGCAATCATGTAAAGGAGCAAGAAATTTTTGCTTAAATATGTCTTGTAACTCTTTATCTACCATAATATTGTTAATTTTATCTATAATTATCTTATACCTCAATACATATTCATTTATGGTTTCATTTATTCCTTATTTGATCTTTGAAATTTAATCATAGGAAACCTTTTCAGTAATGTTAATAGAAAAGTGTACTAAAAACTGATTTGCAAGAAGTTTGAATGCTTTAGTATATTGGGGAGGTAAGTCATAAAACCAACTCAAAGAATAGTCCTTGAGGCTCCTAGGAAATAATTGGTTAAAATTTTATCATTGGAAACATAATCAAGGCATTCTACATAGAAGGTTTGAAGATGTTATTCAAGATCACCCTTGTCATCATAAAATGTGAAATTAGGTACAATAAATCTAGTTGGTAGAGTGTACAAAGAGATCTAAAGTGAAAGAGGGTTATAAAATAGATCTTGTAAATTAATGGCATGCGAATAATTTAAATCCTTTTATTTAATGTTTGTAACCTTGTCTTCCAAGGTCTTTATGACTTGAAAGAGTGTTTGCACTTTAAACCCATTGATATTTAGATTAGCTAGCTAAGTAGTCACCAAAGGGGATGAAAACATGTTTTAAGTAGTAATAGTCATTAAAATAAGTATTTGAGTTTAAAAAACATATAATTCCATGATATATTTATCAATAGTAAATTTAAGGAACAAAAGTTTAAAAAAAATATGTACCCCCATTAGATGTATTGAGTTGTAGTGTGATCAAGGGGAGGGATGTATCCAATAAAGTTTTTGAATTTTTGTATTCAAGTATAATTTTTAGGATTTTATCAAGATCTTCAGGGTTTTGTCAAATGCACTCATGAAACATTATAATTTCATGCATTTTATCATGTTCTACTTGCTCATTTTCATTTGGTTCTCAATTTTCATTATTAGAATCTTCTTATATGATAACCTTATCAACATTTTTTTATTGTCAACATGGTTACATCATCATGATTAAAGGTATGATATCCCTCATTGGTTTAAGACATAATATATGGGTTTATTATAATCTTAATGCATTCAATAGACACACCTCTAATCTAGGGTTATGCCTAGGTTACATGCAAAAATAGTACCAATATAGAATTAAAAGGTATGGTAATCTAAAACCCTAGCTAGTTTAGAACTTGAGGAATATAAAAATGCATTCACATGGATTGAGTTCACCAAATGTTTAACACTAATTTGTATGTGGATCATATTTGGGTTTACATGGTTAAATATTTATAAATGATAGGGCATAAGGGTGAATATCAAATATATAATAGGCTAATTAAAGTGCTAAACTTATATTTACCATATGTTGAATTTATTAAATTGAGATAAGACATAAAGGGAAAGTATAACTATGATAGATAGAAAAATGACATTAAATAAGGTAATTAGTTGGATTTTATGCTAATGAAGATATATATATATATATATATATAAATAATAGGATAAAAGTAGGTGGGAAGACAGTTCTAAAACAATTATCAGATTCTGTATCTAGTGTCTTTGGCTCTCTAGATAGTTATGTCATCCTGGGATGTTTGTGTTGATGATACTATCTAGGTTTGATGTTAGTATCATATATAGAATATCAACTAAAACAAGATGTGACCACCTAGATGTTTCTAATTTTGACTTCAACTTCACTTTGGTGCATTCAAGTTTGGGTCATGGATTGTCACTCCTGGTGAAATCGAAAAACCCTACCTTTCTATCTTCAATGTGACCATGGGGAAGATGTGTTAGTTGGAACATGGTGTATAGATGACTTGAAATGACCCCATTACCAAATGGAATTGACTACATATCCAATACTCTAGAAGAGAGCCTCAAAATCATGTAGTTATCCCCTATGTGTTGGCTTGTGTGTGAATCATGTAATGTGTGTAAAATAAGTACAATAGTGACCTAAATTAAAACTTATAAAATAAGACATTATGAATACTCTTTTAGTACTTTAAACTTGTAACTGGGTTGTTCCTTTGACTTATATTAGAATAAGGTAGAATAGAAAATCTTTTTGATAACTTGAGTGATTATTAAATTCTCTTTTGGTCTGATTACGAGGTGAAGAATGAATGAGGGTTGATATAATATTTATACCAATCCTATCAGGAGATAACTCACATTAAATAATTTAGGTTTACCACTATAATACATTATATTTTTAAATTGTATGACTTTATGGCACTAGATACTTGTGTCGGGTCAGGATAATAATGTTGATGCTACTGTTTGACCTATATGTTAGTGTCTATATAGTAGGATAGTCTCAAAACTTTTAATGGTGTGAGATAAGTGTATTTTAAGCATTTTGGGAAAGATAAGATGTATGTTCCATTAATATAAAGTTGGTTAGAGTAAGTGATAGGCCAAGGGGCACAAGATAGAGTAAATGCAAAGCTTGCAAAATCAAGGCATGTGTAGAAATAAGAGAAATAACCAAGATCTAAGTTTTCCAAGTGTACAAGACTAAGGTGATACATAATCATAAAATATCATCTACATTGTATTGAGTGGATAAAAAACCTATTTTCCCCCCACAATTCTATATGAATTTTTCAAAATTCACAATTTAATAGTTTTAGTAAATTCTATCTAGAGAGCAAAGGGTGTATGTATTTTCAAATTAATATTTGGGTTTTATCTATTTACTAATTTTTATCAAAAAAATATTTTTATTTATAAAAATTCATCATGGTTTACTTCAAGTGGTCAATTTTTTGGAAATATTGTCATTGATGTCAAAGGTCCAGTATTATTGGTGATAAAGGCCCCATTGCATTTAATGTTGTTTGTAATAAATATATCTTGGCTAATATGAGTTAATATTTATTTAATATTAATGAATATATTTTTGGTTGCACATGAGACAAAAGAAGGGTCCATGGAGAAGTTGAAGAGCCATGGGGTAAAGACAAAATAAGGATGGAACACATTTTCCCATGAAGAGTCATCTTGGGGAATACCAAGAGTCACCAAGTGAAGACAAAAGAGTAAGGGTGCAATTTCTCATGAAGGGACACTTTGAGGAATATGAAAAGTCACCAAAGATAAGGACAAAAGTGGGAAGGACGTTTTTGGTCATGAAGGGTAACCACATGACTTTTCAAAGGCTTGAATATGAAGGGTCATCCAAGATTGGTGCCATTTTCCATGAGGATTGAAGGATCAGAAAGGGGGAAGGCCAAAGGTCATTTGGAAAGCTATAAATAAAGGCTTGAGAAGCAATTTGTAAATATGGTTAAGAGAGGTTGATTTGATATTGTAATATCTAGCTTAGAAGAGCAATTGTGAGAGATGAATAGTATTTGTTATATCTAGCTTAGAAGAGAAAAGGTGAGAGAGAGGAAAGAGATGTTGTATTAAACTATCATTTGTTGAGATAACAACATTGAGAGATATGTGTGTGGTATACACAAAGGGGTTGGTGCTCTTGTGGGTTGGTGCTCATGATTAGTTGCTGGGTTGGTGCTCATCAAAGGGGTTTGAATCTCCTGTGGGTTGGTGCTCATGAATTGTAGCTGGGTTGGTACTCGGCAAAGGGGTATGGTGCTCTTGTGGGTTGTTTCTCATGAATATACTTGAGATTGTTCTCTATGGTTTTTCCCACATTGGGTTGCCACGTTATATTTGGTGTCTCTCACTATCTTGTGTGATGTTTATTGTTTGAGTTTTATTGCATATCTTGAATGTTTGATTAAGTGGAATTTGATAAAGGGAAAGGTTTAATAAGATATATGATATACTAATTCACCCCCCCTCTCAATATATTTTGTGATTAATAATTGGTATTAGAGCAGGTTCCTTCAGAAAGGGTTTAACAGCTTGAAGGTAGATCAAAGAAAAGCATAAGATGGCCAAGTAGCTAAAGAAGGAGAATCAAGAGTTGAAATTTGTGGTTGAGGCTCTTAAAGAAAAGGTGTGTATCTTGGATTCTAAGTTGGCTATAGAAGTAAAAGAAAATAAGATATTTATTCGGGATCTTAAGAATCAGTTAGAGGTTGCAAATTCAATTTTAACATCAAAAGAAGATGAATGTAATCAGTTGAAGGTTGAGTTAGGCTCTTTAAAGGATAATCATGAGAAGCTTATAATCAAGGTTGAAAAAGATCATGAAATATCAGTCCAAGGAAAGAAGGATGTAGGTTTTGAAGGCAGATCAAAGAAGCCGATCAGACAACCCAATGCTTTTAAGTTTTCAAATTCTTTTCATGGCTATTGTTTTATTTGTCATCATGTTGGTCATAGGGAAAGAGACTATATGAGGAGAAGCAATCAATCAAAGGGAGATCTCAGTCATATTCAAGAAAAAGGTATAAGGTTGGCTTTTGTTGCCATAAGGTTGGCCATATTGCTAAATTATGTCCAAAACAAGTAAAGATATCTTCAAAGTATGTCAAAGGTTACAGAGCCCCTAAAAGATATAAGAAGAGTAAAATTAAGGTTTGGAGATCTAAAATAGTAAAGGTTGATCAGGTTGAGTTTAAGAGTGAAAATAAATTACTTGCTATAATAGATAAAGAATCATATAAGAAGGATTGTGTAGAGTCTCTTGTTACATTTGAGCATGAGATTTGTCAAGATAAGATAGTTGCAAAAGTTGAGAAAAAGAAAAACATCATAAATGATAAGGTTAGTAAGTCAAAAAGGTTATACATGCTTAAACAAATTCTAAAAGAAAAACACAAGAAGATCAAGGAAGAAATAGAGGAGATGTGGGAATTATTGACCAATTTTTGCTCACAGGGCAAAATCATTCACCTTCTCCCTTTGCTATTCAAAGTTAGTCTTTTCGAGTTGCTCATTTCAAATGCCAGTGATTCTTCATTTGGTTCAGTCATTTGTTTAGCCTTTTGGTTCTTTGCCACTTGTTTCATCTTCAAAATTCAAAATGCCCTAGTGGATGGCCAGCACTTCGATTCATTGAACTGGCACTTTGGTTCATCATCCTGGTTCATTGGTTCGGCCCCTTGTTTTATCAGTGCTTGGTTTGTTCTTCCTCAACTCCAGACGAGCCTGGTTCATTAGCTCATTGGCCTAGTTCGTTGGCATGCGTGGTAGCATAAGGCAGAGTTTTTGAACGTTCACCAAAAAAAAAGAGGAAAATTCATGTCACTTAACGCAAAGGCAGAATCCCATGGATTAAAACAAAAAAAATGCACGGACGGAATTTCTATGGATTTTTTGTCTACGAGAAAACACCCACGGACAACAGTCCACGGGGAAATTGTCTGCAAACATTAAAAGTCTGTGGGAGCCTGGCAAAAAGTCCATGAACATTCAAAGTCTGCAGAGCTTTTAAAACTCCATGGAAATATTTAACAAGTCCATGGGGACTTTTAAAGGCCTGACCAACAGTCTAATGTAAAGCACACAACCATCTGAGGCAAATAAGGAGCCTATGCAGACCAGTCTAAGGTAGGCAAAGGGACTTTTCAAAGGCTGAAAGGAAGGTGCCAAGGAATAATAAGGAAGAAATCAAGTCGTAGACCATCCACAACATTGAGTGGTAAAATTACCCCGAACAACACTGAGTGGTAAAATTACTGTGAACAACACTGAGCGGTAAAATTACTACGAACAACACTGAGCAGTAAAATTACCATGAGAAACAGTCTGCAGGGAAAAAAGACCACAGAAATTTCAAAGCCATGGGACATACAAAGTCTACGGAAACATTCAAGACCCGAGGGACCAAGAAAAAAGTGATGGAGACAAATGTAGTCCATGCAAGTCGTCACATTAACAAACAGAAAGAGCAAGTCCACAAAAATTGTAGAAGCCTACCAGAATAGTCAAAGGCTAGGAGGGATACACATAGTGAAGGCCAACAAAGCAAGCTGTGAACGAATTAGCAAACAGCCTGGAGCCAATAAGGCACGAGGACGTTCTACAAGATGTCAAGTTGGAAAAAAAGGAAGATAGCCGTGGACTAGATAAGACAAAATGGAGAAAAGACAAGGCAACAAGCATGGTCCCAACAGAATTTTTGATGTCACCAACAGTGTTTTCCCTCTTACCAATGAAGACTCGAGCGGCCACTTGCAAGCAAAGCGCCAATGAGTCTCCTCTTGGATTTTCCATATAAGACTGAGACTTGTTCATTTTGTATCATCTTTTCACATTTTTGTAAGAGCACAAATCTATAAATTTTCTACCTAGATCAAATAAAAATATAGTTTTGCCTCCATCTTGGATAGATTCTCTGTGTATGTCCTGAGTGTTATTTGTGTTTAGTCATTATCTTCGATGCTTTCACAGGTTAATGCCAACAGACTAGTCATCTATAAGGCTCCAGTTCGTAGCTCATAGGAGAAGAGTTCTTTTGAGAAGTAAGATAAGGGAAGTCACTTACAGTGTGTGTAGTACAACACCTTGGTGAGTCTCTATTTCTATTTTTTTGAGAACCTTTCCCTGTCTTTTTCTTGTAAATTGGTTTCCTTGCCAAGCCTGAAGTGCATGTCATATTGTTTGGTCTGATTCTGAGTGTGGATGTGGGAAGGTCGACCCTTATTTTGGTGTATCACCTCTTTAGAGTAGGCTATTTGTTTTCCTATATTTTCTTCTCCCTTTTCAGCCGCCCAATTTATATAGCTGTATATAGCTGTATATACCTATTTTTTTTGCCCTATTGGAACAAACAACAATACATCAAAGGGAGCTAGCCCTTATCAAGAGACTCTCCTCTCCTACTTTGCCATCCCACAGGTGAAAGAGGAGTTTCCATGTTGTGAGGAGAGGGCAGGAACCTATTTTCCTGCCACTAGGTGCACTTTCCTGCGTCAACAGGAATCTCCTAAGATTTATTTCTAGAACCCTATTGTGTGGGGTGTCTCTTCTAGGCTTCAAGAAGACACTTTTAAGAAAAATTGAAGCATGGTGGATGCTATTGGGTCTTGGATATGTTGCATGACAAGAAGGTGAGTTGACAGATTAATTTGTATATCTTTTGAGGGAATAGATTTTTGAAGAAATTTTTGCATGGGTATTATGGTTTGAGGCTATTAGAATGATTCTTGCATATGTAGTGTTTAAAAGTTTTAAAAGTGTTTCAAATGATTATGGTCACAAGAAATTAAAATGTAGAAAAAGAGCTAAAAATTTTAGAAATAAGGAGGAGAGTCAAGTAGAGTCAAGCAGAAGCCACACCTCTTTTGCTCCTCTATCAAGCTTTGATGAAGAGAACATAATATGCTACAAGTGCAACAACTATGAACACACAGCTTGGTATTGTAGAAGCATGTTTGAGTTAGTCAAGAAGGATCAAAGCTTTAAAGCTCCATTCATCAAGAAGAAAGATTAGAATCTCAAATCTCCATTAATTAGGGAGAAGGTTCAGACATGTACATGGCAGAAGAAACAACATGAAGATTCTATGATGGTTCAGACAGCCCTGCATGTAAAAGGTAAAGATCAGCCATGGTTAATTGATAGTGGATGTTTGAGGCATATGATAGGAGATAAAAGTAAATTCATATCTCTAAAGAAGATCAATGGTGGTACAGTGAGATTTAGAGATAAAACCACTGCCAGGATAGCTAAGAAAGGTACTTTGAGTTTGGATTATGATAGAACTAAGACTAAAAATGTTTTGTATGTAAAAGGTCTTAAGCATAATCTATTGAGTGCTATTCAAATATGTGATCAAGGATATACATTAAAGTTTCACAAATAAGGTTGTGAGATTAGAAAAAAAGATTCAAATGAGTTGATTGAAGATTCTCAAAGGATAGGGAACAATGTGTATGTATTGTCAGATATCTTCTCAAAGGCACGATCAAAGGATACATTCAAAGATTGGTGAGAGAAGTTAGGAGTAATTTATATTAATTCCTGCCATTGATGTTTAACATCAGTTGAGGGGGAGCTAAGTGTTAGCTCTAGGTAGGCCCTTTGCCATTGATGTCACAGGGGGAGAATAACAGGTATAGGTGCAAAAAATAGGTACAGGTTGCTACAGTAAGGGGGAGTTACTGTATGTTTTCAGATGATAGTATGTGCAACTGATAGGATGTGGTAGTTTTAGAATTGAGGTTGCCATCAATGACAAAGGGGGATATTGTTGGAAATATTTTCATTGATGTCAAAGGTCTAGTATTATTGGTGATAAAGGCCCCATTGCATTTAATGTTGTTTGTAATAAATATATCTTGAATAATATGAGTTAATACTTATTTAATATTAATGAATATATTTTTGGTTGCATATGAGACAAAAGAAGGGCCCATGAAGAAGTCAAAGAGCCATGGGGTAAAGATAAAAGAAGGATGGGATACATTTTCCCATGAAGAGTCATCTTGGGGAATACCAAGAGTCACCAAGTGAAGACAAAAGAGTAAGGGCACAATTTCTCATGAAGGGACACTTTGAGGAATATGAAAAGTCACCAAAGATAAGGACAAAAGTGAGAAGGACATTTTTGGTCTTGAAGGGTCACCACATGACTTTTCAAAGGCTTGAATATGAAGGGTCATCCAAGATTGGTGCCATTTTCCATGAGGATTGAAGGGTCAGAAAGGGGGAAGGCCAAAGGTCATTTGGAAAGCTATAAATAAAGGCTTGAGAATCCATTTGTAAATATGGTTGAGAGAGGTTGATTTGATATTATAATATCTAGCTTAGAAGAGCAATTGTGAGAGATGAATAGTATTTGTTATATCTAGCTTAGAAGAGCAAAGATGAGAGAGAGGAAAGAGATTTTGTATTGAACTATCATTTATTGAGATAACAACATTGAGAGATAGGTGTGTGGTATACACAAAGGGGTTGGTGCTCTTGTGGGTTGGTGCTCACAAATTATTGCTGGGTTGGTGCTCTACAAAGGGGCTAGTGCTCCTATGGGTTGGTGCTCTTATGGGTTGGTGCTCATGAATAGTTGCTGGGTTGGTGCTCGACAAAGAGGTTTGAAGCTCCTGTGGGTTGGTGCTCATGAATTGTAGCTGGGTTGGTACTCAGAAAAGGGGTATGGTGCTCATGTGGGTTGTTTCTCATGAATATACTTGAGATTGTTCTCCGTGGTTTTTCCCACATTGGGTTTCCATGTTATATATGGTGTCTCTCTCTATCTTATGTGATGTTTATTGTTTGAGTTTTATTGCATATCTTGAATGTTTGATTAAGTGGAATTTGATAAAGGGAAAGGTTTAATAAGATATATGATATACTGATTCACCCCCCCCTCTTAGTATATTGTGTGCTTAACACAATTATTTATGGTGCACATTGTATAATGGATATAATGGATATTCATAACATATACTTTTTAATTCAAATAATGATTATCATAATTATATATTGTTGGCCCAAAAAATAGAATATATTTCATAATAATGTGATGAAATGGATGAAATTAATGTATAGTAAAATCAAGGTTTTAATTAATGATGATGCATATTCTATGAATGTGGAGTCCCAAGTACTTTCATGTCTACCTTATTTAGTCCCACCTCAAGGTTTTGATAGCTACTATCCCTCTATTATGGAGGTCCATCTTGTCACTATCCCAAGGGGTAAGGTGACCCATCCTATAGTAAAAAATGGAGGTCATCATAATGTTCCTCCTCATCCCCCTCCACCTCCCATGAATCTTATTTATATTTTTTTATGCATATTCATTTATAAGAGCCATTCATTTATTCTTGTGAATAAATTCTAGATCATCTAGTTGATATGAGAAAGTCCATATAGATGCTAAAAAATTAAATATGTTTAAATATTACATCACTTGAGCATAAGATTACAAATATCAATAATCATGAGTGTTTTAGTGTAAATTAGACCCTTTCCTCCCCACTAAAGATTTTTGTGCCTCAAAATAATTTATCTATAGTATGGGTTCAGAAAAAAAAAACATCTTAAACTAAGGGCTCAAAAATATTTTTTAAGGTTAACAAGATACCAAGTGAAACACTAAGGGATATGGTTTAAAACAAATTCATCACATTTCCTCCTATACATACTTTAAATAAATTAAAATACTATTTTTTTCTATCATAGAATTCATGGACATCACATGGATAATTTTTGGGCCTTGAAGACAAAAATACATAGTATTATTGATAGTGGTGATCCTATATTCATCAAACCACCACTAGATTCAAGCACACATTCCATAGTTAAGAAACCTAAAACAAACTATGATTTCATTTTATAGGGAATAAGTGCAAAAAAAACATTTACATAAATAATAATTAGAAAAGGAAAGGTCATAAAAATAAAATTTACATCAATAATGGTTACATCAGGGAAAGTCATAATTTAAAAAGTTACAAAAGAGAAATTACTAAAAGATAAGTTGCAAAAACTAAACCTTGCTAAACAAGAAAGTGTACTTTTGAGAGAGTAAACTAAGAAATAATATTTGACTAAGCAAGAGGTTCTGAAGAAGGAGATTCAATTAATAATTATTACCTAAGAATACTAATGTTATAAGTGTGGTTTCCAAGGGGTAAATTACAATGTATTCCTCATATTTTGAGTTTTTTTTTCTATTAATACTCTTATAGATGGTAATGATTTTACCAATGTTGTGATTGATAACACCATTGAAATTAATTTTTAATTTGAATTTCTTAAAATATATTGGATATGATAAGTAATGCTTGAATAAGGATACTTCACATATACTATTTATCATATCCACTAAGCTACCAATAACACTTGGTCTACAAGCATGTTTTGTCATATTTAACATTTTGCTTGATTTGACCCAATATAGTGTTGAATTAGGAATATCAAGGATACAATTAATGTGGGAAAACTTGGAAAGAAACATGAATATATTACATTTGATTTTGAATGTATGTGCATCACCATTTCATAAGAGGAAACATCTAAAAGTCAAGAAAAACATGTGGAAACTATCTCATTCACTAAGATTCGGGGAATGATACCAATGTTTTTTATAACTAAAAATAATAAGTAATATTTTGATATTAGGAGACACATTTAAGAGTAACATAGATCATAAAAATTCAACTCTAAAAATGGACATATTTGGTTATGAATATCTTACTACATATACCAAAGATGATGGGAATGACATGCCAAAATTATAATAAAAAATAAACAAAATATTTCTATCTAAGGATAATGACTACATGGATGTTATTGAAAATTGGCATTATAGTGATGTTTAAGAAGATCAAATCATTGCTACAAGTTGGGAGATTTCTATTTTACACAATGATATAACAAAGAAATGAACAAATTCTATAGATAAATGGTGGTTGAGGGATACATGACTCACATATGATCACCCCATATGTGGGATAATTGGTTATAACAATTATAACTTAGGTTTAATTTTTTCTTCAAAAACATAGAAAAATACAAAAAAATTAAAATAGTCAAAAATGAAAACTAAGACCTATGCATGACATTTATTTTTTATTTACATGATTTGATTAGGATTTATCATATATAGTACATTACATATCTAATATTTATATACACATTCATTTCATGGTATGCCTTATTGAGATGTAGGAAAAACATGTCATTTATGATATGGATACACAAATGTATGACTTTCCTCCATCTGGGAGCTACCTTCCTACATTAGTGGCATGTTTTTACTTGGGTAATCTTCCTACTTTACATAATATTTATCATTATATGACTATTTTCATTGATCATAGTACACTACTATATACATATTACATATAACTTACTTTAAATAGTACTACTTAGATTTATATTTCACTTTTATATATGTGATGATGACATACATTTATCATGTAGAATAAACTTACTTGTTCTATGCATGATTGATGTTGCTACTTATTCTATGTTTTAAATCTATTTATTGTGTGACTTTATATTGCACATTGTGTGTGTGACATTATAATTTCCATTATGTGTGTGACAATAAATTTTCCATTGGGTGTGTGACATTATATTATACATTGACCATGGCCCTTAGCCTTATGTGAAATTTGATTGTTCATTGTGTGTGACTATTTGACTCTATTTGTGATGTGTGGATAAATCTAGGACTATATTTTGAGCTTTTTTGGTATTGAGATATATATCATGCACTCTCCTTATTGCTTTTGGTGCCATGATACAAATAATGCAGTTTTCCATGTAGTTATTACTTAGTTTATGCATATTCATTGCTATGTTGATTATTTACTACATTTATCATTAATATATCTATTCTGACTTGACACTTGTACTCTTAGGATACATATTCATTATACATACTCAAATTCTTTATTATTATGATGACATATTCTCCACATGTTATTATATGTTTTATACTACTTACATAACTGATATATAACATGATGCCTTTAGATTCTATCTTTTGAGATAAGTTGTAGGATTCATTCCTTACCTTAAAAGTGGGGCATACATAGTAACTTGTATTAAATATTAAGCCTTTATAGTTGCATATAATTTAGATTTTTAGTCACATATTGCTTCAAATTATTATAGGTTTTAATCATATTTTGATATCTTTGACTTAGATTGGGGGCATATGCAAGGCATATGTCACATATTTCATAGGATCATGAGATATTTCATAGATTTTATGATATTTATTACACAAATTATAGGATTCAATTTACATAGATTATTATAGTGGGGACATATGCATGGAATATATTCATAATTTTAAAGAATTCACGGTATATTGACACATGTTAGATGACTTAGGTTACTCATATTACTAGATGAAATTGAAATTCATGTCATTATCAGTTGATTATTACTTAAATGTATTTTAGAAACAAATTATATTCAATAATTACTCATGAAATACTCATATTAAATCATATAAACCATTTATAGTGGATGATTTAAAAACTTTACATAGAATCTCATGCATTACTCAAGCATTTCTTAGATTTATTGGAATGTACAATAGATTCAATTTACTCAAATAAATTAGAGTTGTGTGTGGATGAGGTTATGCATAACATAACTTCTAGTAACTTATTAGTTTAAAATAACTTCACCCGTGGGGGAGCCGCACAGGGTCTCATGGAGGTCACCGCGGGGAGGAGAAGATCAGCTGAATCCCGTGGGGGAGCCACACAGCATAGCAAGGAGGTCACCATGGGGAGATGGGTCAAGTTTTGACCAAATTGTAAACATTGTGGGCAATGAGGCATAGTTGTAGTGCTCAACAAACAAACCCTAGCCTCATTGTTGTTGATGTACATAGAGTCTGTTTGGAGACTGAACGATGGTGCTGAAGGAGTAAATCATTTGTATGGCCATGGAGGGATCTCATTTATTTTCTAGATGGGAGGAAATATTACATTAGAGGAGGCTCATGTTTGTGCGGCATTGTAAAGGGAGATCTTTTACTGCGTGGAACTCTATTTTTACCTCGCTATTCTGTATTGTGGATGGAACTCGAGTTGGTTTTTCGGCCTGAGTTGGATTGCCATTCCATTTTGGTCTACGATGAAAATTTTGAATGGAAAGGGGAAAATATGTTTCCTCTATGTTGGTGTGCCTTGTGTAGATGATGGTTCAATTTTGAACCATGTTTTTTAAAGCCTATTTGGCCTTTGGCGACCAGATCTGGTTATTAGCCCTCACCTTTTGTCAACTGGGGTCATGGTTCTTGTTGATGTGCTTTTCTTTTATTATGTTTTGATTGCCATGGCAGTGTATCCTCTGAGCTTAGCAGAGGGGAAGAATGGGTAGATGATCGAGTGGACAGATTGGGCATTGGTGATGCTGGCTCTGGGGTTTGAGGTTGCTTGTAAACCTAGTTTTTAGGCCGTATTGCCTGGTTTTGTTTAGGTTTGAGGTCCTTGTAAAAACTGGGTGTTTTTATTGGTTTTTTTTGGTGGTTTTAGGTCCCTGAAAAACCTATTTTAGATACTGAGCTTTAGTATGTTTTAGGATTGTCTTTCCTGGTGGATGCTAATGTTTTATCTTTCATGCTTCTGTTAAAGGGTTTTGGGGCCCCTTCAAAACCTACTTTTACCTCAATCTAAAACTTATTAGTTTAAAATGAGGTTTGGGTCATATTAAGATCAACCCATGTTATAACTTAGGCATATCTCTAATGGGGCATGATCACCCCATTATCCAAGTCACCAAAAGACAAGTTTGGTTCATATACATATATGTATATTCAATCCTTAGTATTTCATTTCTCATATGTTCAATGTTTTTAGTTTTTTATTTTACATCATAATTAAAAAATTATTTATACATGTATCATTACATGTTTATATGGGTCAAGGTGAATCACATAGTAAATTATTTAGCACACACATCATGATTATCCTTAGGTATTGACTTCCATCCTTTTACTCTAGCAATTCCTTTACTAGAATAAAAGGGAGATAATTTAAGACATTCATATTTTGTATTAGACACTTGACAATATGTAATCTGACTAAACCTAAACTTACTTGACTTATACTCACATACATGAATCTTATCTTCTATTCCTCATAACCATTCTCTCATATTCAGGCTTGACCCTTTCAAATTACTATTACTATTACAAAAGATATTCCTAGTCTCTACCAAAAAAATAATATAAATCTTAGAATATCTCCTAGCCTTATGTTAGTGTTCTTTCTTCTTGAAAAAATTCATGCCTTGGAGATAGCTCCATAGTCATAAATTTTTCAACTTAGGGTAGACTTGTCCCCATGCCCTTTAACAACTAGATTAAAAATTTAAATCACTCATACTGGTTAGCCTAAAAATTTCACATGTAAGCTTAGAGGAAATCATCCAAAGAGTCATATATATAAACATATCAAGCTTAAGCATTTATCTATCTAGCATCAAGGGGGAATTTATCTATAAATATATCAAGCACTCACTAGAAATACATGTGAACATTTAGAAGAATTACCTAAAATATCCAAAATATGAAACCCCTCAAAGAATAAATCCCTGAGATAAGAATAAATATCATTTTTAAAGTCAAGCCATAGGTTGTCAATTTTTTAAATCCATACAAAATATTGAACAGGATACTAATATTACATAGGATTGTACACACTCATCTAGGTGGGAGAACTATGTCTGGTTTGACTTCCATCTTTAGATTATTGGATACGTAAGTAACACTTAGTCATAGTGGGATGGATAAGGTTAAATAAAACCTTTCCTTTCACTCATTTTCTTAGTTTTATAGTTGTCCTACAATTAATAGTTAAGGTTTAAACCAAAGAGAACACAAACAAGGATATTTAGATAAATTTGTAGACATCAAAATATATAGGCATCCTTATCAAACATAAGCACAATAGGAGACAATCATAAATCATTAAAAATATAGTGGAAAATGTTGTAATGCATCAGATAGGGTCACAATACATAGGTGTCCATGGAGTACAAACCTATCTAGGTGCATGCATGATATTTGTTTCTGGATCTAAGCATTCACAGGTTCATTTAATTTTTTTATGATTATATCCCTCTACATACTAGCACAAATTTGAAGCAAGCTACATACATTGTTCTTTTAGTATTTTCTAGAAATAGTAAGTTATTATATTTAATTACTTATACTTATATTTTAAGTAATTGTATATCCTAAGAAAACTAATTTATTCAATAATTTTATGTTATTTAGGTCACATAAATCCTTAAATAAATAAAACGTCTAGTAAAATTATCATGATAAATTAGTTGAACATAGATCATAACATGACTTGTGTCAATATTTTATCTCCAATTATTAATTAATCTATAGATCGATAAGCATGTATTCAAACATTGATATGTTTTTCATTTAAGCTCATATACAATCATTTAGATATATTAAATACATATTAAAAAAGAATGGATAGATATTAAGATATCAAATTGAGATGCGTATATTTAAATAACCTTACTAGTGAAGGGTAAATAAAATTTATTTAAGTTATGACCTATATTTCATTAGAGATGAAGGTTTTCCTCATCAGTATGATAATTTTTTTAACTTAATTTGTCTAAACTTACCTTATTCCATTATTTTGGAATTGTGATTTTTTTTCAATTCATAGTGTCACCCATTTTGAAATAACATTTCTAATTCTAACCCAACTTGTAGCTTAGATATATGGAAATTAACATACTATTAAAACATCATTATCAAGCTTGATTTGGTTAATGGTTATGAATTTATGTTCAACATATTTAATAATTAAATTAATATCTTTTTGGGATTTTTTTAGTGAAGGAAAACTAGGGTTAAATTTTAAGTCATTAAAGTATATTTTAAAAAAAGAAAATTTTAATTATTATTTTTATTTATGATGTTAAAAACATAAATAGTAAAGATCAATATAGATTATTTATTAATAAAATTAAAAATTAAATAAAGATTGTAATTTTTATATATTATTGATTATATATATATATAAAGTCTTAAAATATAATTTTTATACATGGTCAAGGTACAAACCTTAAAATAACATCTACTCTCTTGAAAAAAATGATTTGATATATGGTGGAAAACATTTATGTGTATAAGTGTTGCTAAGGTTATTAGAGATATAGTAATAAAAAGGGATTTATTGGATTAAATGTTTGCCTTCAAGAATACTTCAAAGATCTCTAAGTATTTTAGAAGTTAAATTGATTAATGGATTACTAAGTGTGAGCACACAATATTAAATTTTTATGCTATTTTAAAGAATATTTTTATTTAGAACAAAAACCTTATTTAAGGATGATGTTTTTTTATTATTGAAAACATTTTCTCATTTCATTTTTATATTTGTGGAAATTATTTGGTAGATCTCAAACTATAATGGGGAAATATATAGAATTGAGTCTTTATCATGATAAAATGACCATAAATCTTGGTGTTAGTAGTGTTTGTGCCCTATGCTTTTTAAGTGTGTTCACCTTATTTTGAGAATATGTAAATTATATGTGTGAGAACTTTTAATGTGAAGAATCACATTTGGTCTTGATTTGATTTATGTAGGTGCATGCAAGTAGATATGCAGGTAACTCAAGGAGTGAGTGAGAGCCATAGTGACTAGTAATTAGGGGTTATCCTAAAAGAATTAAACATAATTTTAAAACCTTGTAAATCATGTAGTATGTAAACCTTGGTATGTTAATCTTAATAATTTTATAGGAGTCGTAATCAATGTATGTTAAAAACTATGATTGAAGTTTGGAAACATTTTAAGTAAATAAATAAAAAACCATTGTTGATGGAAATAACACTAAATTTTTGGATCACTCCTAGTTGTATAATGAATTTTCCTAGCTTATAATGTTATTAATCAAAAACTTTAAGTATCAAAAATATAATTTTTGATATGACCTTCCTTGTAACTTGTATGTTTAAATATGAATTTGATTGCATAAATGCTTATACCCACACCCTCTTTACCTTGAACCAATTATGGCTTATGTGTGTTAAATTTAAACTAATGGTTTTTATTACATATGTTTACATGAAAACTTTCACATAATTTTTATGTGCAATATATAGGATAATTAAATGATTTATTGAGTCTTACTATTGGGATTGCATTTTTTTTAGAAAAATTTAATATTCTTTATTTTAAGAGTAATGCACAATGTATAATATTGTAAGCTCAATTATCTTCTAAGTAAATCATTAAGAAGTGGTGTTTTTAAAAAAATAAAATAGGGGTAAATTTTTTATTAAATACCAAGAGAGAACAAAAAAATAAGGGCCAAACACCTAGCAAAGAAAAGAGCACTACAAAATCCTATCATGATTCACTAAGTCATCCAAAATGTGAGTCAAATCTAGAGATAATTGATCTAGATATTTGATATTTATGTGAGGCTATACTCATATTTACCTATCCTCAAATAAAATTAACTCAAGAGAGAGAAGATATGCAAGAATATTATGCGTGAATGAAATCATAATTTGTAAATAAAATCTTGTTTAAATAGATTTTATGAAATTAGAAATCGGTTGTGTTATTTTTATTTGCCTAGTTTTAGTTATTGGTGTGTAGAGCATACACCTATGTTTGAATCATGGATATTAACTTTTCAACAATAATTAGAACATTGTGTTAATGGAAATTAAACAAAAAAATAAAAAATCATGGTTTTTGCATGTTTTGTTTGGTGTAAATTTAGGAGATGAGATTTAGTAACAGAGCAAGAGTTCAAACACTAGAACATATATGATAAAATAACTTATTTATTGAAAATATATTATGTATTGTTGCATGGATGAAGTGGTTGTGATATGGGGATAAAGTTTTATATGTACTATGTGAGTTCATGGATATATTGAGGCATGATTTTATACTTGTGAATGTGGAAATTATTGTGATGTTGTAACTCCTTTTATTATATTGTAAACTTGTGCATATAATATTTTTATGGAAATATTTTATAGTCAATTTGTAACCTCTCTTATTTTGTTATTATGTTGTATGACCTTGGCATCTTATGCTTCCCATATGAACTAGACATAAGATTAAGAATGGGGGTTGAGGGATATGTTGAGTAATTATTCATAAGCCTATTAGACCAATTATAAGGGATAGGAATTGTAACCTAGTATAGGTTGAAAATCCACATTCCCCTTGCTCTTGAAATCATATGGAGTTTGATAATTGAATATATGATCACTTTAGTTGTCAAAATTCCCCACTTCTCCCCCATTATTATTTTAATTGGAGGTAAACTTTGTGTTCAAAATCCTTTAATTGATCCTTGTGAAAATTAGTGGAGGATTTTTTTAATTCCTCAGTGAGGTAATGGTGATTTATGGTGTGGAAACGTTGATTTCACTTTTATATCAAGGAGGTAAAAAAGATTGGTGGTGTGGGGATGATGTAATTACTATTATCTTATGGAGGTAAGTGATACTTATATGTATGTTTATATGATTTTTTTTATATTCCTCCTCTCCTCAAGTGGTTTCCATAAAACACATAGTGCAAGTACTATGTAGTAAATTTTTAATTGTACATTATTTGGTATGTTTTTTGTCTTGATTGATTTGTTGATCAAAGTTAATTTTTGCAACTATAATCATTTAATTTCCTTCAAGTTGATTTATTAAAGCTACTTAGCCATTTATATTTTCAAAATTTGTAAATGATTTCACATGGTTTAATTATTTACATTTTATAATTAATGGGGTTACTTAGCTGATATCTTTTTAAATTTTATGAAGGATTACACATGATTTAATTTTAGTATTTATGGGGCTACTTGATCATATATTATTACTTGGATGACATCTTTTTAAATTTTATGAAGTATTACACATGATTTAATTTTTACATTTATGGGGCTACTTGACCATACATTATTACTTAGATCAATTTATTTTTTCCTTCATAGAAGGTTTTTCATTTTTTAAGCTATTGGTTTCTTATGTGTTCATAATGTGTATATATGTTTCCTTTATGTTTATATGGGGAAGTGGTAGGTTTTCTATTGTAAAACAAGTTTTAGGTATAGATTGGGAGCTTTGAAATTCAATTTAGTAATACCACCCCCCTTTATTTATTAGGATTGAAGTGATCTTGGAAAGTATATTTTCCAAGTTATTATTTTTGGAGGTCTAAAAAGGATTTGAAGAAGTCTATGGACATTTTTTGGAGGTCTATAAAAGATTATGGGAGGTCTAAGTATACTTATGAATATTACTATTATGATGGAAAATATTACTATAGTTTATGTAATTCCTTTCATATAAGGAGGTTTGGTTTCTCTTCTTGGTGGGTGTGACTATATCCTCATGTTTCCCAATATTCATCTATATTTCATAATGTATTTCAAGGACATAATGAATTCATCCACATCTTTACCACCACCACTTCTATTATAAACCCAAAAATTAATATTATTAAAATAAACATGAAAGCTATGAAATAAAAAATCCAATTATTTTTCACAAGTCTTAAAATCACTTCACATGATATAATACTCAAACATTTTAATTATGATGTAATTTACTAACATTTTTTCTACCAGCCTTATGGTTCATAAATTTGAATACTCAATTGTAAAAGTGATATTTGTTTTATATTTTATCTTACTTTATAGGAGAATAATCAAGATGCATTTTGGAGATGGTGACTTGGTGATTATATTTGAGGTATTTTATATGGTGTCTTGGTTGGTTAGTGGTTGTTTGGGAGGTGGTGTGTTAGGATTACACAAAGAATTATTTAATATATGGTTAGATCATGTGCTCTTATGGAGTTATTATTTTGGTGACACTTGGTTTTAATTCATATTATCTTCACATCTCTCTTCTTATTCTTATTATATTTAGGGATAAGCTTCATAGGTCCTTAGTTATGGTGAGATCTTTGGGTCTGTAACTAAAATGAGTTTCATACACCCCTAAAACTTAGTGTTTTATTATGTTATTTTAAGGTAAAATTTTTAGACCCTTAAACCTAACATTATGTTTTTTAGATGTAAGCTTGGTTGTGTTTAGTGTATGTTTGAGTGTTGTGATGCTTATATATTCACTTGTGACTCATATCTTTCCTTTATATCATGTTGACTTATTTTTTGTGTGGAATTAGCTTTGGGAATGTCTAGAATTTTTATAAAATCTTAGTATTATGTTATTTAAGTGTAAATATTGATGGGTTATAATAATGAATATTATGAATGTGTTTGGAGTTGATTCAATGCCTTGTTATTTATGGTTTATTATAATGTGAATTATATGTTATTAATTATTATGACGTGTTGAAGATATTATCACACTTATATCATTGGAGTATTGAAGACCATTATTTTATTTTGTGGGGCATACCATCATTGGGTATGGGTTCTTGAAATGAAATTCTCTTATGAATATGTGTGTAAAAGGAATTTTTTATTATATAATCAAGATTATTGTGTAATGATTTCTCATTAATCATATTGTTGATTGAGAAGGTGTGTACTAATTTGTTGTTGTTTGATTATCCACTAGTCATGGAAGAAAGTTTTTGTATCATACCATTGTGTTAGACTGAGACTTGAATTGACATTAAAACCCCATTTAGAGTAATTTATAGATATTTATATGACAATGTGAAATTCTTAATTTCTAAAAGTTATATTAATACTTAAAATTTAAAATGATTTTAATATTAAAAAATTGTGCATTGGAGTATAAATTTTGGATTTGAGCATTGAAAATGTATATTTGTTGTGAAAATTGCATGAAAATGTTGTTGTTATGAATGATTTAAAATAATTATGCTCATAAATTATTGACTTGAGTTTGATAATAAATTATTGATGTATTTGTCTTCTTAAATTCATGAAACTTGGTTTCTCATTTACTACTAAAGTAATAAAAATGAATAAAACTAACATTAAATATAGAAAGTAGCTAGGTGAATAAAGGTGTAAATATGTGTTTCTTCTCTTCTTGTTCATTTAGCTATAATGTTTTTAGATATTTTGCCTTATTGTGTAAATTTCTTAGTGCCTTTTGATTATTGGGATTATGCCTCTTTGTTTTCACATCAAGGGTGATACTCTTATGAGGGGAGGATGTAATGTCAAAACCTTAATTGATTTTGTTTTGTTTGATTCATGCGATGAATCCATGTTGTCTCATCAATAGAGGTTGGATTTTCATTTATTTATATATATTTTTTAATTTTTATGTTGAATTGCTTTTTCAAAAAGCTTGGTATCCTTTTATGATGTCATTTCATTGGAGTTTCCATACATATACATATACTACACTAAAAACATAGGAATAATGTACCAAATGAGTATATTTTGAAATAATAAAGGACAATCACCTACATGGACCCTAGAATAATGAAATTTTATGATTGATAATCATTATAAACCATTATTAGGTGTTTTCTATCTCAATGTCACATGGACACATGTGAAATTACTAAATAATATAAAATTTTGGGGTTTCATATTATATAATACAACCAATGGATTTTAATAATGGTAGGAAATAAAATCGAAGGTTTTGTAATGATTTTGTATATAAAGTTTAACATATTTCTAGTTTAAATTATTTCCACTATGAAATTTTTTATCCTCACCATATATGGCTGAGATTTTTACACTAGAAAAAAGGCACATGGAAAATTAGAGAGAAATTTTATAATAAAAAATCCATATGATTTTGAATATGAGAAGAAGTGTGAGAATGATCATCATTTTCCACATTTGGGAACATACATTTTTAATATGGTGATTATTTCCATTGATAATAAATCATGAAGTTTTTGGAGCAAGGTTAAAGTCATCTAATAATGAATATTTCTTGTAGACAACTAAGTATAACCTATCCCAATTTTATTAAAATATTTATATAAAACTTTTCAAGTTGGTTCATAAGTTTGAAAAAATTGTATCACCATGATTTCACTATGAATAACTATGTAACTATGGTTTAGTTGGCATGAGTTAAAAATAGTGGCCTATATGCATAATTTTGATTTTTTTTACATGTTTTAAACTCTCACCAATATGTATTTAAGTATTATTTTTCATATAAAGAGATAAACATTAACTAATTTATAATTAATATGCATGTCACTATGGGAATTTAGGAGTAGAAAAATAATAATTTTTATATTAAAAATATTCACTTAGGAGTTATGCGTTTATAGGATAATTGGTTTAGAATTAATTTAGAGAAAAATAAAAAAATAGAATAATAATAATTATATATTTAAATCCTTGAAAATTATAATATATAAAAGTTAGTAAATTGATAATTTCTCCAACTCTTTATTCTTTATCATGGATACAAATAAATAATTTTGAGGTGAATAGGGATAGTGAAAGGAGTCATTTTTTCGAAAGATAACTAGGGATAAGCCCTAGACCAAAAAAAGTATTGAAAAACCATTCCCAAAAATAATGGGATCCAAACTCAAGATGGTAAAAAATTAGATATCAATGTTGTGAAGCATCCAAACATCCTAGAGAGGAGAAAAAATGAGGTTATTTGGGTCAAAATTATGGGACCCACTAAATAATCAAGTATTAGAGTTAAAAAATGAAGTTTAACCACAAGATCGTTTAGCATAAGACAAAAAAAGTCTTTTATTATGATAAAATAATCACTATGTCTGTTAATTATTACATCTTCACTATTCAGTTGTCCATGATTTAATTAGTCATGTACTTTTTGAATCCTTGAAAAATATAATATATCAAATTTAGTAGAGTGATAATTTATCCCAATACGTATTATTTATCATGGCTACAAATGGATAACCATGAGGTGAATAGAGCTAGTGAAAGGAGTCATTTTTTTGCTAAATATAACTAAGGATAGGACTTGGACCAAAAAATTATTGAAAAACCATTCCCAAAAATCATAGGATCTAAAATGAAGATGGTAAAAATCTAGATATCAATGTTATGAAGGATCCAAACATCCTAGAGAGAACAAAATGAGGTATTTTGGGTTAGAATTATGGGACCCACCAAATCTTCAAGCATAGAGTAAAAAAATGAAGTTCACCCACAAGATTAGTCATCATAAGACAAAAAAAGTATTGTATTATAAAAAATTACATACAATCTAGTGATCAGATTATAATATGAGCTTAGGGTGGTAGGAAAAATTATAGAGATGCCATATTAGCCACCACATAGATACATATATATCAAAAAAGTGGAGATAAATAGGTAGATAATCCTTAATAAGGATGGACTCAATAGGAACATCACCCACATCCTCCTTAGAGATAACACTATAACTCATGTTTGTGGTGGGAGAATTCAGGGGAGGCAAATATTGTGGTAGTGTGAATGTGGCTACGTCTGATATATGGTTTCCTAGGCATTGCATAACCTCTTATTTCCCACCACTGATAGACCCCAACCCTTTAATTATAAGGTGATGGTGATGGAGTAGATCAATTCCCAAGAAAATGACAACACAATCCACATCAAGAATATATTCATGCAGAGAGGAGGGGGCTATTGCACTCTTTAGTGTGTTTGAATAGGAAAGAATTTGGTCCAGGTAAAAAAGATTTGTTTTACTAATACTCTACCCAAGATCAAACAATAATGTTTTGAGAATATCCACTAGTTTTCCTCATTCCATAGGATCCCCATGAGAATACACTCATATTAATATACTATTCCACAACTTTAGACGTGGATAATTCAACTTCAAAGCTATATATTATGAAAAATAATCCCTAAAAACCTCTATCCTTTATTTAGGGCCACAAACATGCTTGGAATGGATTATAGACCTTGTTGTTTCTTCCATTTTATTTACACCACTATAATAATAGGAAAGAAAGAATTTTTAGAAGAAAATGGAAACAAAAAATCATAGAATGTTTACCATCCATTCTAGGCTACTGATAGGGAATTTAGATTATGAAATAAGAAACAAAGAAAATCTTATTTTTTAGACTGGAGGAACATGGGAGATAGGGGCTGAGTGAGACTAGGATAAGGTGGGAACATATAGAAAGAGACATTTTTAAATGAAGAGTTCTCAAATAATGAATACTAAATTTTGATCCATCAAGTGTAGATCTACCAATAATTTAGACCAATCCCATAGCTTACCAACCAATATACACACCACCGTCAATTTTGCTAATGCTAAATTGCTTCAGGGAATGTCGGTAAAGTAAGGATTTTTTTTAATTATTGAGGAACATGTGATGGGGAATTACATGAATGGAGTTAATTTAGAATGATTAACCCCTATGCCATCATAATTAATATAAAAATGGGAGGTGCTTAGTGTTTAAACTCTTTGATTTCTAATTAAGAGATAAATTGCTATCAATTTTGATTATGTAATTCTTAGGGGGCCCAAATTAATGAGACAAATACCTTCATGCTTCCTAAATTAGTGATAAATCGCCCTTAAAAAATATTGTGTGATTAGGTTATAAAAATACTTAGGGAAGGGGAGAAAATAGTCTTGGTTTGATATTATTGAAATTTTTTGGAGTCCAACTCCTTGATTGGAAGCCCAATCTACCAATTTATTACCATTTTTATTAATATGAAATCATTTTACATTAGCCAATTTTTTTCCAGCTTATTTCATTAATTAAAATACCAAGCCACCAATAGTTGGAACCTTTTCCCACCATTACATTGAGGATTAGATGTGAGTCACCTTTTATAACCAATCAAAACCAACCAAATACAATGGTGATTTGCACACCTTTCAGTAGAGATCTTTCTTCTTCCATATTGTTAGTGTTGTGTCCAACATCTTGAAAGTAAATGAGTAGGGTTTGTCCTTGGTTATATCTAAAGATGAATTCACACCCAGGAGGCTCTATATTTACTTTTTTAGCCCCATAAAAATTCAAATTAATAAAACCCTATGCAAGGGGACTCTAAAGAGAGGGAAGGGGTGGTTTTAACACTGAATTGAAACCTTTATTAGGAAAGGGGAGACTAGCACAAATTTTCACTATGTGAGATTCATTGGTGTTACACTCTAAAAATGAGGTTGGATAAAAATATAAAAATTCAAAGAAGGATTTGAATACTCTCCCAAATAAATGATTTCAAAATTCTCTAGTAGATATTCTAAAATATTCTTCTATCCCTTTCAAGACAAATATTGTAGTAGATGATAGAGAAGCAAATCCCCCATAACAAGATCAACCCTATAGATTTTAGGGAGCTATCCTAATAATTTTGAGCCTCAACTACTAACCATTGGTGCACCCAATCACAATTCAACTTGTCTAAAAGAAACATGATACCTTCCATGAGTACTTAGAATGCATTAAAATGTGGCCCATAGATTCCTCACTTTCTTAGAAAAGAAGTAAATTGAAGGTCCAATGAAAACCTATTTATTCAATTGATATTAGGTCAAGATATTTATATTTCCAACCACCTAGATAAAGGTAACATATTTAAGGAGGCTACAACTATTCCAAACCTTGTGTACATGAATGTCCCTCATAACCATACGTTCATAACTAAGAATCCAATTAGAAAAGTCTTACCATTGAAACATCTCTAGAAGAATTTCCTTCTCATACTAACTTATCCTCATTAGGGATAGTAATAAAGGGGTAATTATCTAATTCTTGGGTTAATTTATTTATTTATTCTTTGTCCAAATCATGAGGCCAAGTAATATTTTTCTAGGGCCTTATCTATCTTTGTTTGGGTTATGTAGTTGCCAACTGAATCTACCCATTGATCAATTATGAAATCCATAATGCTTCCAAGTTCCTGGTAGATTACCAATGGGAATATTTTCATCTAAAAATACATACAAAAATAAATATTCCAACCATCTCTAACCTTCTAGTGTATGAATTGGAGGATTATATCTTTAAACTTTTTAACAAATTTCCATATGGTTGATCCTCTAGGCAATGAGAATTAGGTGAATAGCCACATGCTCTATTGTGTATCTAGATAATTATGTTGGAATATTATATTACAAAGCTTATTTTTCCTTGTAATTTTTCCAACATAACTTAACAATTAGGGATTAATTGAATATATCCAATTATGTTAGGCCCATCCCTCCCCAACTTTTTAGGGTATGGAATTTATCCTAGGATATTAAGTCTATCTTTTTATTTTATTCGGTTTCAACCCACAATATATTCCTTTGGATTTTCATGGATCATTTATCTAATTTATGTGGTACTTTGAAGAAAAAAAGGATATAAGTGGGCATAGCTTGCAATGTGAATTTGACAAGTTGCACTATAACTACTAGAGAGAGCCACTTCTCTTTCCAGGGTGAATTTTTAGCTTGAATCCTATTAGTGATAGGTTTACAACCTACAAAAGAGATTATTCCAATGAATAAAGGCATGCAAAAATATTTATTTGAGATATTAACTATTTAAAAACCTAAGATTTACTTGATTTATTGTTACTTTAAAGTGTTAACATTCTAGAAAATAATTCTAGATTTTGAGGGATTAACTTTTTATCTAGTAGTGGTTTCAAACTAATCCAAAAGCTATTTGAGTTTTATTGCCTCTTCCACGATGCTTCACTCGAGAGAAATGTGTCATAAAAAAATGGAGGTGACTGATACTCTCTAAATCAACACTTATAATAAGTCCTTTTAAGTTCCCATTGGTAACTTCTACTTGGATTGCTCTACATAGAGCCAATGCCATAATGATGAAAGATAATGAGATAAGGGATAATGCCACCTTAACCCATGATAAATTTAAAATAACATGATTTTTGATTAACCAACATAGAAAAATAAAGGGTAGAGATGCAATTCCAAACCCATTGCCTCTAATTCTATCAAAATCCAAATTTTCTAAGCATCTAATCTATAAATCCCCATAAGGGTTATAAGCTAAAAGGAATAAAAAGGGCATTCTTCCTTTTTTGGTATAAGGTCTAGGAAAATAGTGTTTCATTCCTTGATTATAGATTTCATTTTTATTGATTACTCCATTGCTACAAAACATCCATGCCAATGATATGCCAACACTTCTAGGAAAACCCCATTAAAAACCCATCTAATCTAGGAGCCTTGTCCCCCCCATGCTACTAACAACACTCTTCACTTCTTCCTTAGTGATTGGTTACATGAGGGTCGAATTTACTTGTTTTGTAATATGTGTGGGGATAAGATTCAAAAATTGATCATGAGCCTCCCCTCTATTCTCCATTTATTTTATTAGTAGGGATTTATAAAAGTTCATTGTTTTATCTATGATATCCAAATATTTATCAATAGATATGCCATTGGGAGTGAGGATTTTATCAATCCTATTCCTATTCCACTTGACTATTATTGAGAGATGATTTTTGTGTGTGTTTTGATCACTTTCTTTCAGCCAAATAACTCTTGATTTTTATTTCCAAAAGGTTTCTTCTAATTGTAATAGTCTTTATTTTTATATGATTAGAATCTTTCACATGTCAACCATCTCTGAGTTTCACTCCATTTAAGAAAGGGTTTCATGGATATTAAATAATTAATTATCTAATAACTCTTTATTGTTGAATATATTTACAAATCTTTTTCTATACCATTCCTTTGTCTCAGATTTCACCTTCTTTAATTTTTTCTTAAGAATGAAACTTAAGAACCTTTCACAAGAGTGTCCCACTAGCCCTAAAGCTTTTACTCAAAAGTGGGATCTTAGCGCCACATTAAGTTAAATCTAAATGGATTACCCCTTGGTTTCTCATTGTTATTCATTGATAAGGAGCATAGATAATGATCTGATCCAACAAAGTGAACAAATATCAAGGAAAAAATCAATTTCTTGGTTATTTTAGTGTTAACCAGGAATATATCTAACCTTTCTAGGATAAAATCATCTCCTATTTTCCAGTTATTCTAAGTGATCAATTATCTAAAGGGTTAAATGTCTATGTTAGTGTAGGGTGTTTATTTTCTAATTTTTCTTCTTATGGATTATTTCTTACACATGCCACATGGGTTATTCCACCTCACTTTGAAATTCCCTAAAATTATGGGTTATGCTTGCTTAGGTGTACATTTTTATAGGAGTTACATGTTTGAATAATTATTATCTAGATGTATTTACTCTTGAATTTATATTTTATGTATGTGAATTAATTTTCTATTCTTGGTTGATGGAGGTTACACATTCACCTCCTTATTTGTACATCTTGCATTAGTGAGTTATTCATGGAGTGTGTTGGATGTTTTGTCTTGTTTTTGTGAAATATTATCAATCTAGTTTTTTATCATAATAATTTCTATGTAATTATTTTTATTTTGTTTAATAAATATTTATTTTCAATTGAACCAAAGATCTTGACCAATGATCTCACATGTATTAGAGTGCTAATATACTTTATTAATTGTCTAGTTTTGTATTTATTGTTAGCTATTTTGAACTCTTGAGTTTTATTGTGTCATGTTTCATTTTGTAATTCACATTTTATGGAGGTGTTTTTTGAAGCTACCAAACTAAAATAATGATGTTTTTGAAGCTATACAATTACCCACATCACTAGGCCACATGACTTATATTTTTCCATCCACTCCTACAATTTATTTTTCTATTTAGAAACATAGTTTTCTCGATATGTTCTTGGAGTCGATAGAAGATAGATTAGGGTGAGTATAATGAAGTCCTAAAACTTTTTATTTTGTGCATTATAAGAATTGAGGTTGAAAAACCAATGAATATAAACTCTAAGTGGAGGCCATCCATGCCTTTCCTCATTTGGGTGAAGCTATCATGGAGATGAAAATAAAACCTTCTTCTTACACCCTGTTTGATAGCCTCAAACTTTGCTTTAGATTACCATGGAATTAAAAAAAATGCCTTTCAATTGTATGGGATGACCCATAGACTCAAATCAACCCATTTACAATCATGTAGAGCTATTTTTTGTGCCTCCAACCATACTCAAACCAAACACATTCAAAACTAGTTACCTATGACATCCTCCATTGGTAAGCAAGTTACTTTTCCCACTAGGTGTGTTGATCTGGTCATGCTAGTCATGGAAGGAAAGAAGGAGTTGGTACATAGAGCCATTAACCTCAGACATCGAGCCACTCTTGATCTCATCATAGACCTATAACCTCAAGTGGTGACACTTAACTATGATATTCAAAGCTAAGTCAAACCTAATTTTAAAAATTTACCCTAAAATATTTTCAAAAACTAGCTATTTTTAGTTATTATTATTTTAAATCATTATTTTATTTTTCCTTAAGTGGCATGTTTTTTCTTGAGAGCACATAGTGATAAGTATGAGGGTTATTTTTGACTTTAGTGAACTTGAAGGGGTATATAGTTAAATTATCATTCCATTGATTGGCTGGAATTCTATATTCACTCCCTTTCCACTTGTGCATTTAAAATTGTAGTTCAAATTCATTAAATAGGACACTAATGATGGGAAATGTAATTTATATAATCTTGATCGATAACTCATAATTTAGTGCTATTTTTTTTCAAAAGAGCATGTTTTTTCATCCTCTTTTCATTGGTCTATTTTTTTGTAAATGCACTAAAGTTATAAAGTGTCATATGTTGTCTATTTTATGGGCCTTATTAATTTCTACATTATATATCATGTATTGATTGCTCACCTGTGGATGCATTTTCAACTATTCTTGACATCCATATTCTAAACATGAACTATTTGTATTGATTTCAACATTGGTTACTCAATTAGATGCATTTCTGGTTGTGCATAATGCCCTCTTCATGAGCATGCACTATTATTGTAACTAGGGGGTCATTACAGTTTGTATTTTGTAGTTTTGCACTTCTATGGTAACATCTTTTAGTCATGTCAAATCTACTTAAGAGATATTAGATGATGAGGAGAGTTTATTTTACACCATTGGTTCTTCTTAGAAAGACCTACTATACTTCTTGGCATGTGTACATGGAATAGTTTCTCACATGCAAGAATCATATTCCATTCATAAATGGATATATTATTACTCCCACAAATTTTGTTTGGTTCAATAAGTGGGCCAAAATTTTTGACAAGTTTTTTGGTACTGTAATGTTACATTTTTCCATGGGTTTTCATTTACCATGTGGAGTATACAAAGTGTCCCTGCATTATTTAGAACATCCTAAAGTCTCTTTTCAAGGATCCTACTAAGATCTATATCACTCCTCTTCCTTCTCTTCTTCCTATCATCTCTTCAAAAAATGTTGGAATGCATCCTTCTACTCCTATTTCATGTGATGACACATTCATAGTGGACTGTGTTCTTCCTTCTATCAAGCCACCACTACAAGATAAGATTATAGTCAACCTTAATTTTCCCATTATAGATTATAATTCCATTCCTCTACATGATGTTTATCATTATATCCATCACAGTTTGGTACTTTGAATGATTATTTTTTCTAGTGTGAGTACACATTGTGAGATAATTGATGAGAATTCTCTTGCTATGGCTATTTAGTTGGTGGATTTATGTGATTCATCTTAAATCTCTTCTTCAACTTCAAGGTTTTTTAAGTCATGCTCTCCACTTCCTATGGACATTATTTATATGAATGTTTCATGTCATTCTTCTTCATTGGACTCACCTATAATTAATGGTACTTTTGATCTTGAGCACATTTTTGAGACTAAGGACTATTTTTATGGCACATATGACTACAATAATGATGTATACATACCTCCACCATATCCTTGTCACCTTCTAGATATTGAAGAGTTATTTATTGATCCACATGCCTCTAGTCCACTTAAAACATTACAGGGTGAAGGTATATTGATTCAGGACTCATTATACATCAATTAGTCTACTACATAGTTACAGGGCATTCTACAGTCCTTCATATCCTCTTCTTTCATTGTACCCACATTTCATAGAGCATATATCCCTATTATTATGCATGAAGAGAAAAATTAATTATATAGGGGCCACACCTTGGTTGGAGATCCATTAGGCACTTAGTGGACTCATTCAGTATTTTATGGTGATCCACTCATCACTGCACCTACTTCTAATAGGTTCAATTCAATGGCATTACATTAAGTTATTATGCATGATCTTGATAGACTTATGCCACAATTTTGTTTTAAACCCTAATCAAAGTTCTTTGTACTATTGCTTTCATACTCCTTTGTGTAATGGGCATACTTTCATTACATACCTTGTGTTATTCCTTTCATAAAAGGAATAAACATTGTTTGATACTGATGGAACTCCTTTAGTATTTAGGTAGAGGATATCTTTATTGACATTGGTCATCTTGAGAGATATACTTATATTTCAAAAAACTTCAACATCATATTCTATGGGGATTTTTAGCTATATCTTCTTATTTTCTATATTGTTTTTTTCTATTTTTTTTTTGGGGGGGGGGGTTTCCTACAGGTTTTCTCTTTTTATCCACTTTATGAGAGTTACTTTGTACATGTGTACCTCATCAAGCCTTATTTTTAGGACCCATTTATTTTTACCCACCTAAGTTGCACTTATGGGGGGGGGGTGTGTGTTAGTGTAGGGTGTTTATTTTATACTTTTTTTTTGGATTATTTCTTACACATGTCACATGGGTTATTCCACCTCACATGGAGTTTCCCTACACTTGTGGGATATGCTTATTTAGGTGTAAATTATTATAAGAGTTGCATGTTTGACTCATTATTAACTAGATATAGTTACTCTTGACCAAATATTTTTGGGTATGGGAGTTAATATTCTATTCTTGGATTATTGAGGTTACACATTCACCTCCCTATTTGTACATATTGCATTAGTGAGATACTCTTGGAGTGTGTTGGATGATGTTTTTATGCAATATTTTAAATCTATTTTTTTCTTAAAGTAATGCCTATGTAATTATTCTACTCTTGCTTAATAAATCTATACTTTTGATTGAACCATA